>JAOPSE010000135.1:3535188-3638470 GCA_029449295.1 Zea luxurians | reverse complement strand
CCAAGCGCACGCGGGTTAGCTGAAACCGGGAACCATGTCCATGTGGCGGAGGACCCCTCACAAAAACTAATTAATTAATGAGAAAACCTTCGAGAAATAGCTGTGCAGGGTGGGCGGTGCAGTTCACGGCACGTCATGCTGGCAGTCGAGCAGGGAGATGATGATAATGCCATTTCCATCGCATCGCGTCTCCCTTTTTATCTCCTCCTCTGGCGCGTGCCCGCTGACTCCTCTCGCCTCCCGTCGCGTTCTTATCCCCTCCCAGTCCCAATCGCGACGGCACCCATATATACCTGTCGTCCCTGCCTGCTCTGGCCACACCGTGTCACAGCGCTGCTATTTCTCTATCTGGCCTGCTCTGATCCTTGCGTCCTGTCTGATCGGGATTTGATCTTCGGGAAGATCATGGAGGCCTACTTGTTTTTCCACAGCGGGAGGGCGCACGAGGTCTCGTGCGCGGAGCAGGAGGAGGACATCGGCTCGCCGTCGGATTCCGAGTCCCCGTCCACGTCCACGTCGAGGGAGTCCGCGGGCTCCTCGTCGGAGCTCGATGACGACGCCAGCTCCTCCGGCTCGGACCGCTTCGAGATGTCCGCCCTCATGACGCAGCTCCCCCTCAAGAGGGGCCTGTCCAGGTTCTTCGACGGCAAGTCGCAGTCCTTCGCCTCGGTCGCCGCCGTGGGGTCGCTGGAGGACCTGGCCAAGCCGGCCCGGAAGCGCCTCAAGCCGTCGCGGAGCTGCGGCGGCGCCCTCGACGCGCACCGCGAACGCCTCATCTCCCCGCGCAGGCACTGCACCAAGCCCGCCGCCGCGTCCGGCGCCAGGAAGACGGCCGCGAGGAGCAGCGGGTTGTCGGTGCTCACGGCCGTCGCGCCGAGAATGTCGCCGCCGGTGCGAGGCCTGAGGGCGTGGCCGCCAAGGTTCTCATCGTTAATTGACCCTCGGATCAGCCTGCCTGAGCTCGACATTGACGCACGCCTTCACGTCACGGGGTGCGCTGTCGCAGGCACAGCTACGCATCAGCGCATCCACCCGTGCCTGAACTAACAGCCAAATCAATGGCATGCTCGTATTCTCTTCTGTTTCCCAATGCGTTTGTGATCTTTGCAGAATGCAGACTGACCTTTTTGTAATGAAAATCCACAGCTCAATTAGCAATGGACTTAGGCTGGGAACTCACATGTCGTTTGCAATACTTTTCAGCATCATTCGCATTCCCTAGCGTACTGTGAAGTTAAATGTATTAAACAGAACTGTGATTTGTGGCTCCAATCACGCCACCGACTTGGACTTCAACAATTCCAGGGGACAAAGAGCTCAAATATCTGGAAGAAGTTTCAAGACTAGGCTGATATTGCTATTGGGTAAACTGGGAAAGAACAACTGGAACCTATTCCAGGAGATCATCACCCCGAACCTTTTCACCACGAAATTCCACCAAATAAAGGAAAACATGTGCCTCCCGTTCGAAGGTGCAGCTAAGCAGTACTAACAGTTTGTCATAAATCTGATAAGTGGATATAAAAAAATAATAAGTATTTCAGATTCCCTCTCCATGATACAACATACAGGTAACTCTATTCAACTTCCAGACTACAAATCAGAATAGAAACAAGGCCTGAGTGGATAAACCAGAATAGAAACAAGGCCTGGGTGCATAATGGTTATCCAATCCGAGAGCGTCACTGCCTTCAGCAGTGCAGCAGCCCAAAGGTATACAGAAGTAATTTTAGGATCCATCTTCATAGGTTCTGGTGGAAATCAATGGTTCTTGAACCAAGTTCAAAAACCCATGACTACCAAGTATGATCTGAGAGACATGAACCAAGTTCATACTGCACGGTACTCAATAAACAGAATCAACTTCTGAACCAACACGGCTTGTGAACCGTATACAGGTTTTCTCCCTTCACTGATCCAGTTCTTCTCCAAGCTGGATGGTTTTGCATTAGCTCGCAGGTCATCGATGAATGCTGAAACTATCTGATATACAGAAGTCCGAAGAACATCTGCCATGGTATAAGCTTTCTTGTGTAGGCCGCCTTTTTGTGTGCATGCAATTGCAACTCCAGTGCCTTTTTGTCCTGTGGAGAAGTTACCCCACCTAATGTTTTCAGGACCCAATGAGTGCACAGGCTGTGGGTTTGTTTTCTTTCCTAAGCATGTCTCAATTGCTACTAGGGCAGACAGCAACGTTGTCATCACAGCAGCATTGCAGCCAGTGAGTTGAGCAACACCATACCGATCCTCCTGGCGTGAGCACGCAGTTAACCCAGTCAATGTCCGAGCACACCATGTGCATATCTACAGCAAAGATGCACAGAAATATTTTTAATTTTTACACAAAACCAGCCTCGGGTACATGGGAAACAATCAACTATCAAACACATCCCATAACCTGAAAAAAGGTATGCTCAACACTAAATACTAACATCTGCAATGTTGCATTCGTAATTCATCACAGTATAATGAAGTACAATTTCAAAATTACCAAATTTAAGATTTTTTATTAGTCATGAATTATCTTCTAATAAAGAAAGGGCTGGCTCAGTGCTGGATGCTGGGGTCTAGGGAAGGGACAAACCAAGGGAAGTCTTTCCACGCAAATGCGAAGAGAGTGCTTCAAACCCGTAACCTGGTGACTCGAGATAGCTCTCACCACTGTGCCAGACCTGTCCTTCATGAATTATCTTCTAATAACTAATATAGATCCAAAGATTCTAACTATCAACAGATGACGTTACAAGGATTCAGTATTCAGAAAAAAAAACATTACAAGGATTCACTCAGTTCAGACACTACTTCTAGTCTGAATTTTAGCCAACCAAAAACAGAAATGTGAATCCACCATACTTATTTACAATAAATAGAGATCTTCTACAGTTATGTAATAGAATAGAAGTCCACGAAGGTCTTTTTTATTTGCCAGAATTCAACTGATGATTCAGGTCCAATTAACCAAAATATGCCAAATAAAGAATTGGTCTGAACATGATAAAAAGCAACATCGTAATATGACCAAACAATTGATTTGATAAGGTTAGGGAGTTATAAAGAGCAAAATAACTATTCAGTGGGTTCCTGTGTACAAAACTGAATACACGAAGTTCTCACAAGTCATCCATGTATATTGTACTAAATCTTTATGTATATCTTGAGGTTCAAAAAAGTTGAACTAATAAATCAGTATCTAGTTAAATTATACCCAAATGCAAGGTTCATTGAAGACACCCTCTTAACAATAAATAGTTTATCATGAATGAAGAATTGCATGTACAAATAATTTGACAGCAGGTTATAAAAGTTTATAAGGGATTGCATATACAAACAAAAATAACAGTAGAAAGCTCATAGCTGAAAATGCAACAACAGAGGTAATTATATACATAATGTAGCTTCACCTGGAAATCATCAAATGCACTAAAGAGTTTGGACTGTTGTAGCATCAATTCTGGCTTATCACTAGAAAAATCTTCAAGGGCTTCAGCAATTTTTGAAGTAAACTCCTCAAGTGGCTTCAAACAAGTTGTCACGATTCTTTTATAAGTTTCACCAGATTCCTCAAAGAAAGCAGCTCTGCGCCATGGTTCCAAATTACACTCAGATGCCACACACAAATCTTGGTATGCAAGATATTGTATCAATGATCGTGGATCACTTTGTTCCAAAGATTCTAGGATAAATTCAGTGGGATTAGTCTCTGCAGCAGCAGTGCTCTGAGGCGGAGCAAAACTGCACCTCCTTGTATGTACAACCTGAAATTTATTGGAAAGGGAATTGGTTACATACCAACACAATCAAGTTCGCCAAGCTCCAAAGACTGAAGACTTGGAACACAAAGAAGAACAGACCTGAACAAAATGATGGTTTATTTCCAAACAGAGGGAAACACCAGTGGTCACTATAAAAATGCTGATCTCAGTAAGTAATTGGCTTCCAATAGAACCTCCCGTTCTGAATTGCCAAGGAAGAAAGAAAATCATGAAAAGGGAAAGAAAGAAGGCCTGCATTGATAACTTTAGAGCTCTTTCTCCAGATGGTAGGACACCCATCTTCAATCCATAGAATAAAGGTCGCTGCACACAAAGCTAGTGAAAATTAGGACAGCAGGACAACTACTTAAATGATTGGACAGGAAAAGCTAAGGTTACAAGTTACTACTCGCTCAAACCAATACAAACAAATGACAATTAAGAAATAAGTTATTTCTTAATTTCCAATTAGATGACACTTTTGGTTAAAAAATACCAAAAGACTTATCAAAGAATTACTGATTCTGTAAGTTCGTCAAGTCACGAATAGCCAGGGCTCTTACTCCGTGCAGGCGTGTCAGGAAGGTTTCTGCCGCATGGTCTTCTTCCTCTGTCTGCACCCATCTTTCTCCTCCCTCCACTGCCTCGAGCACTGCCCCGGCCACCGGCGACCTCACCACCCCGCCCTTCACTAATCCCAATCAGGCACCTCGCTAGTGACTCCTTGCGCCCGCTGCCGACTCCGCCCAACCGGATATCTCCCACCACCCGCTCGGCGGCACCCCTCCATCTCGCTCGCTACCCACAACTCGCCACCACCACCAGTCCGGCCGCCACCCCCGAGCCCTCCTTCTAAGCCCGCCAACATGGATCCTGCAAAATCTGAAACCCTAACCTCCTCCGCGCCTCATCCACCGCCCCGGCTGCAGTGACCTCACCGCTGACCGCTGCGGCCACCGCTCCCCTGTCCCGCTCCCACCCCCTCCTTCCTCAGTTTCGGCCACGGCGTCGTCGTGCGCACTGCTTCATTTATGGTGTGTTTGGTTTGGAGAGTCAACCTATGCTTTATAAGATAATGCATCATGAGCTCATCCCATAAATTTTGGTGGTCAACCCATTCCTCATGTATATATTAATTATTACCTTACGAGGAATGAGGTGGGTGATGTATCAACTCATCCTATTCCACAAACCAAACAAAAATGTGAGGAGTGAGAAGAAGATGGATCATCTCGTTCCTCAAACCAAACACCCCAATTAGTGACGCACACACGTCCAATAATGATTTGGACAAATAGCCATCATGTATCAGTTATCAATTCACTGAATTAGAGCAGATCTAAGTGGGGAAACGCATCCAGGGAACATAAAGAGAAGGAATATCAACTGTATGCATATTTGATCAATAGCAACTACTGGAACAATTGCACCCCTATGCTAGACTGCTAATCCAAGTTCAATAAATCATCTGGCCCAAATTTCTAGTCTTGTACGAGAGTACTGTTTATCTATGGTCATTCACCAGAAGTATACAACGGAGCAGCCACGCATACACCCATCTGATCCGTGTTCAGTTCATACTCCCATCTGATCAGTTTTTCAGTTCATACCCCCATCTGGTCAGTTTCCGGTTCACAGGTGAAACAAGAAATGAATTGTAGTGGAAGCTATTGAACCCAACAGAAACTAGGAAGCACATAAGAAGAGCGAGAAACATTCACCAGAAGTATACAACAGAGCAGGCACCGCATACACCCATCTGATCCGTGTTCAGTTCATACTCCCATCTGATCAGTTTTCAGTTCATACCCCCATCTGATCAGTTTCCGGTTCAAAAGTGAAACAAGAAATGAATTGTAGTGGAAGCTATCGAACCCAATATAAACTAGGAAGCACATAAGAGCGAGAACATATCATGTGTAATCAGTCATATTGTACAAACGTGCAATCAAGCAATCTGGTGCATCCAATCAAAATCCAATGGTGACTGCTATTTGTATTTAACCCTTTTCAGTTTTCACCTGAAAACCAGTAGTTATTTACATTTAACCCTTCCAGCTAAAATAGCAGTCACTGTTGGATTTTATGCACCATATAGCTTGATTGCACAGGATAATAGGATATGTTCCCTACAAGAGCAAAAAAGAAAAACAGTCCCTAATGCTCTGTGTTGATTCGATGGCAGCAAATCTGGTTCAGAAAGCTGAACCAAAACAAACACCCCTAAGTTGGTAATCCAAAAGCACATCAATGTGCCGCAAGCATAAACTTCCAACCTCTATTACTGCAATAATGTTGTTGTGTGGAAATTAAAGTATCATCCGGAATTTCAGAACACTCCAAACTGTTTTCTGTGTGAGATAACGAGAAACCAGTTTTGCCCAATCTACTAACACTCCAAACTGTTTTCTGTATGAGATAACGAGAAACCAGTTTTGCCCAATCTACTCTACTCACCTGCACGACGGGGAATTGGAGCAACCACCTCCGACGGCCAAAATAGCGCGCGGCGAAGATGGCCCCAAGCACGGCGCCTCGGAACCCAAGCCCAGCGACGGCCGCCCACCCGGCGTCCTCGGGTAGCATGGCCGCCGCGGCGCCCACGCAAAGCGCGCCGGCCGCGGCGAAGAGGGCGGTTGCGAGCGCGCGCCGCGCAGCGGGGTAGGCCGCGGGTGTGGGGACACGGAGAGGAGGAGCGCGAGCGCGAGCATCCCCGTGGCGGCGCAGGCGAGGAACGGATGGAACCCGAGGAGGAGGCCGGTTGGGACGCCGAGGAGCGGGTGGCGGCGGCCGCGTGGGGACACCGTGAGGTGGAGCGCCGAAGCGGCGGCCGAGGAGCGCGGCCTGGAAGGCGAATACGGCGAGCCACCGCTGGCCGACGGCGTCGAATGACGCCCCCGCGCGGCGGGGCACAGTCCATGACGGCGATGGGGGCGGGGGGCGAGGGCTTTGGGAGGTTTGAATCTCTCGAGTTTTTTTTCCTAACGTTCCCCGGACGGACTCGGTTTTGGGCCCATGGGGAGTTCTGCGTGTTTTGAACGGGAAGAACACGCAGGGCCAAGCATGTCTGGTGTTCTGGTTTGAGCGGCGACTACTCCGTGATAACTTAATCGTTAAGCTAAATAGTGATGGCCTATAATATAATAAAAATTAGGTGAGTGTTCGTGCGTTGCAATGAAATATATAATATCACTACAAGTTATATATGGGTGTTATACTTGTCGAGTACCGTAATTAGGGGTACCCCCAACACTCCTAATCACGGATGGTAAACACCTTCAGAGCAAACTGTGAAGACTGACAGTTCGGGTCAAAGTCAAAGCTTCGTCTGCTAAGGGACGCGGTCTCGCCTCGCCCGAAGCCCGGCCTCGGGCGGAACAGTGGTCCCGGACGAATTCACGTCTCGTCCGAGGGTCCTCCTCAGGCAGTGAGCGCACCCTCAGGTCAGCCGAAGGCAAGCCTTGTCGTGCAAGCGACCTTAGCCAAATCGCCTTACCAGCCGACCGTATTGCATGCGCATTTAATGCTGGGATCGCCTGACACCTTATCCTGACTACGCGCGCCTCAGTCGGCAAGGTCGAAGTGACCGCAGTCACTTCGCCCTTTCACTGACCGATCTGACAGGAAAACAGCGCTGCCCGCCCCCGCTCCGGCTGCTGTGCCAACCACCCGGGCGAAACCGAGAATGGTCAAGTTCAGCCTCGGGTGCAACAGGAAGCTCCGCCTCGCCCGACCACAGGGCTCGGCCTTGGCCTCGGCCTCAGGAGGAAATCTCCACCTCGCCCGACCCTAGGGCTCGGCCTCGGGAAGAGTCACATCCTCGCCCGACCCTGAGCCTCGGCCCCAGCCTCGACCTCGGAGGAGTCGCTGCCTCGCCCGACCTCAGTCTCGGATCGACCGCGCCACAAGGGATGCATCATTACTCTACTCCTAGCTAGCTCAGGCTACGAAGGAACAAGACCGGCGTCCCATCTAGCTTACCCCGGTAACAGGCAATGATGGTTCCTCGCATGCAACCATGACGTCGGTGGTTCTCAAGCCCCCTATGAAAGCAAGGAGACTTCAGCAGGATCCATGCAGCGCCAACAACTGTACTGCTATAGGGCTCAAGGCACTTCTCCGACGGCCATGATTCTACCTCTACAGGACTCAAGACGTCCCCCCGGCGGCCACGTTGTTATCTGTACAGGGCTCAGGGCACTTCCCTGTCAGCCACGTTAGCTCCCAGCTACACCCCATTGTACAGCTGGGCATCTCCTTACGTCTATAAAAGGGGGTTTCCAGGGCCCCGCGAGGAAGGAGAAGGAGGAGAAGAGAGAAGAAAAGAAAAAGGAGAGGGGGAGGAAGGAGAAAAAGGGAGACGAACATACGGGGATACATATACATGAACGCAAGGCAAAGGGAAGGGAGAGGACGAGCAGGGCCCGACCCTCTCTCTCTCTCTCTCTCGTACTCGCCCTCTCGCTTTCGCCCTATCGCAATGCTTGTAACCCCTACTACGAGCACCCTGGTGCAGGATAATACAAGGCTCATTCCCCCACTTGTGTTCCATCTCGCACCAACCCATCTAGGCAGGGACACGCAGCGACAAATTTACTCGTCGGTCCAGGGACCCCCCGGGTCCGAAATCCCGACAGTTGGCGCGCCAGATAGGGGCCTGTTGCGTGTTAACAATCGCTTTTCCCGTTGAGTTCCAGATGAGGAGTCTTCAGCAACCTCTTCAGCCCGGGACGGTGCTCCGCTTCGGTAGCCTCGAGTTCATGTCCCTCGACGGCAGCTACGACATGGTACTCCTCCTCTCGCGGCACGACGACAACGACAGCCAACGGCCCGCCCGGCGGAGGCAACCTCCACGAAGGCATCTCCCCGCGGCGGAAGAGGAACACTCCGGTCGTCCCCGCCACCCTCCTCGCCGGAGGAGGTGGAGACGGGGCAACCGTGGCCACGCAGGAGGCGGCACCTTATCGGCTGTCGAACCGAATCGAGTCGACGACGCCGGCACTCCTCCAGGGGACATGTCGGGTGTTGTCCTCGCGCCTGAGACAACGACGAGCGCCGCTTCCCCGCAACGTGCCAGCCCCAGGCGGACTGACGACGCCGGCACCCTCGCAAAGGACCTGCTGGGCGTCACCCTCGTACCTGAGATGACGATGCGTTCCGTCCCCGACGCGACTTCGCCACCGTCCATCGACCAAGAGTTATCGTCCGTATTCCACCCTTTTCCCTTTCGATTTAGTTTCGATCCACCTAGCGACCCCGCTACGGTGAGTGCTTTCGCAAGGGCGTATCCAAACCTTCCGGGGTACCATATGTGGTCAACCTGGGACTGACTAATGGCCGTCTCAACCTACAGGCCCCCGGGTTCCGAGGAAGACGACGGTCCTGACTCTGGTTGGGACTTCTCCGGACTCCGTGATCCTAGTGCCATGCGAGACTTCATGACCGCATGTGACTACTGCCTCTCCGGTTGCTCTGATGATAGCCATAGCCTTGACGACGAGGGTTATGGCCCAAGTCGCGAATGTTTCCACGTCGATCAGGGAGATCACGACGAAGGCAACCACCTTGGTATGCCGGAGGTTGACGATCCCCCTGGGCCCGCATCTCGCGTTGACATCCCGCGGGAGCTAGCTGTGGTCCCAGTCCCTGCGGGGGGTCGGGACACACAGCTCGAGCAAATCCACGAGATGCAGGCCGAGGTCGACGAGGAAGCAGGGCGGATTGTGCAGCTCCGACAGAACATCGAGCAGGAGTGGGCAGGCCAAACACTCGCCGGAGGAGCCCGTCATCGGGCCCGGGACGTCCAGCGCCGCATCGTCGACAATGCCAGGGCAGCGCTGCCTCCAGCCGTCAGCGGGTCCCGGCCGGGACCTAGCTGCAGCGGCGATGCTACTTCGAACCATGCCGGAGCCATCCACCACCGAGGGACGGCGTTATCCAGGGCAAACTCAAGGATCTCCTAGAAGGTGCCGCAGTTCGACGAGCCGAGAGCTCTGCCTCCCGAAGGCGAGCTGACCCCTCGGAGCATCACGCGGCGTCCTCCTGACGCATGCGGGAGGCCTTGGTCCACCCCGAGTGCACGCGGGACGAGGCACCTGCCACCCGGGATCGCCTCGGCAACGGGCATCACCATCGCAACCATCGAGCCTGCCTCGAGGAGAAGGTGCGCTGAGGCTACCATCCCAGGCGCGGGGGACGCTGCGACAACGAGGAGGATCGGAGTCCCTCGCCCGAGCCACCCGGTCCACGAGTCTTCAGCCGGGCCATACGACGAGCGTCGTTCCCCGCCCGTTTCCGAGCCCCAACTACCATCACCAAGTACTCGGGGGAGACGAGGCCAGAGTTGTGGCTCGCGGACTACCGACTGGCATGCCAGTTGGGAGGGGCGGACGATGACAACCTCATCATCTGTAATCTACCCCTTTTCCTCTCCGACGCCGCCCGGGCCTGACTGGAGCATCTGCCTCCTGTGCAGATCTCCGACTGGGACGACCTGGTCAAGGCTTTCGCGGGAAATTTCCAGGGCACGTACTTGCGCCCTGGGAACTCATGGGATCTCCGAAGCTGCCGCAGCAGCCTGGGGAATCCCTCCGAGAGTACATGGCGGTTTTCGAAGTAGTGCACCGAGCTGCCTAACATCACTGACTCGGACGTCATCGGAGCTTTCCTCGTCGGCACTACTTGCCGAGACCTAGGTCCGCTTCATCTCACGCCTTGGCGAAAAAGGATTGCCCCTGTACCGCCTCTTAAGGAAGGCCGAGCGCTTCACTTGGACCCCCAAGGCCGAGGAAGCCCTCGGAAACTTAAAGGCACTCCTTACAAATGCAGCCATCTTAGTGCCCCCGCTGCGGGAGAAGCCCTCTTGATCTACGTAGCCGCAACCACTCAGGTGGTCAGCGCCACAGTCATAGTCGAGAGACGAGAAGAAGGGCATGCACTACTCGTCCAGAGGCAAGTCTACTTCATCAGTGAAGTGCTATCTGAGACCAAAGTCCGCTACCCGCAGATCCAGAAGCTGCTCTACGCAGTGATTCTAACACGGCGGAAGCTGCGACACTACTTCGAGTCTCACCCGGTGACTGTGGTGTCATCCTTTCCCCTGGGAGAGATCATCCAGTCCCCAGAGGCCTCGGGTAGGATAGCGAAATGGGCAGTGGAACTCATGGGCGAAACATTTTCATTCGCCCCTTGGAAGGCCATAAAATCCCAAGTCTTGGCCGACTTCCTGGCTAAGTGGACTGACACCCAGTTACTGACGACTCCAATACAACCCGAGCTTTGGACCATGTACTTCGATGGGTCGCTGATGAAAACCTGAGCAGGCGCAGGCTTGCTCTTCATCTCGCCCCTCGGAAAACATCTTCGCTACGTAATCTGCCTTCATTTTCCGGCGTCAAACAACGTGGCCGAGTACGAAGCATTGGTTAACGGGCTGCGCATCGCCGTCGAGCTAGGGGTTCGGCGCCTCAACGCTCGTGGTGACTCGCAGCTTGTCATTGACCAAGTCATGAAGAACTCCCACTGCTACGATCGGAAGATGGAGGCCTACCGCGATGAAGTTCGGCGCCTGGAGGACAAGTTCTACGGGCTGGAACTCAACCACGTCGCTCGACGATACAACGAGACTGTGGATGAGCTGGCTAAAATAGCCTCGGGGCGGACAACGGTTCCCCCAGACGTCTTCTCCAGGGATATACATCAACCCTCCGTTAAGATCGGCGACACGCCCGAGATACCCTCGGCCGCCGAGGGCGAGGCCCTGCGTGTTGAGGAGGAGCAGAATGGGGTCACACCGGTCCCGAACTGGCAGACCCCGTACCTGGAATATCTCCTTCGAGGAGAGCTGCCCCTCGACAAGGCTGAAGCTCGGCGACTGGCTCGGCGCGCCAAGTCGTTCGTTTTGCTGGATGATGAAAAGGAGCTCTATCACCGCAGTCCCTCGGGCATCCTCCAGCGATGCATCTCCATCGCCCAAGGACAAGAGCTGTTACAAGAAATACACTCGGAGGCTTGTGGTCACCATGCAGCACCTTGAGCCCTCGTGGGAAACGCTTTCCGATAAGGTTTCTACTGGCCAACCGCAGTGGCCGACGCCACTAGGATTGTACGCTCCTGCCGGGGGTGTCAATTCTAGCGAGACAGACGCACCTGCCCGCTCAGGAACTACAGACGATACCTATCACTTGGTCGTTTGCTGTGTGGGGTCTGGACCTCGTTGGTCCCTTGCAGAAGGCACCCGGGGGCTTCATGCACCTGCTGGTCGCCATCGACAAATTCTCCAAGTGGATTGAGGTTCGACCCTTAACCAGCATCAGGTCCGAGCATGCGGTGGCGTTCTTCACCAATATCATCCATCGCTTTGGAGTCCCAAACTCTATCATCACCGACAATGGCACGCAGTTCACCGGAAAAAAGTTCCTGGACTTCTGCGGGGACCACCACATCCGAGTGGACTGGGCCGCCGTAGCTCACCCCATGACGAATGGGCAGGTGGAGCGTGCCAACGGTATGATTTTGCAGGGACTTAAACCAAGGATCTACAACGACCTCAACAAGTTCGGCAAGCGGTGGATGAAAGAGCTACCCTCGGTGGTCTGGAGTCTAAGGACGACGCCGAGCCGAGCCACAGGTTTCTCATCGTTCTTTCTAGTCTATGGGGCCGAGGCCGTCCTCCCCACGGACTTAGAATACGGTTCCCTGAGGGCGAAGGCGTACGACGACCGAAGCAACCAGATCAGCCGAGAGGACTCGCTGGACCAGCTCGAAGAGGCTCGGGACGTTGCCTTACTACATTCGGCGCGGTATCAGCAGTCTCTGCGACGCTACCACGCCCGAAGGGTTCGGCCCCGAGGCTTCCAAGTGGGAGACTTGATGCTTCGTCTGCGACAAGACGCCCGAGGGCGCCACAAGCTTACTCCTCCCTGGGAGGGGTCGTTCATCATCGCCAAAGTTCTGTAGCCCGGAACATACAAGCTGGCCAACGATCAAGGCAAGGTCTACAGCAACGCTTGGAACATCGAACAGCTACGTCGCTTCTACCCTTAAAATATTTCAAGTCATTCACGTTCCTCGTTTTCTTTACATACATAAATAAAGTCTAACCGTCAAGGAAGGATCAGCCTTACCTCGGCAAAGCCCGACCCTCCCTCGGGGGCTAGAAGGGGGGAACCCCCTCCGTGTCAAAATTTTCTTCGGAAAAGTTTTTCTACCAAGAAAAGTTTTCTACCGAAACGACTTTCGTGCTTTCGACTATATCGATAGCAGGGCCCTACGAACGGGTGAGAGAGCACGTAAGCGGAAAGGCCGACCGAGCCGAGGGACTCCTACGCCTTCGAGAT
Organism: Zea luxurians; assembly: GCA_029449295.1. Classification (NCBI taxonomy): domain Eukaryota; kingdom Viridiplantae; phylum Streptophyta; class Magnoliopsida; order Poales; family Poaceae; genus Zea; species Zea luxurians. The sequence continues at coordinate 3,625,380 of JAOPSE010000135.1, read as the reverse complement.
ACGGATACCTCACTCGTCACCTTCCGCGAAAAGTAACTCACGCTCGGATAAGCGATCCTGCTACCGAACAAGTCCTAACGCTCGGGTAGAAAACGACTTTCGTGCATTTTTTTGACTATATCGATGGCAGAATCCTACGAATGGGTGGGAGAGCACGTAAGCGGCAAGGCCGACCGAGCCGAGGGACTCCTACGCCTCCTAGATACGGATACCTCACTCGTCACCTTCCGTGAAAAGTAACTCTCGCTCGGATAATGCGATTCTGCTACCGACGAACAAGTCCTAAATGCTCGAAACAGGAGGAAAGAAAACGCAGCTTTGTAATCCGAACGCTAAATATGTTTAGGCCTTGGTGGCCGCAAAAAACATACGCATACTTCAGACGAACTATTCATGCAGGCTCAAACGTCAGCAGGGGGAGGAGCGGCACCCTCGGCGTCGTTTCCACCCTCGGCAGAATCTGGCCCAGCCTCAGACGGCGATGCGAATAGGCGCCTCGGCCAGCCGCTCCGAAGCCCCAGCCAGCTGTCCCCCGAGGATCTCAGCCCGGCTCACGGCTTCGGCAGTTTGGCTCCGGGATTGGTCCTGCTCGTGGGTGATCTGGCCAAACCCCAGCTGCCGCCGCTGCACCTCCTCGGCCTGGGAAGCCACCTGCTCCCGCGCCGAGAAAGCCTCTGTTCGAGTCGACATCGCCTCTGTCCACGCCACCACTGCCTTCAGCTTCGGCTCATCGTAGGGCAGCCGAAGGTTCTAAAACCGAGCAATAGAGGCTTTAAGCGACAAGGCTGACCGAGCCGAGGGACTCCTACGCCTCCGGGATATGGATACCTCACTCGTCACCTTCCGCGCAAGGCAGCTCACGCTCGGTTAAGCGGTTCGGCCACCGACAGGCAAGTCCTAGTGCTCGAAATGAGGAAGAAACACAGCTTTATACTCGAATACCCAAATATTTAGGCCTCGACAGCCACAAAGAACAAATACATATGCTTGGGGTAACTATGCTACATAGACTTAGACGTCGACAGGACCCTCGGCGGTTCTCCTGGCCTACGACAAATGTCTAAGTCCTTGAAGCAGTTACATTTTGCTCAGGCAAAGACCAGGTATATTCCCTTACAAACGGGACTCCGGTTCCATTCCCGCGGGTATGAACAACCTCCACACCAGGGGGGCCCACGGGATAATAAACTCCAAGCGGCTCGCCGGCGATCGCTGCACCAGCAGCAACAACGACCTCCGTCTTGGGCGGCTAGACAGCAGCAGCGATGGCCCCAGAGCAAACGCTACTGCTGAAGGGCCTTCGTTCACGTCCCTCGCGGAGGACGAGAACCAGCCATTAAAGCCAAAAAGCCGGAGGCCTGGAGCGCAGGTGGCACCGACGGTCTCGTTGGCAAGAGACAACCGCTGGTGCAAGAGGAAGCCTCGCCTATGGCGATCACCACCTTAGCACCGATGACGGCGGCCACCTGCCCACCAACACCGCGCCGGCGAACAACGGCCGCCCCAAAGCGCACCGGCAGGTCCTCTCTCCCGTCCTCGCCGAGGCCGTCCCAGAACATGCTGTGGCGGAACTGCCCGAATTATTCCGACTTAAGTGCCTAAGTCCGACCTTAGAGGCTAGACCACACTTAAATGGGAATAACCCGTCAATCCCTCGGATCTAGTCCGACACGGCCACTGACAGGATCAAGTACCACAGTCTCACTCGATGGTGAGTCACAGAGCAAATACAATAAAGCATAAAACCATGCATGGAAGAGTATTAGGTTATTACATCACCATTGTCATCATCGGAGTTTTCGCAAAAGTAACCATCATTGTTTTTGGAGTGCAGCGGAAAATAAACTAACGGTAAATAAATGGAGGGATGGGGAAGCCTGTCCCATCACTCCTCATGCTCCTCCTCAGCCGAGGCAGGGTCCCACTCGACAGTCCAACCCGGTGGCAGGGTGGATGGCCAAGTCACTCCAGCAACCATGTCCTCCAGAGAACCTGTAAAAATTATGCCACAAGCAAGGCTGAGTATACTAATACTCAGCTAGACTTACCCGGTGTGAGGAGTCTATACTCCTCTACCTCTAGACATGCAGCTGTTTGGCTGTGGGGTTTGGTTGCCAAAAGCACTAGCTGAGTTTCTGAATCAAGATTTTAACTTTGTCAAAATTAAGTGTGACTCTCTTAAGGCTAAAAGTGTACTATCTACTCATACATAGTAGCAAGCATTTTTAGCAATCATCATTTTGTATCATCTCATCACAGTTCCACTTCTTACTCAATGCAGTACAATGGATCAAGCAGTCTCATTAGCTGCGAGAAGCAGACGATTCGAATCGAGTTTTATCCTTGCAAGGTAAACCTAAACACACGACATGTAGGGGCACTCCGTCCCCACACATATCAACCGTCCCCATCGATTCCCTGGCAGCAGATCAGGGCTCACCGCCTTGGCGTACAATGCCTCACTGACCCCGACTGGCCGTCGTGCAGTGACCGCACTTGTACCCACCATAACCGGAATGGGAGACTACGTCTCAGGTCGCGTGAGGAGGTATGTCCACTGGCAGGTTCAATCAGGTACTAGGTTTACCGATTTACCATATTTCTCGGTATGTGTTTAGTACGTTCAAACGCTTGACACAGGTATCCGCACGTTAATCCTTATTCCATTTTCCATCTCGTGGACAACCAATCCCCATGGATTGTGGTCCACCAACTAGTATCCTGACAGTGTGAAAGTGGGTACAATCAACTTCCTGATCTCGCGCGAGTGCTAGAAAAATCACTCGTCTTCTACCGAGACCCTAATTAAATAAAAGCAGCTACTCGACCTGTCATACTAGTATTCATCTCAAAAGGATTCCTGAGATCATGCAACTAGGGCTTCAAACAATTCCTACACCTAAGTGCACAATCAATCCTACAATCATTAAGTGGAGTAAAATAGCATAAATAACGGGTTATGCATAAAACCGGGGCTTGCCTTCCAAAGCAGTGGCAGGCAGGTCCTCTGGTGCAGGCTCTGGTGCTGGGTCGGGGGCAACCTCCTGGGCAGCTCCTTGCTCCGGCACGAGGACGTACTCTCCGTCAGCAAGATTACAGTCTATCGAAATGCAATGAACATGTATGTCATGATTATGCAAAATTTAAGAACATTAAGCTACAGAAAATTAAGTTAAGAGTTAACTTAGGGTTCCTTGGCTACGAGGGCCTTCTAGTGGTATACATAGACTTATCACCTTTTAGGTTTAGGTTTTCTTTCTAAAATAACACATTGGATTTGTATTGCCTCTATAAATTCCAGTGGACAATTAATAAGGTCTTAGGGGGACATTAAATTCCACCATCCATTTTCTTTTCTTAAGTCCTATCTAGGGTTTCTAGTAGGGGTTTTGAACTATGATGGTAGTTTAAAACTTTCCAAAAATTCTGTAAAATTTACAGTGGGTTGTCACTGGCTATACTAGCTTGTTTTGATAATTTGAGGCTTAAAGTATAAAAGCTAATCTTTAAACAAAAATAACAATGGTTAGGCAAAATGGGCCACTTTACACTACAAGTCCTTTATTAAAGTGGTTTCTGACCTAATGGTTATTTTTGCTGGCCTCTAGTAGTGATGAAAAGCTCTTGTGCCAAAAATGACAGAGAGCTACATGATGGTTAATTAGTGGTAAATTTCTAAACTTTGGTGCAACAAGGGTGCTTAGAACTAACTTGTCTTTTGAAAAATATCAAACAACAGATTTCAGATTTTTCTTAAGTTCTTATTATCAACACATTAGTTATCCTAAGGTTTGGGGAGGTTTCACCTTAGGGATACTTTTGTAGGGTTTTTCTAAGTTATCCCTATTTTCTTCATTAAAAAGGTATCTTGTTTATTTTACACTACAACAGGGTATGATATATTTGTCTAGTGAACTACATTGACTAAGTATCTCAACAAAAATAGGTGTGCCCTCTGGTTCATCATTTATAGCACTTTTTCTATTTTCCTTAAACTTAAGCATATTATAGAATAAGGGGTTAAAATTATCTTAATGTAATAGACAGAGAGGTTTAACATTTTTAACTAGGTCAGTGGGTAGATATAAACTTCTCCAAATTTTTCTAACCCCAGTTAAATAGTGTAACTATTTTTCTTGCTATGATTAAGCTTTTGGCCAAAACTGAAAATAAATCAGAACTTTACATTTTTCTTTAGTTCATATGGGGTTTTATATTTTTCTTAGACAGGTTACATTGTTTATAGTTTGGCAAAATTGGTTTGACCAAATTTGGATGATTTAAACAGAAGTTATGCATTTTCAAAGTTGATGTCCAATTTAAAAACAGATTTACTTAAGGTTTTCTGGAAAAACCAGTTTGTACCGAGACCCCTAGGGTTAAACTGATTCAACTCTCGCAGATCTACCCTCAGGTCACTATTCATATGAGTCTTGGGCTTTACACTTAACCCCCCAGGGTTTTCTTCCTCACACCCGCGGTCCTTCTTCTAAACCGAACAGTAGCCGTAGGAAAGAAAGGACGGCGCGGCTTACCGGCGGCGAGGGAGGTCCGGCGAAGGGTGGGGTCGGCTCGGAGAGGCTCTGGCGGTCACGTCGAGGTACGGCTCGTCGTCGGAGGTGGCCGGAATCGCCTGGTCCACGAGCGCAGGCGGGGGTCCTCGTCGGCGGCGAGTATACCGGCCAAAACACGGCGATCTGGTCCAATCCAAGGGCACGGTGAGCTTCACGGGGTCACGCAGCGACTGTGTGCACAAGGAATCGAAGAATGGCTGAGTGGATTACCCGGTCCACGAACTCCGGCGAGGTTAAGTGCTCCGGCGTGGGTGGACTGGCTTCTCCGGTGAAGGAAACTCCGATTCCTTGCTCGGGGAGTCTCGCAGAGGGGTGCACAAGCTTCTCCGAGGGCTGGACGGGGCTGGAGATGGCGGAGCGGGCCGGTCTACGGTGGCAGGGGGACTGGGTGGCCGCGGACGGCTGCGCACGGGCCAACGACGGCGAACCAAGCTCCGGCGAGGGTCGGGTGGGTGCGGACGGGTATGGTCGACGCTCGGGAGGGTTTTATAGGCGCGGGCGCAGACCAGGGCGCTGGCTTAGCCGTTTGGCGCGACGCGGGCGCGAGGGGCGCGCGCGGGCGTGCTCTGGCGAGCTCAGAGCGCGTCGAACACGTGGCACTTTGCTTCTGCCCGTGTTCTTCGCTCTGCTGAGCGGCCAAGCGTACGAATCTCGCCATGTCGACTGTGAAAGATCTCTTCCCTGCACCTAGAGCTACCTATTTCATGTGAGTTCTAAGGGAGGATACGCCCTAGGTTAGGAGATAGACCGGCGCCAAGTTTGGTTTGTCTCACTGCCCACTCAGTGACAAAACTGATGTCAAGTGCTGTCAAACGTCCAAGTCTCGGCTTCAAATTTTTCCAGGGGGTGCCTTAAGTGGTATAGCACATTTTTGGTATAGAACCCAAGTGGTTTTGGCGCCATTTTCAAAGTGAACACGGCTGGTCTTTGAATTAGGGCTAAAATGTGACTTAGAGAGAAATAGAGAGCTCTAGCTCTCTCTCCACTTGGAGATTTGAAATGGGGTTTCTCCAGGGGCTTTTTTGCAAAATTTCCCTCTCCAAAAAGATGGTTATAATGTTACTTAGGGTTTGGGTAAAAGTTACACATGCTTTACCCACTTGATCATTCTTTCCCCCCTCTTACTTAGGGTTTTGGAAGGTAGGGCTTTGGAGAGAGCTAGGGTTCTTCTCCCCCCTATTGTCCAAGATAGTAAGTGTGCAAAGTCTTAGGGTAATGTTTCTTATGTCATGGGCAACTCAATCAGCACATGAGCCCCAAGGTTCTTAGGTGCTGCCCTAAGCCTTTATCTTTTGTGATCACAGCTTCTAGTGCCAAGTGGCTCTAGCCAGGGTAACACCTGGGTGTTACAACCCTCCCCCCTTAAAGGAATCTCGTCCCGAGATTTAGGTAGAGTTCCTTGGAGGGGTGCTTGAGGGGGTGATGGTGGTGTTTCTCCTTTACACAAGTTTCTCTTGTTAACTGTTCTTCGAATGCCATCCTCTTTGCAACTTCAGAAGGAAGCCCTTCTTAAGTTGTATCCATAACTTAGACTATCCTTGTTATCTAAGTTTTTCTTATAATTGTATTCAAAGGGCAGGTGGGGGTAGGTTTCGGGGTTACGTACCGGCTTCCTTGGGTAGAAAGTCGGGGAAGCGAGAGCGTAGAAAATCCTCTGTCTCCCACGTAGCTTCTTCTGCTGAATGATGACTCCACTGAACCTTATACATTCTGATCGACCTTGCCCGAGTTGATCTTTCCTTCTGATCCAATACCTTGACGGGGTACTCCTGGTAGGACAAGTCTGGTTCTATCTCAATGTCTGGTTCTGGTAGCACTTCAGTGGGTAGACGAACACATTTCCGCAGCTGAGACACATGGAACACATTGTGAACTGCGGACATATGGGATGGTAATTCCAATTGGTAGGCTACGGGCCCACAACTTTTCTTGATCTTATAAGGTCCAATGTAGCGAGGGGCCAACTTGCCCTTGATCCCAAATCTTCGGATACCCTTGGTTGGTGATACCTTAAGATAGACATGATCTCCCACCGCAAACTGTAGAGGCTTCCGCCTCTTGTCATGATAACTCTTTTGTCTGGCCTGCGCAGCTTCTAGGTTCTTCTTGATAATTCTAACCTTTGCCTCTGCTTCAAGCACCAAATCTGGCCCAAAAATTTCCCTTTCCCCTGCTTGAGACCAATTTAGCGGGGTTCTGCATCTTCTCCCATATAATGCCTCAAAAGGTGCCATCTTCAGACTGGACTGATAACTGTTATTGTAAGAAAACTCTGCTAAAGACAGACACTTATCCCAATCCTTCCCATAATGTAGTGCACATGCCCGCAACATGTCTTCCAAAATCTGATTCACCCTTTCTGTCTGGCCATCAGTCTGAGGGTGATAGGCTGAGCTTCGGATTACTTGGGTTCCAAGTGATTCTTGCAGTTTCTCCCAAAAGCGTGCCACAAACAGTGCTCCTCTGTCAGATACAATGGTTTTTGGCATACCATGCAACCTTACTATTTGATCAACATAAATCTCTGCGTACTTCTCGGTCTTGTGGGTGGTGTGTACTGGCAAGAAATGAGCAGTCTTGGTCAATCTATCCACAATAACCCATATGGAATCATGGTGCCGGGAGGTATTGGGTAATCCCACTATGAAGTCCATGCAAATGTCCTCCCATTTCCACGATGGTATGGGAAGGGGTTGCAAAGGGCCTGCTGCTTTCAGATGACTAGCTTTTACTCTCTGACAAGTGTCACATTCTGAAACGTACTTGGCAATTTCCCTCTTCATCCTGGTCCACCAATAAAGGGGTCTGAGATCATGGTACATCTTACTGCTACCAGGGTGCATGGAGAACTTAGAAAGGTGAGCTTCATCCAATATCTTCCTTCTGAGCTCTAGATTCTTGGGAACAACTAATCGATCTTCAAACCATAAAATTCCCTTGCTGTCCTGACGGAAACACTTGTATTTCTCGGCCTTTTGCTTGATCATATCCTTGATGATCTGAACACCCTTATCCCCAAACTGTGCCTGAGCTATTTGTTCTTGCAGTGTGGGTTCCACTGCAATATATCCCAATTCACCGGAAGGAACAACTTCCAGGTTCAGTTTGCACAACTCATCACACAAGGTGGCGATTCTTGCATCCATGTTCATGCAATTACATTGAGCCTTTCGGCTCAAAGCATCTGCCACAACATTTGCCTTGCCAGGATGGTAATGCACCTCCAAATCATAGTCCTTGATTAATTCCAACCATCTCCTCTGTCTCATATTTAGATCTGCCTGAGTGAAAATGTACTTGAGGCTCTTGTGATCGGTGTAAATGTTACAGTGAGCTCCCATCAAGTAGTGTCTCCATATCTTGAGAGCATGAACTACTGCTGCCAACTCCAGATCATGGGTCGGGTAGTTCTGCTCATGAGGTCTAAGGGCTCGGGAAGCATAAGCAATCACTCTGTTCTCTTGCATCAACACACAACCCAATCCTGTCCCAGAAGCATCACAATAAACTTCAAATGGCTTGGTATTATCCGGCTGAGCTAGCACTGGAGCTGTTGTCAATTGTTGCCTCAGGGTATGAAAAGCATCCTCACATTTTTGGCTCCACACAAATTTGGCTCCCTTTTTCAACAGTTCAGTCATTGGCTTGGCAATTCTAGAGAAATCCGGAATAAATCGTCGGTAATACCCTGCCAATCCCAGAAAACTCCTAATCTGCTTCACTGTAGTCGGGGGTTTCCAGTCCATCACTTCTCGCACCTTCTCAGGGTCAACTGATATCCCATCCTGAGAAATTGTGTGACCCAAGAATTTTATTTCTTTCAGCCAGAACTCACACTTGGACAACTTAGCATATAACTGATGGTCGCGAAGTCTCTGAAGCACGATACGCAGATGTTTAGTGTGCTCAGCCTCATTCTTGGAGTAAACCAGAATGTCATCGATGAAGACAACCACAAACTTGTCCAGCTCTGGCATGAATACCGAGTTCATCAAGTACATGAAATAAGCCGGGGCATTGGTTAGCCCAAAAGACATTACCAAAAACTCATAGAGCCCATATCTGGTAGAGAAAGCCGTCTTGGGAATGTCACTGGCACGGATCTTGATCTGATGGTAGCCCGAGCGAAGGTCTATCTTGGAGAATACCTTGGCTCCCACCAATTGATCAAACAGAACATCAATGCGGGGTAACGGGTACTTGTTCTTGATAGTCACCGCATTGAGAGGGCGGTAGTCAACACACATCCTCAAACTCTCATCCTTTTTCTTCACAAATAAGGCTGGACATCCCCATGGTGAAGTGCTTGGACGAATAAACCCCTTGTCCAGCAATTCTTGCAATTGTTTCTTCAGTTCTGCCAACTCCGCGGGAGGCATCCTATAAGGTCTCTTGGAGATAGGAGCAGTCCCGGGTTGCAATTCAATGGCAAACTCAATGTCTCGGTCAGGTGGCATTCCTGGCAATTCATCCGGGAAAACGTCGGGGTAGTCGCAGACCACTGGGATCTGCCTTACTGGAGACTCTGCCATAACAAAGGCACAAGACTGGGCATCACCCTGGTTGGGTAAATACAAAACAGTCTCGCCATAAGCAGGAGAATGAATTTCAATGGCTCTGGCTGCAATATCCAATATTGCCTGATGTTTGGCCAACCAATCAGTTCCCAAGATGATATCCACACTATCCAGTCCCAAGATAAGAAGGTCAGTTTTAACTATCAAACTACCAAACTTTATGGGCACATGCCTGCTGAGTTGATTTGTGGCAATCCTGCCTCCCGGGGTTGAAATGGTAATAGCCCCATGGGTGTGGCAAAAAGGCAGCTGGCACTTGACACTAAATTTGGCACTGACAAAACTATGTGAAGCACCAGAATCAAAAAGAACAATAGCAGGAAAATTTAAAACTGTAAAGATACCAGTCATGACGGGTGCTCCCTCTGGAATGTCAGCCATTGTAGTGAAGTTCAGCTTGCCCTGCCTTACTTGCACTTTCTGCCTCTTCCCCTGGTTCTGGTTGACATTTTGCCCCTGCCTCTGCTGATTCTTGGGACAATTCTTGGCATAGTGCCCAGTACTGCCACAAGTGAAACACCGGTTATCATTAGCCTGGCGGTACTGCTGCTGCTGGTTGTTCCTCTGAACGGGGAATTGGGCACGGTTGGGTGCCTGCTGCTGCTGCTGCTGAGGGGGCCTGATCACCCACCTTCCTTGCTGCTGCTGGGGTCCCCTGCTCTGGGAGTCAGACACAATCCTGAAGCGCTGTGGCTGTGACGAGGGTCCTGCCACAGGGGTCTTCCTCTTCTTCTCCGCCTGCCGAGCCAAGATGCAGTCTTCCTGGGAGATGGCCATGTTGACCAACTCATTGTAACTGTTGGCCCGGACGGTGTTGAGACGGTCACGGAGCTTGGTGCTGAGCCCTCTCCTGAACCGGTCTCGCTTCTTCTCATCCGTATCTGCATGGTATCCGGCATACTGACACAGATCGTTGAAGGCCTGGGCATACTGTAACACTGTCCTGCTGCCCTGAGTGAGTGCCAGAAACTCATTGAGCTTCCGGTCCATGATGCCAGCGGGAATATGATGCCCTCTGAAAGCGGCCTTGAACTCCCTCCACTCCACCTCTCTGCCATCCGGCTGCATAGCCAGAAAATGGTCCCACCAAGTTCTTGCGGGTCCGCGAAGCTGCTGGGTGGCGAACCTGACCTTGGTGACCTCCGAGCAAGCCCCATGGAGCAATGGGAACTTGGATTCTACCACCCTCAACCACACATCTGCATCCAGTGGGTCCTCCGACCTGGTAAACAATGGCGGCTGGGTGCTGAGAAACTCCTGGTAAGTAGCAGCGACGGGGTGACGCTGATGGTCTCCACCATACTGCTGAGGTGGTGGCTGCCGCTGAGCTAGCTGCCTCAGAATCTCATTCTGCTGGGCCATGAGCTCCTGCAGAGTGGGAGGCGGTGGCGGTGGAGGAACGTGCTCATTCTGTCCACGGCGCGCTCTCCCAGCCATCTGAAAAAGCCACATGGTTGCTTAATAACACATCTCCAAGCTTAAGGTTCGAACATGATAGGGGAGTCAAAGTAATTGATAGATTCCAAATAAAACAAATGAAAACATGATCCTTCCATCCGAATTTAAATTACCATCAGTCATCCCTAAACATCCAAAAGAGTTTTAGTACCGGTTACATCAAGGATCAAAAGACTCAACTCTACCTAGCCTAGTACCCTAAGGGTGCAAAAGCTATGCTAGCGGCGAGGAGTCCAACTATCACCAATTTCTAGCATTAGTCTGGCCTCTACTGAGCGAACGAGGCGACGCTAGACTCGGGGGAAGGTGGTCTCCCTGAGCCAGCGGTGTCTACACTGGAGGCAGACTCGTCTCCTCCCTCGATGTCAACGTCCTCGTCAGCCTCCGCATCATGGATCTCTTGGTGATGCATGTCCAGATGCGCATTAGCCTCTGCTAACTGCTGCTGAGTGTTGAGGAGCTGATCCTCGAGGACCTCGATGGTATTCTCCCTGGTGCCCACCAGCTCTTCCAACTCATGAATCTCGTCAGTCAGCTGCTCCACCTGTAAATCTTTCTCCACCAGCTCCTGGGATAAGTCCACCACGAGCTCCTCCCTGTTATCCAGGGTGATATTGGTGTCCTCCAGCAATGCCATCAGGTGGGACATGGCCTCCCCACGCATCACTTGCAGACGATACAGAGCATTCATGCATCGCACAGACAAGTGAGCGGTATGGCCTGGGTAGAGAGCCCAGATGTCCTTGGCATGCTCCACCCGGTCCTTCCACATCGGGTCGTCCTGCTTTTCCGCAGGGAACAACCCAATGGGGTGGGTAGCCAACTCCAAGGGGTGAAATCCACAGAAGGTGGTCAGTCCATGCAGAGCGATAGCCTCAACAGTGTCCTCAGCCCGGTATCCATAGGACTCGGAGTCCAGTGAACGCCAGCCTGGCTGCAGGGGATGAGGCTCCAAGGTCATCCTTACCCGGCAGCGGGGTACCCGGTGCTTCTCGAACTGCTGCACCGTGTACTGAGGGGGTGTCAAATATCCTGCCCCCTGAAGCACCTCCCACAAGATGCGGGGAAAACCCTCTCGTGCAAGTCCGTCAGTGTGGGTCAGTGCATCTCCATCCTCAGAGGATCCGTGGGAAGTCATCTGTGCACGGTTAAGCGTAAGTAAAGAAAAAGAAGTAAAAAGAACAAGGAAAACAAAACTCAACCTGCCTCTAGTTAAAGAAAAAGATATTGGGGACCTAGTTGGCTGCTATTTCACCTTTAAGTCTTTTTATTTAGTCAATTATTTACTTAATTAAGAATGCATGCATGCACGTCCTGAACGACCTCACCAGAAAATAGAAGAATAGGGAAGAAGTCCCATCCTGTAAAAGTGGCCTATAAGGCCTAGTCACTTAGCCACCTAGCTACCCTTCTATTATCCTAAGGCTTCACGTCCTAGGTCTATCCTGTTCGCCCTACTATCTATCCAACATTGTTTCTATCCAGTTTTACTTTTAGAACAGGGATGGTATTTAGGATTTATTGATTCCTCTGTGGCGGTACAAGCTCCGATACCAGCTGTGGCGGAACTGCCCGAATTATTCCGACTTAAGTGCCTAAGTCCGACCTTAGAGGCTAGACCACACTTAAATGGGAATAACCCGTCAATCCCTCGGATCTAGTCCGACACGGCCACTGACAGGATCAAGTACCACAGTCTCACTCGATGGTGAGTCACAGAGCAAATACAATAAAGCATAAAACCATGCATGGAAGAGTATTAGGTTATTACATCACCATTGTCATCATCGGAGTTTTCGCAAAAGTAACCATCATTGTTTTTGGAGTGCAGCGGAAAATAAACTAACGGTAAATAAATGGAGGGATGGGGAAGCCTGTCCCATCACTCCTCATGCTCCTCCTCAGCCGAGGCAGGGTCCCACTCGACAGTCCAACCCGGTGGCAGGGTGGATGGCCAAGTCACTCCAGCAACCATGTCCTCCAGAGAACCTGTAAAAATTATGCCACAAGCAAGGCTGAGTATACTAATACTCAGCTAGACTTACCCGGTGTGAGGAGTCTATACTCCTCTACCTCTAGACATGCAGCTGTTTGGCTGTGGGGTTTGGTTGCCAAAAGCACTAGCTGAGTTTCTGAATCAAGATTTTAACTTTGTCAAAATTAAGTGTGACTCTCTTAAGGCTAAAAGTGTACTATCTACTCATACATAGTAGCAAGCATTTTTAGCAATCATCATTTTGTATCATCTCATCACAGTTCCACTTCTTACTCAATGCAGTACAATGGATCAAGCAGTCTCATTAGCTGCGAGAAGCAGACGATTCGAATCGAGTTTTATCCTTGCAAGGTAAACCTAAACACACGACATGTAGGGGCACTCCGTCCCCACACATATCAACCGTCCCCATTGATTCCCTGGCAGCAGATCAGGGCTCACCGCCTTGGCGTACAATGCCTCACTGACCCCGACTGGCCGTCGTGCAGTGACCGCACTTGTACCCACCATAACCGGAATGGGAGACTACGTCTCAGGTCGCGTGAGGAGGTATGTCCACTGGCAGGTTCAATCAGGTACTAGGTTTACCGATTTACCATATTTCTCGGTATGTGTTTAGTACGTTCAAACGCTTGACACAGGTATCCGCACGTTAATCCTTATTCCATTTTCCATCTCGTGGACAACCAATCCCCATGGATTGTGGTCCACCAACTAGTATCCTGACAGTGTGAAAGTGGGTACAATAAACTTCCTGATCTCGCGCGAGTGCTAGAAAAATCACTCGTCTTCTACCGAGACCCTAATTAAATAAAGCAGCTACTCGACCTGTCATACTAGTATTCATCTCAAAAGGATTCCTGAGATCATGCAACTAGGGCTTCAAACAATTCCTACACCTAAGTGCACAATCAATCCTACAATCATTAAGTGGAGTAAAATAGCATAAATAACGGGTTATGCATAAAACCGGGGCTTGCCTTCCAAAGCAGTGGCAGGCAGGTCCTCTGGTGCAGGCTCTGGTGCTGGGTCGGGGGCAACCTCCTGGGCAGCTCCTTGCTCCGGCACGAGGACGTACTCTCCGTCAGCAAGATTACAGTCTATCGAAATGCAATGAACATGTATGTCATGATTATGCAAAATTTAAGAACATTAAGCTACAGAAAATTAAGTTAAGAGTTAACTTAGGGTTCCTTGGCTACGAGGGCCTTCTAGTGGTATACATAGACTTATCACCTTTTAGGTTTAGGTTTTCTTTCTAAAATAACACATTGGATTTGTATTGCCTCTATAAATTCCAGTGGACAATTAATAAGGTCTTAGGGGGACATTAAATTCCACCATCCATTTTCTTTTCTTAAGTCCTATCTAGGGTTTCTAGTAGGGGTTTTGAACTATGATGGTAGTTTAAAACTTTCCAAAAATTCTGTAAAATTTACAGTGGGTTGTCACTGGCTATACTAGCTTGTTTTGATAATTTGAGGCTTAAAGTATAAAAGCTAATCTTTAAACAAAAATAACAATGGTTAGGCAAAATGGGCCACTTTACACTACAAGTCCTTTATTAAAGTGGTTTCTGACCTAATGGTTATTTTTGCTGGCCTCTAGTAGTGATGAAAAGCTCTTGTGCCAAAAATGACAGAGAGCTACATGATGGTTAATTAGTGGTAAATTTCTAAACTTTGGTGCAACAAGGGTGCTTAGAACTAACTTGTCTTTTGAAAAATATCAAACAACAGATTTCAGATTTTTCTTAAGTTCTTATTATCAACACATTAGTTATCCTAAGGTTTGGGGAGGTTTCACCTTAGGGATATTTTTGTAGGGTTTTTCTAAGTTATCCCTATTTTCTTCATTAAAAAGGTATCTTGTTTATTTTACACTACAACAGGGTATGATATATTTGTCTAGTGAACTACATTGACTAAGTATCTCAACAAAAATAGGTGTGCCCTCTGGTTCATCATTTATAGCACTTTTTCTATTTTCCTTAAACTTAAGCATATTATAGAATAAGGGGTTAAAATTATCTTAATGTAATAGACAGAGAGGTTTAACATTTTTAACTAGGTCAGTGGGTAGATATAAACTTCTCCAAATTTTTCTAACCCCAGTTAAATAGTGTAACTATTTTTCTTGCTATGATTAAGCTTTTGGCCAAAACTGAAAATAAATCAGAACTTTACATTTTTCTTTAGTTCATATGGGGTTTTATATTTTTCTTAGACAGGTTACATTGTTTATAGTTTGGCAAAATTGGTTTGACCAAATTTGGATGATTTAAACAGAAGTTATGCATTTTCAAAGTTGATGTCCAATTTAAAAACAGATTTACTTAAGGTTTTCTGGAAAAACCAGTTTGTACCGAGACCCCTAGGGTTAAACTGATTCAACTCTCGCAGATCTACCCTCAGGTCACTATTCATATGAGTCTTGGGCTTTACACTTAACCCCCCAGGGTTTTCTTCCTCACACCCGCGGTCCTTCTTCTAAACCGAACAGTAGCCGTAGGAAAGAAAGGACGGCGCGGCTTACCGGCGGCGAGGGAGGTCCGGCGAAGGGTGGGGTCGGCTCGGAGAGGCTCTGGCGGTCACGTCGAGGTACGGCTCGTCGTCGGAGGTGGCCGGAATCGCCTGGTCCACGAGCGCAGGCGGGGGTCCTCGTCGGCGGCGAGTATACCGGCCAAAACACGGCGATCTGGTCCAATCCAAGGGCACGGTGAGCTTCACGGGGTCACGCAGCGACTGTGTGCACAAGGAATCGAAGAATGGCTGAGTGGATTACCCGGTCCACGAACTCCGGCGAGGTTAAGTGCTCCGGCGTGGGTGGACTGGCTTCTCCGGTGAAGGAAACTCCGATTCCTTGCTCGGGGAGTCTCGCAGAGGGGTGCACAAGCTTCTCCGAGGGCTGGACGGGGCTGGAGATGGCGGAGCGGGCCGGTCTACGGTGGCAGGGGGACTGGGTGGCCGCGGACGGCTGCGCACGGGCCAACGACGGCGAACCAAGCTCCGACGAGGGTCGGGTGGGTGCGGACGGGTATGGTCGACGCTCGGGAGGGTTTTATAGGCGCGGGCGCAGACCAGGGCGCTGGCTTAGCCGTTTGGCGCGACGCGGGCGCGAGGGGCGCGCGCGGGCGTGCTCTGGCGAGCTCAGAGCGCGTCGAACACGTGGCGCTTTGCTTCTGCCCGTGTTCTTCGCTCTGCTGAGCGGCCAAGCGTACGAATCTCGCCATGTCGACTGTGAAAGATCTCTTCCCTGCACCTAGAGCTACCTATTTCATGTGAGTTCCAAGGGAGGATACGCCCTAGGTTAGGAGATAGACCGGCGCCAAGTTTGGTTTGTCTCACTGCCCACTCAGTGACAAAACTGATGTCAAGTGCTGTCAAACGTCCAAGTCTCGGCTTCAAATTTTTCCAGGGGGTGCCTTAAGTGGTATAGCACATTTTTGGTATAGAACCCAAGTGGTTTTGGCGCCATTTTCAAAGTGAACACGGCTGGTCTTTGAATTAGGGCTAAAATGTGACTTAGAGAGAAATAGAGAGCTCTAGCTCTCTCTCCACTTGGAGATTTGAAATGGGGTTTCTCCAGGGGCTTTTTTGCAAAATTTCCCTCTCCAAAAAGATGGTTATAATGTTACTTAGGGTTTGGGTAAAAGTTACACATGCTTTACCCACTTGATCATTCTTTCCCCCCTCTTACTTAGGGTTTTGGAAGGTAGGGCTTTGGAGAGATCTAGGGTTCTTCTCCCCCCTATTGTCCAAGATAGTAAGTGTGCAAAGTCTTAGGGTAATGTTTCTTATGTCATGGGCAACTCAATCAGCACATGAGCCCCAAGGTTCTTAGGTGCTGCCCTAAGCCTTTATCTTTTGTGATCACAGCTTCTAGTGCCAAGTGGCTCTAGCCAGGGTAACACCTGGGTGTTACACATGAGTACTGCCCTCGCGGCGTACGACGTGTTGAGCGACCCCCTGGTGCAGCTGACGGTGCGGGGAGGACCTGGACGTGGCCGGCCCGCGCGTGGCACGACCGTCGCCCGGGTGGAGGACAGAAAGCTGCACCTGTGGGGGACAGATATCCCCCGGGTCCACTGGAAGGGTAAAAGACCTCACGAAAGGCCCAAGGGCCCAACAAATCGTAAGGTCATTCCTTCATGGGCCTGGAGGGGGAACAATCAGCAAAGCAGACTGACGTAAAGCCGGGGTCCACGCAAGTCCAGATGGCCCCACAACGTTGAGCGAGAAACCACAACAGAAGATCCGACTTTCCCGTGCTGGAGCACCATGCAGCAGAGCCAGGCGAGGATAGGTCGGCTAAATCATAGGAAGATAGACTCAAACAGTTCACTATCTTTTAGGTGCATGTTGTTATCATATCCGCATGTATTGCCCCACGGTCGGATATATAAGGCCCAGGGGGCACCCCTTCAGAACAATCGAACACACTACCCAGCCATCCACCTAAACTCCCCACGTTCTCGCTCTAGAGAACCATCTTGTAACCCATAACACGAAGCATCTCTGCCAGGACGTAGGGTGTTACGCATCTCTAAGCGGCCCGAACCTGTAAACATTGTCTATTGTCCCTCGTGCATCTAACACGAACCATTTTGCTACAGTCGGCGACACCATCCTACTCCTAAAAACACCTCAAGGGGCAACCCCGGGTGTGCGGTCGGACCCAAAACACCGACTGTGGCAGAACCTCCCAAGTTATTGGGCCCACATGCACCTGTCCTTGTCTCAAAGACCTCAGACAGCTATGCATGTGCACTAAATAACTTAACAGGATCCGTCCGGTTGCCCCAAGGACATCGGATAAACCACTTACAACCAGAACCGCGAGATTAAGTAACACAAATCACACACACCAATATTTTTGCAACGGAAATATTATTACCAAATTTTACAAGTTACAAAAATTTTACATTATTTTATCGGAGTGATTATAAGTTTGAAATATATGCTAGCTCAAATGACCATCCTCAATAAGAAGTATAGAAGAATTACTTAGACTTATAAGAAGGCCGAGCCCACCGGCACTTAACACCATCATCAGCAGCACAAAACTAGGACCTGAAAAACAACAGGGAATAAAACCCTGAGTATGGAATTACTCAGCAAGACTTACCCGACTAAAGAAAAGACTCTCAAGGGTATGCTGGAATTGGGAATCAAGGAGAGGCATTAACAAGAGTCAACTTAGATACTTTTGCAGAAATAGCTTACTAAAGTGAGTCCTTACTTTCAATATTTTAACGCCAAATTAAGTATTAATAGACTCTGTTTGCCTCTAGTCTAATTTCATCATTTCATCAATACAATATTATTTTTATTCACGAAGTTCACATCCTGACTTAGGTTGTAGGGAAGTGACCAAGTCTTCATAACCGCGAAGGTACGGCGATCCGAATCGATTATACTCAGCTGAGGATCTCCAATCACACGACATATGTAGCACTTAACCCTTGCATATGTCAACCCGCCACCGGGGTTCTTAAGACCAGATCAGGTTCATGCAAACCGAGAGCACAGATACACCACCGTCCAGCCTCTTGCCACGGTGGATACACGCTACTCTCGCCACCGCTCCACGCCCATTTCGTGTTATCTTATTCTGGCCTTAGTCTGCTCGAGGCAAGGCTTACCCATGACGAGGCATGTGACCAGTTAAAGGGTCCTCGATCAGCACGCCTACATACGCATTCAATCCTTAATCAACCTGGGTAGAACATCACCTGTTCTTAACCCAAGTCTCGATTTAAGTACTTCCATCCTTATGATTGTTTCTGTTCCTTAGGATGAAAAGAGCATCACAGGGAATTTTGCAGTAAGATCCCACCATTGCTCCAAATGAAAATATTCTTGCAGGTAGAAGCCATCCTTTCTCGAGCTAGGCTAAGGACAACCTCTATCCACAAGATCTAAGCAGGGCTAAGCATTTTTGTAAATCATATTTTGATACTTCACAGAAGTATCTATAAAGGTATGGATATCAAGGCAGGCAATGCATCAAAGGGTTTCAAGCAACTCCTATAAACCTAATGCACATTTCACTAGACTTAAAGTGTGCGAAAATTATTTAAAAACACAAGGAAGGGGTTGCATGCACCGGAGCTTGCCTGAGTAACACTAGGTTAGTGTTTGTTAGGCGATGAGCACTTGACGACCATCCTTTGTCCCGATACTTGTTTCGTCTGTCCATCTTCAGTTCTGTTCATTAGCACCATCTTGTGGTCGACTCAGTTCTGGTTCTTCGCATCGCGTGGTTAACTCACGTACCTGAATGAAATGCATTATGCACATGAATGCATATCGACAAGAATATCACACACCTAAATAGTGCTGCGTGATAGCGAAACACCTAGCAGCGAGGCGTTAAACTATCTTATACGGAAACATTAGTTATTAGCGTACGACTAAGCGTAATAATTGTGCTTCTCTAGGTTAACTAAAACTAACACAAACATCATGAAACATAAACTATACACATTTAATACAGTTAGCCTAAACATAACTTATCAGCTAATTGTTTAACTTCTAAACTTATCACTCGTTTTATAGATTATACTACATGGCTCACAAAGAACTATTTTAATTTTATTTCACTCCTCACATATTTTTCATGTCAACAATTAATCAAACATTTCTTTATGTTATTTATTTAATGTAATTGACAACGACAAAATTCATCAGATGGTTATATGAAATACTAAATCTATCCTTTACGTCGTCACCTCGCTTAGATATCCCTAAATTAATCTACCTTTCACATTACTAAACCCATCGTACTTCACTTATTTTTAACACTACCATAACACGCCTGCGCTAAATACGAAGATTATTACGACTAATAATTCTAGTTAATCCAATCATCAGATAAACTTACAAAAATTATAAATCGGCTCACCAGTATCAAACACGACCCAAATCTCGTACGAATGCTGATACATCCTGGCTCGAGCTTTTTGTCGCGCACTTGGTGAATACCACTCGGCTAACTTTGTCTTCACATGATTATAGGGATTTCTTGATGACGCACGGAACGACGACGAGATTGATTCTGAAGCGAGCTGGTGAGATGGGGTCGAGCAGAGGATGACGGGTTCGACGACTTGACGGTAAGCGCGAGCACGCGCGAAACCCAATGGACGAAAAGCAAGCGCACGAATGGGTCGGGTTGGGATCAGAGGACGACGAACGCCATGGCGGGTTGGAGACCGGATTTAACAGCTGTGTTGTACCACGGCGAACAGGAAATCGACGACCGGCTAAGATGCGATCGGCGAGTTGAACGACTGACGATTTGACGGCGGTCGCGACAGATCAAGGCTGAGACGCAATAATTCCAAATCAAATTAGAATGAAGCCAGCAAGCAGATGACGCTGGTGAGCAAAGCAGGCAGGACACTGAAAGTCGCGGCGAACTAGAAAAAGATTCGACGCGTGAGCAGAGGGAGGCGCGCAGGGCAGAGAACAGCTCGGTGAGCAGGAACAGCGCGCACAGGAGCTCCGCGGCAAGGAAGAGAGAGGAGCAGAGCTGGGCGCGGCTGCAGGGAGGAACGGCTGAGCGCGCAGAGTTCCTGGACGCGCCATGGAGGCAGCAGGAGATGGATGTGCGGTCGGCCGAAGGAGCAGAGGAACTCGAGTTGGCAAGAGAAAGCGCAGAGAAACTCCACGCCAAGAGAGCAGACGTGGCTGCGCGCGACAGGGAAGAAACAACTTCGCTGCCGCGGCACAGGAAGCAAGCATGCACGCGCAGAGGTAGTAGACGCGGCGCAGTGGAGAGCTGAGCAGGGAGGTCCGGCGAGCTGGAACCAGGGCGAGCTCTATAGATACTGCGGACGGACGAGCAGAGCTGGCTAGAGAGGGCGCCGGACAGAGGAAACAAGCGCGCGCCGAGCAGCCATGGGGGACGCGGTCCAGCAGAGAAGCACCAGCAGCGGCCGCGGCAGAGGAGGAATCAGGAATGGAGCAGCTGGCCGAGCCGGACGTGAGCTGCAGTGGAGCTCCGGCCATGGGTGAGCGTCGACAAGACTCCATGGGAGGGAGAGCGAACTGCAGCAGGGAGCTCGGCCAGGGGCGAGCAATCGGCCGGCAGGGGATGGGGCGAGCTCCACGCGGGGCTTGGAGCTGAGGACGCGCGGAGATAAGGAAGAAGACTGCGCGCGTTCAGCGAAAGAAAATCAGATCGATTCAGCGGTGGAGAGATAAGGAAGAAACTCACGCACGCTGAAAAAAAATCTGAGCACAGGCGGCCAGGATTTTTGCAGGCCATGAGCAACGGCAGATTTTCTTTTCCCCACGCGCAACAAATATCCAAAACCAACAGCGGTGGAGCAGATTTTTTTTCCATTTTTTTTTATTTCTTCTTTTTTTAACAGAAATCGAAGATATTTTGGATCCCGGTATTTAGCGATAATCAAAGGGTCGATAGTATTTGTGACACGGTTTGATTCGATTCAAAACCCGATAAATTTTATCTGTGGTCTAAACGTTTGATTCCATAGTTCTGTCAATTGGTATGATAATCGGATCTCAATTTTCTTTTAGCGATATAAACTGGGTCGAATTAAACGAGATTGATAACAGTATTTGGACATGATTTAATTTGGCGAATTCTTTGAACTCGGATAAATTCGTACTGTTAATTCAGTTTTGACGATTTAGACCGAAGCGAAAAGCAATGGACTGGGTTAAACGGACTTTGGCTTCGGTATTTTTAATCTGCGTGATTCGACTAATATTAGTCGCAACTATATCTGCCGATGCACACGCGATTTTATCGTCAAAACAGCATGCTGAAGGGTGAATTGAATCATATTCCCGCGAAAGATTTCACGCGGTTCACATTATTTTACCCTGAACATTTTAGTCGTCAAGTTCCAACTAATTTGCTCAGGATAAAAAAATCGTAAGAATAAATCGAGCCTCCGATTTCGTATTCGTGCGGGCGATGAATTTTAAATAATCACCGGACGCACCGATTTTCGGAACAGCTAGGTTCCGAACATCACGAAAATTTAGGAAGAGCCCGGATAATTAATAAAAATGATGTCGCATCGCGACAGACGAAACAGATGTGATATTAAAATCGCAATAGGCAAAGATGTTTAAAATTTAACATCTGTTTTATCCACTGATCACGTGCTTAAATCCGTACTCGTTGTTGAGCGGAATATAAACACCTGGGGTGTTACAGCCCTCCCCCCTTAAAAGAATCTCGTCCCGAGATTCAGAACGAAAGACTTCTAAGGGTAGAGAAGCATATTCACATGTCCATATCAGCGGTAATCGTGAGACATTTCCAAACAAGGGCGAGTGTCTCAGGATGTTGCTTCTCTAGTGGACATAACACGTATCGCCTTAGGCTAATTTAGAAATGTCCACCAATAGAGACGCTGTCTGCCAGAGGAACAAATAAGGTTCCATGTGTGCAGTTTGCTTTCTCTGATGACACTGTACTATCTGAGTCTGTTGAGCGAGCGGCAAATACGCGATTTTACCCAAACAGAACCAGATGCACCATCTTGGGTAAAACCTACAGAAATAGGTTTACCAACAAGTGGTCATGATATGTTCGTAGCACATGAGACGAGTGTGGATGTTGAATACTATCACGGTTAACATGTGGCTAACCCGAGAATTCAAGTCCACAAAAGATGGTATAGATTCGAGAGAATCACTAGCGGAGGGATCTGTAGATGCGGACTTTGCAACTAGTCCATTTTATCGGGCACTAGACATGGCTCGACCCAATCACTTATGCTGGAAAAGCATACGTGAGGCAATCGAGGCACGACTAGAGCGATGGTTAGGTGGTTATTGACCGACTTAATCTCGATTCTTGAAAGTTCTTCCTTAAGAGGGGTTGTACAAAAGTGAGCTTAGACAACTCGATAAAACGATCTCTAAACTCAACCTTCGTTCACCAGGCAGTTACAAGTTAGTAAAACCAACTTGTTGAACTACTTTTGACATTGAGCAAGTCCTCTCAGTACCATCGGTAAGCCAAGGGTTGAGAGTTCACTCATACTAACAGTTGATCATGCACTTGGGTAGAAATTCATTTGGTTAGGTTGGTTGTCCGTTTCTGCAGGCGAGATGAACAGATTTGGTTCAGAAATATCGGGACTAGATAAGAGAGCGAATGAACAAACTCCTGCATTTCAGCAGCAGGGAAAACAGATCTCCATTTAGAGAGCTAATTAGCTGTCTCTTGACACTAAAAAGCTCCAAGGCTTCACCTTTACGCAAAGGACGTAAAGGGAACGGGTATGAGTAGTCACTACTAAGATCAAAAGAAATAAGACCACACATGAAAGTGGTGTGCCCTTTTGATCCAATTGAGATGATAGATGTTGCTTGATCACTTCACAAACAACATAGAAATTGTTTCAAGGGAGGACTCCACGAAAGATCACACATCAGTGTAGTTCCACAATGGATCATGACTAGAGACATCGATACCAGCATGCGCCAAGCAGCATAACCTTGCGTGTACATTCACAAGGGGCTCTCAGTTTCGCAGCGGCACCATAAGTCCTTAACCATGACACCATTACAAAACTGGCACCAATAATGAATCTCACGTGGTAAGAACAATTTGTGTAGAGATAACCTATTAATATAATCTCATAATGGATTATGACTACTAACTGTGATACCAGCTTGTACCGAGCAGCACAACCATGTGTATGCATCCATAGGAGGCCCTTGGTTTTGGCGCGGCATCATCAATTTTAGTCATAACGCCAATACCAGACATAACCAATAAGAAATCTCACACAACACAAATAGACTGGTCAAGGGTGATAATATACAAAGAGATACTCCACTTGTATGAAGGGTTACAAGTAGAGAGCCAAATAGATTATGGCCCAAGGAAATGAACAAGACATGGCCATAACCTAAACTTGATGGAAGGAGTATGATGGGAAACTGTTAATTCAGCCCCAAACATATTTCTATGCCCATCATAGGGATTACAAGGTCAAGGATTAGTATCTGACTAGATGCGGAGGGAAAACAACCATAAGATTAAGTTGGTATGCCTTTGAGAGATAGGAGGAAACCAAAGGCATCAAATTCAAAAAAAAATGATCGAACATGTCTTTCCTAGGCTAGGTTGATGAAACAACATTGCGATCTTCAAGAACAGGCAAACTGGAATAGAGACATCAGCTTGCACAAATGAACAAGGGAATGGTTTTAGAAGGAAACATGACTCGAGATTCTTATTTTAAGCTTAAGTACCCCTTTTTGTCCAATGAAGAAATTATCTAAGCATTGTTTGTATAAGTTTGGGTCAAGGAGGGGTAACGGAAAAATCAACTTTGGGTCATGGTTCACCAACTAATAACATGGCCTAGTTTTCGGTTTAAGCAAACAAACTACTAACCCTCTATCGACACATCAAGCTCAAGAGCAAACACCATATAAGACCTTAATAGGTTACCTAAAGAATGGAGGATAGCTATTTCATCGAAGTCCATACTATAGCATTACACCACATTATCTACAATCAATGGTTACTGGAATAAAGATAAGAGAAGCATTTTAGGTGTATAGGAGACAAACATGATGCAACAATCAGGATGCATGCTCGTCCTATTCGTCCTCACTGATTTTGCCAACATACTGTGGCAATAGCGTTCTATCTCGGTGGCATACGTACGATTCTCACGGTATTTTGCTAGTCGTCAGCTACACATACGTTTTCGAGGTTAGTGTACCTGCAGAAAAATCCATCACAGCCCAATTTCCCATGATGCAATTCACACATGACAGTTTATCACAGTTTATACTCCATATATTGCTATATGGAGGCCAGCTCATCATTAAGCGCCGAGCCACGCATAGGCGCCGTTGCCACACTTTAACCATAGGGCAACCCATTATGGTAACTCACCTTCTTACCTGAGCGTAGGTGCGTCGTTACAAGTACATTACACTTCTCAGTACTCCCATGTCTGTATACCCATACACATCCATGGGGTACTGAATTCCCAGAAAAGTAAATACTCCACATCGCAGCCTTCATATATACATATGTGAAACATGTATATAATTAAGCGCCACAATTAAGCACTTCCCTAGACCGACGGTTGTTCGGTCATGCTCTCACATCTCACCTTACCTTGAGCGTCGATCCATTCAAAACAGAATGGCCTCAAAAATAACATTACACATGTATGCAATACCCACCCAGTTGTGGGTTATGGTTTTCAACTAAGCCACCTGATAGTCCTTAGTATAGGGCTTAATAGAGGATGTCGCTAGCATTATAGTTTTTCAAAATTGTTTTTCAAAACCAAACAATGTGTTTAGTTGAAAATAGGTTTTCTAAAACCAAAACTTTTGTTTTGAAAATACGTATGTGATCGTATATACTTAATCCACCTCCGATACCAGCTGTGGCAGAACCTCCCAAGTTATTGGGCCCACATGCACCTGTCCTTGTCTCAAAGACCTCAGACAGCTATGCATGTGCACTAAATAACTTAACAGGATCCGTCCGATTGCCCCAAGGACATCGAATAAACCACTTACAACCAGAACCGCGGGATTAAGTAACACAAATCACACACACCAATATTTTTGCAGCGGAAATATTATTACCAAATTTTACAAGTTACAAAAATTTTACATTATTTTATCGGAGTGATTATAAGTTTGAAATATATGCTAGCTCAAATGACCATCCTCAATAAGAAGTATAGAAGAATTACTTAGACTTATAAGAAGCCCGAGCCCACCGGCACTTAACACCATCATCAGCAGCACAAAACTAGGACCTGAAAAACAACAGGGAATAAAACCCTGAGTATGGAATTACTCAGCAAGACTTACCCGACTAAAGAAAAGACTCTCAAGGGTATGCTGGAATTGGGAATCAAGGAGAGGCTTTAGCAAGAGTCAACTTAGATACTTTTGCAGAAATAGCTTACTAAAGTGAGTCCTTACTTTCAATATTTTAACGCCAAATTAAGTATTAATAGACTCTGTTTGCCTCTAGTCTAATTTCATCATTTCATCAATACAATATTATTTTTATTCATGAAGTTCACATCCTGACTTAGGTTGTAGGGAAGTGACCAAGTCTTCATAACCGCGAAGGTACGGCGATCCGAATCGATTATACTCAGCTGAGGATCTCCAATCACATGACATATGTAGCACTTAACCCTTGCATATGTCAACCCGCCACCGGGGTTCTTAAGACCAGATCAGGTTCACGCAAACCGAGAGCACAGATACACCACCGTCCAGCCTCTTGCCACGGTGGGTACACGCTACTCTCGCCACCGCTCCACGCCCATTTCGTGTTATCTTATTCTGGACTTAGTCTGCCCGAGGCAAGGCTTACCCATGACGAGGCATGTGACCAGTTAAAGGGTCCTCGATCAGCACGCCTACATACGCATTCAATCCTTAATCAACCTGGGTAGAACATCACCTGTTCTTAACCCAAGTCACGATTTAAGTACTTCCATCCTTAGGATTGTTTCTGTTCCTTAGGATGAAAAGAGCATCACAGGGAACTTTGCAGTAAGATCCCACCATTGCTTCAAATGAAAATATTCTTGCAGGTAGAAGCCATCCTTTCTCGAGCTAGGCTAAGGACAACCTCTATCCACAAGATCTAAGCAGGGCTAAGCATTTTTGTAAATCATATTTTGATACTTCACAGAAGTATCTATAAAGGTATGGATATCAAGGCAGGCAATGCATCAAAGGGTTTCAAGCAACTCCTATAAACCTAATACACATTTCACTAGACTTAAAGTGTGCGAAAATTATTTAAAAACACAAGGAAGGGGTTGCATGCACCGGGGCTTGCATGAGTAACACTAGGTTAGTGTTTGTTAGGCGATGAGCACTTGACGACCATCCTTTGTCCCGATACTTGTTTCGTCTGTCCATCTTCAGTTCTGTTCATCAGCACCATCTTGTGGTCGACTCAGTTCTGGTTCTTCGCATCGCGTGGTTAACTCACGTACCTGAATGAAATGCATTATGCACATGAATGCATATCGACAAGAATATCACACACCTAAATAGTGCTGCGTGATAGCGAAACACCTAGCAGCGAGGCGTTAAACTATCTTATACGGAAACATTAGTTTTTAGCGTACGACTAAGCGTAATAATTGTGCTTCTCTAGGTTAACTAAAACTAACACAAACATCATGAAACATAAACTATACACATTTAATACAGTTAGCCTAAACATAACTTATCAGCTAATTGTTTAACTTCTAAACTTATCACTCGTTTTATAGATTATACTACATGGCTCACAAAGAACTATTTTAATTTTATTTCACTTCTCACATATTTTTCATGTCAACAATTAATCAAACATTTCTTTATGTTATTTATTTAATGTAATTGACAACGACAAAATTCATCAGATGGTTATATGAAATACTAAATCTATCCTTTACGTCGTCACCTCGCTTAGATATCCCTAAATTAATCTACCTTTCACATTACTAAACCCATCGTACTTCACTTATTTTTAACACTACCATAACACGCCTGCGCTAAATACGAAGATTATTACGACTAATAATTCTAGTTAATCCAATCATCAGATAAACTTACAAAAATTATAAATCGGCTCACCAGCATCAAACACGACCCAAATCTCGTACGAATGCTGATACATCCTGGCTCGAGCTTTTTGTCGCGCACTTGGTGAATACCACTCGGCTAGCTTCGTCTTCACATGATTATAGGGATTTCTTGATGACGCACGGAACGACGACGAGATTGATTCTGAAGCGAGCTGGTGAGATGGGGTCGAGCAGAGGATGACGGGTTCGACGACTTGACGGTAAGTGCGAGCACGCGCGAAACCCAATGGACGAAAAGCAAGCGCACGAATGGGTCGGGTTGGGATCAGAGGACGACGAACGCTATGGCGGGTTGGAGACCGGATTTAACAGCTGTGTTGTACCACGGCGAACAGGAAATCGACGACCGGCTAAGATGCGATTGGCGAGTTGAACGACTGACGATTTGACGGCGGTCGCGACAGGTCAAGGCTGAGACGCAATAATTCCAAATCAAATTAGAATGAAGCCAGCAAGCAGACGACGCTGGTGAGCAAAGCAGGCAGGACACTGAACGTCACGGCGAACTAGAAAAAGATTCGACGCGTGAGTAGAGGGAGGCGCGCAGGGCAGAGAACAGCTCGGCGAGCAGGAACAGCGCGCGCACAGGAGCTCCGCGGCAAGGAAGAGAGAGGAGCAGAGCTGGGCGCGGCTGCAGGGAGGAACGGCTGAGCGCGCAGAGTTCCTGAACGCGCCATGGAGGCAGCAGGAGATGGATGTGCGGTCGGCCGAAGGAGCAGAGGAACTCGAGTTGGCAAGAGAAAGCGCAGAGAAACTCCACGCTAAGAGAGCAGACGCGGCTGCGTGCGACGGGGAAGAAACAACTTCGCTGCCGCGGCACAGGAAGCAAGCATGCACGCGCAGAGGTAGTAGACGCGGCGCAGTGGAGAGCTGAGCAGGGAGGTCCGGCGAGCTGGAACCAGGGCGAGCTCCATAGATACTACGGACGGACGAGCAGAGCTGGCTGGAGAGGGCGCCGGACAGAGGAAACAAGCGCGCGCTGAGCAGCCATGGGGGACGCGGTCCAGCAGAGAAGCACCAGCAGTGGCCGCGGCAGAGGAGGAATGGAGCAGCTGGCCGAGCCGGACGCGAGCTGCAGTGGAGCTCCGGCCATGGGTGAGCGTCGACAAGACTCCATGGGAGGGAGAGCGAACTGCAGCAGGGAGCTCGGCCAGGGGCGAGCAATCGGTCGGCAGGGGATGGGGCGAGCTCCACGCGGGGCTTGGAGCTGAGGACGCGCGGAGATAAGGAAGAAGACTGCGCGCGTTCAGCGAAAGAAAATCAGATCGATTCAGCGGTGGAGAGATAAGGAAGAAACTCACGCACGCTGAAAAAAAAATCTGAGCACAGGCGGCCGGGATTTTTGCAGGCCATGAGCAACGGCAGATTTTCTTTTCCCCACGCGCAACAAATATCCAAAACCAACAGCGGTGGAGCAGATTTTTTTTCTATTTTTTTTATTTCTTCTTTTTTTAACAGAAATCGAAGATATTTTGGATCCCGGTATTTAGCGATAATCAAAGGGTCGATAGTATTTGTGACACGGTTTGATTCGATTCAAAACCCGATAAATTTTATCTGTGGTCTAAACGTTTGATTCCATAGTTGTGGCAATTGGTATGATAATCGGATCTCAATTTTCTTTTAGCGATATAAACTGGATCGAATTAAACGAGATTGATAACAATATTTCACTACCGGAATCCGAGCCTTTGCCGAGTGCCGGCCGCTTTGCCGAGTGCCTTTTCTCGGGCACTCGGCAAAGACGGCTTTGCCGAGAGCCGCACTCGGCAAAGCTCGGCTCTCGGTAACGAGCGTCTTTACCGAGCGTAGGACACTCGGTACAGGTCCACACTCGGCAAATCCATGTTTGCCGAGTGTCAAACACTCGGCAAATGGGGCTCTCGGCAAAGGGCCGTCAGCGGCCGTCCCAAAGCTGACGGCCGTCAGTCTTTGCCGAGCGCCAACGGTTGGCACTCGGCAAAGAGTTCTTTGCCGAGTGTCGCCCAGTTGACGCTCGGCAAAGAACTCTTTGCCGAGTGCCATCCCTAGACACTCGGCAAAGTATATTTTTATTTCTTTTATTTTGTCTCCCAAACTTTTTGTGGTATGTTCCTACACTATGTAGACCTACATGTATCATTTGTGGACAATTTTAACAGAGTTTCAATCGTTAGTAGATTTAGTTCGTTTATTTGAATTTCTTCGGAAAATTTAGATTTGAACTGCAGGTCACTCGAAACTTGGAAAACCGTGCATGAAAAAATGATATTCATGTTACTTAGCATAAGTTACGACCGATTCCAGGAGCGGACCAAAAACTTCGAGCAACATGCTCACTAAACATGGTCGTGAACTTGTCATCAACATGTTTAAAACTTGTATAAAACACAAACAAAGTCAGAAAATCTTGAAACTTGTCCACGTGTCATGATATCATATGTACAGGCTGCGATAAAAAATTGAAAAAATTTCGAGAAAACTATGACGTGCTATGTGTACAAACCTAAGAGATCCACATTGAAACTCTATGATTTCATGTGTAGTTCTCTTAGGTTTCTACACATAGTGTCTCACAACTTTGTCCAAACATTCTCAATTTTTTATCACAACCTGTACATATGATATCATGACACGTGGACAAGTTTCATGATTTTCTGACTTTGTTTGTGTTTTATACAATTTTTAAACATGTGGATGGCAAGTTCACGGCCATGTTTAGTGAGCATGTTGCTCGAAGTTTTCGGTCCGCTCATGGAATCGGTCGTAACTTATGCTAAGTAACATGAATATCATTTTTTTCATGCACGGTTTTCCAAGTTTCGAGTGACCTGCAGTTCAAATTTGAATTTTCCGAAGAAATTCAAATAAACAAACTAAATCTACTAGCTATTTCAAACTCTATTAAAATTGTCCACAAATGATACATGTAGATCTACATAGTGTAGGAACATTCCACAAAAAGTTTGGGAGACAAAATAAAAAAAATACAAATGCACTTTGCCGAGTGTCTAGGGATGACACTCGGCAAAGACTTCTTTGCCGAGTGCTAGATGTGTGGCACTCGGCAAAGAGGTAGTAAAGAACCTTTGCCGAGTGCCGCAACGGGGGACACTCGGCAAAGAACTCTTTGCCGAGTGCCGCTGATCTGGCACTCGGCAAAGAATATTTTAAAATTTTAAAAAAATCTTTGCCGAGTGCCGGATCACGGGCACTCGGCAAAGAAACAAACTTTAACCGGCCGCGCGGCCGGCTTTCTTCTTCCTTCTGCTTTGCTTCTTCTTTCTTCTTCCTCCACGAGCCGCCCGCCTCACCGCCGCCCGCCTCACCGCCGGCCGCCTCACCGCCGCCCGCCTCACCGCCGCCGGCCTCCCCACGCCTCAACGCCGGCCGCGCCCGGCCGCCCGCGCCCCACCGCCGCCGTTCGCCCGCCTCACCGCCGCCCGCGCCCCACCGTCCGCCCGCCCACGCGCCGTCGTCCGCCCGCTCGCCGTCGTCCCCCCGCTCGCCTCCGGTATGTAAGTTTATCACATGTTTATTAGACTTGTAATGCCACACATTACATGTTTCCTAAGTCATTGTGACAGTGCATTTGTTAGACTTGTAATGTCATTGTTTCCCATGTCTTGTCACCATTGTTCAACAAGTACCACACTCACGTCCGGCACCATTGTACTAAAGAGAACAACTCCATAGTGTTAAGAGGACCGACAACGTCGTTAGCACAATGTCATGGTAGCAATGAGCCCATCGAGTCAACTAGTGCAAGGTGGAGTCCTCATGCTTGGAAGTCACATTACCCTAGTCGTGATAGGAGGCTAGAGGAGTGAGTCATATAGAGTGATTAAGCTCCTCTAGAGGAAATTGGTGTATACAAAATAACACCCTTAGTGCATTGTGAACCCTAGTTATGCGTGCACTAAAGCACGATCGCTAGGTACTACACTATCTAGCCTCATCATGTCATGTCTCACCATCAATGGCGATAGAGGAGAGGACTACATGAGATTTTGATGGCTTGTGTGGCCTAGCTCATTGGTTGAGGAATATAAAGGAGGAAAAGATTTCATGCTCAAACACTAGTGAGCATCAAGACCTTCTAACTTGTTGTCACCTCATGGTTTTCGTGGGAGTTCTTGCCTAATGGTCCAAATCCACCATTATGTCTACCTACCAGTGAAATCTTATACAAGAGATGCATGTTTAGCGTGGGTCTGTCCAACCTAGTATTGGCCTTGAATCCCTAGGTCTAGCCAAAAAGGTCCTATCCTACTGGAGTCAAATCCAAAGCACCCTAATTGTTACTCCGCTCCTTTTATAGTGCAAGGGATAAGAGAGGTTACATGAACCTCAAATTCGATTAGATAATCTCAACTACCCTGTACTTACCCAATTCTTAGAGTTGTACTAGGGCCATGCCTTCAGTCATGGTATAGTATTGAATATGTCTTTTCACTAGGCAACTACCATATCTATCGCAGTGACATGTATGATATGTTGTATGCATGGCCTATGTTGTTCACTATGATATTGTCAGTGTAGCTTTTTATACTTGATAATACTTTATATCACAATACTCGTGCCCACACATAGCTAAAAGTCAATGCACATACCATACAGTAGTCTCGAGTACCCTACAACCTATGTCATGGCAACAACACGCTTGTCAGGCCTATAATGCCACATGTCATACATTTAATATGTTGTACCTAAGACTTATCATATAAGCTAACTGTATGGATTTTTCATCAGGGCTTTTATATGTGGGGTCCTAACCACGAGGCAGTACTATCCTCGGTGGACCTAGACATATTGTTCTATATTGAGATAGGATTACAGCCACATATATAATTCCCTTGTTCTCGCGCATGGCTGGGGGGTGGAGGTGAGCCCCAAATGGTTAAGGGCCCAACGGTCTTTGTAATGCGAGGCTAGGTAGCTTAATGTTTTATGGGCCAATATTGGCGTGTTTGGTTGGATGTATATGGAGGGATGGAATGGGGCAGCCACAGTTCCAATAGTGTTTAGATGAGAGTCACGTAGGGGCGAGGTAAACTCCGGAGTAGTTTTTGGTGGCGGCGTGATCCCAAAAAATTGAGGGGACGGTATCGTCCCCGACTCATCCCACTGTGACCTCAAACCAAACACATCATAGAGCGCCCTATAGTCTCTGTGTCGCTGAGTGCTTTACAAGCCAAACTGACCTGAGTACCTATACTCTTCATAGTGACATGAGACACAAGAGGGCTAGGGGACATAGACTCTTGAGTGCCTCATGAGACAAGGGGCCTCTAGAGCTTGGATCACTAAATAGTGCCACATAGTATAAGGGACCTCGAGGACATAGATTATTCTACTATGGCCCCTCAGGACACCAGTGGCCTTAGGGACCTGAGTTTTGAAACTAGATTTGATAAGAGTACTCTGTTTTATGAATCACGGATGACAAGTCTACCAGATGGGCACTCCTTCCTTTCCTTTGCCTGAAATTGCAACTGATCAATCATTCAATTGTGCACGATATTGTAGACGACAAATTATGTAATGCGTTATCAATGGTCGTACATAGATTTGTTTTCTCTTGGTGTAAATCATTGTGCAAGAGAGTATTAGATCCGCATTATTAATGGTAGGATCATTGGTGGTTCTGGGAAAACAGAAAAGCTTATCTTTTAGCAAGAAAATTAGAAAGAAAGAAGTATTTGTTTGGATGTGGCCAATGCATCAGATTCTCTAGAGGGGGAACTTTAGGCGAAGCAGCTGTGTCGTGTTTGGTTCGTTCAACTTTATTTGAGGAGTCATGTCAGTAGACCTGCATCAGCATCAGGGGTCGGCCTGCACCTAGATGTCGTGCTTGTCTCGCCCTACAATTTTGTCCTCTCTTGGCTATTGGTAGCAACTAGCTTTATTATTGATGCCACTGCCAGCATTTGGAAGAATAATTGGTATCCCGTGCTCAAGCAAAAGTTGAACAGGCTCCTGGCTTCGGATTAAATTAAGCCACGATCAGAAGGTGAATGAGAGTCAATCAAAATGTTTTCTAAATTAGCCGTCGTTGCATTCGACCTTTGAAAAATCCAAAATTGAGTGGTGTCAAGTCAACTAGACAGAATGTCGATCGACATGACTGGAGAAGACAATAGAACATTCAAACCAGTGCAAAAGCCAACACGCAGGAAACACTTCGAAACCTAAAAGTGTTGCTCTCAACCTCAATAAAAGTGGTGAAAGAGCGCACACACAAATCACATATACCAATTGCTGGTTTCATGATTTAAAATTGTTTCTGGACAATTTAGAAACACTAATTAGATTGCTCTATTACCTTTGCAGTGTATACTTTAGGTGATTTTTTTGTTACTGTGTGCATGTCAGCCATCGTGCTGTTAGTGTTATTTGCAGGTTTTAAAAACCTCAACGTACAGGGGAGGTGCTGTCGATTTTTTTTTGTATTAATAGACTTGTGTTTCTTTTTTACAGAGAAGATACTTGTCTTCCTAGCCGCTGCGGGTCTGCCTGCACCGCGTCGCGTCGCCACTGCACCAACCCGCCACAGCCCCACTAGCCTGACTCCACCGCCACCCTAGGTATAACCTCTATTTCCGCATCATGGTCGTAGATCACGTAACCCAGTTAGGCGTCTCCCGTTCGAAAGTGATACGGTGTAGATATGCAGATCTTTGCATATCTACAAATGTATCAGTTTCGAATTGTCCACGTTTTTTGGACAGCCCGCGGTTGCGTAGATGGTGTTAGTTTCCATGCTCTACTCCGGTCCGAGAAAGAGTTTCGGCGTCACCTCCCTGTTGTTCTCCGGACAGTACACTCTCCCTGCCAGGACGTGTATCCGGAGAACAGCGGGGAGGTGCTGCCGAAATTCTATCTCGGATCGGATTAGAGCATGGAAACTAACTCCATCTACGCAACCGCAGGTGGGATTAGGACCTATCCTCACCTATTAGAAGGTAGGAACGTATTGTACATGCATTACATGTCTATATTAAACTATACTCGGTTATATATGTTAGAGGATGGAGGACCGTGAGTGGATGTACACGGGCCGCGTTCGACGTAATGATGTCACCCCAGAATGGATTAGGAAGACCGATGCTTTCGTGGAACGGGCATATGGCGAAGCTGCTAAAGGAGCTAGCCTAGTCCCTTGTCCGTGCAGCAAATGTGACAACCGGAAAAGAAAACCAAAGAAGGCCATGGTAGAACATATTTGGAAGAATGGATTTACGCCGGACTATACTCGGTGGATCTTCCATGGTGAAGCGCATCGCACGAGAGAGGAGGTGGTGAGACAACGCGTCGAGGATTACGATGCTGATGCCGGGGTAGCAGACATGTTGAACGACTATCACGAGGCACAGTTCGCCGAAGGACGTACGGAGGACGAGCCAGAGGCGACCGCAAAGGCATTCTACGACATGTTTGACGCGGCACAGAAACCCCTTCACGGCAAGACAAAGGTTTCTCAACTGGATGCCATTGGGCGTATAATGGCGTTGAAGTCGCAGTATAGCATGAGTCGAGACGCCTTCGATGGTTTGTTGACAGTTATTGGCAGCCTGCTTCCGGAGGATCACGTTCTACCAAAGAGCATGTACGAGGCACAGAAACTCCTTCGTGCACTCAAGATGACGTATGAGCAGATACATGCTTGTCCGAAGGGCTGCGTCCTATTTAGGAAAGAACACACTGAGGCAAAGTACTGTCCGAAGTGTAAATCGTCTAGGTTCATGGAGGTAGACTCTGGTGATGGACAGAAGAAGCAGCTCGACATCCCCGTGACAATCCTACGCCACCTTCCGTTCATACCGAGGATCCAGCGTCTATACATGACAGAGGAATCCGCGAAACAGATGACATGGCACAAAAAAGGCAAACGATACAATCCTGACAAGATGGTTCACGCATCCGATGGTGAAGCATGGACCCACTTTGATGCCATTCACCATGAGAAAGCCAAAGAGGCTCGACATGTTCGTGTTGCGCTGGCCACAGATGGGTTCAATCCCTATGGAATGACCGCTGCCCCATACACATGTTGGCCCGTGTTCGTTATCCCCATCAATCTCCCCCCCGGCGTATGCTTTCAAAGACAGAACATATTCGTGTCGTTGATAATTCCTGGACACCCGGGGAATAAAATGGGCGTGTACATGGAGCCTTTGATTGATGAATTGGTCCGTGCTTGGGAGGAAGGGGTATGGACGTACGACCGAGCTACGAAGACAAACTTCAAAATGCATGTTTGGTACCAGTACTCCATGCATGACTTTCCGGCGTATGGGCTATTTTGCGCCTGGTGTGTTCACGGTAAGTTCCCATGCCCAGTTTGCAAGGAAGCTCTTAGGTTCATTTGGTTGAAGAAGGGTGGCAAATATTCGTCATTCGATAAACATCGACAATTTCTCCCTCCTGACCATGCATTCCGACAAGACATCAAGAACTTTACGAAAGGTGTCGTGGTGACAGACCGCCCACCTGCAATGATGACTGGTGCCGAAGTTCGCGAACAGATAGATGGTCTCGTGGCCAACCCAGAAGGTGGTTTTGTGGGATATGGTGAGCAACATATGTGGACACATAAGTCGGGCTTGACTCGGCTCCCCTATTATGATGACCTGCTCCTTCCACACAACATTGACGTGATGCACACTGAAAAGAATGTCGCCGAGGCACTTTGGGCGACAATTATGGAGATTCCTGATAAGTCAAAGGATAACGTAAAGGCAAGAGTGGATCTGGCAGAGTTATGTGATAGACCAAACCAAGAGATGAAGCCGCCTAGTGGTGGTAAGACATGGAGAAGGCCTAAGGCCGATTTCGTCCTGAGCAGGGCCCAGAGGAAGGAAGTACTACAGTGGATCAAGATGTTAATGTTCCCTGATGGGTATGCAGCTAACCTTAGTAGGGGGGTGAACTTATCTACTCTGCGAGTCTTAGGGATGAAGAGTCATGACTTCCACATATGGATTGAACGAATTCCTCCGGCGATGGTTCGAGGCTATGTCCTTGAGCATGTCTGGCTAGCGCTTGCAGAGTTGAGCTATTTCTTCCGCCAGCTTTGTGCAAAAGAGTTAGCTCGGACCATGATTGCAGACTTGGAAAGGATGGCACCCGTGTTACTGTGTAAGCTGGAGAAGATCTTTCCACCCGGCTTCTTCAATCCGATGCAGCATTTGATTATTCATCTCCCATATGAGGCACGAATGGGGGGGCCCGTGCAGGGACGTTGGTGCTATCCAATCGAGAGATGTCTAAAGAGTATCCGAAAGAAATGTAGAAATAAATGCAAAATCGAGGCTTCCATTGCAGAGGCATACATACTGGAGGAGGTGTCAAACTTCACAACAACTTACTATGGTGACAAACTGCCGAGCGTGCATAATCCACCCCCTCGTTACAATGATGGCGGCAATGAATCGAACCTCAGCATTTTTCGAGGGCAACTCGGAAGCGCGAGTGGTTCGACCACCAAGACCCTGAGACATGAAGAGTGGCGCCATATCATGCTATATGTATTGACCAACCTTGAAGAGGTGACGCCATACATGGAGCAATTTCTTCATGAATTCTGGCGTCGATCAAGGGACCTAACTCCACAGGAATATGATACCCTTCTTAGAAAGGGTGCGGGAAATGGATTGCCCGATTTCATTTCCTGGTTTAAACATAAGGTACGTGCTTAGTTTGTTATTCCAAGTTGCTCTTACGTGCGAATAATATAACAATCTAGCGTGTTTGAACTTGCAGGGCCAAAGAGAGCCGTCTATGAGTGCCGAGTTGAGACAAGTAGCCAATGGCTTTGCCTATAGGGTCAGGAAATTTTCTGGGTATGACATCAATGGATACCGTTTTCGCACAACAAGCTACGACCAAAGTCGGCCCAATCGAAAAACCACGTGTTCTGGAGTCTTTACGCCCGGGCTTGACGAGGTCGAGTATTATGGAAGAATTGAAGAAATATATGAACTCAATTTTTATGGTTCCAAACCTCTTACTCCAGTGATATTCAAATGTCATTGGTTTGACCCTGAAGTTACGAGACGGACACATTCTAATCTTGGGATAGTCGAAATTCGACAGGATTCCACCTTAACAGGAGACGATGTCTACATTGTGGCCCAACAGGCCACACAAGTGTATTATCTTCCATATGCGTGCCAAACGAAACAACATCTTAAGGGTTGGGATGTTGTGTATAAGGTATCACCGCACGCTAAATTACCTGTTCCAAACGATGAAGATTATAACTTAGACCCGGACACATATGACGGAGAGTTCTTCCAAGAAGATGGGCTCGAAGGGCAATTTGAGATAGACTTAACCGAAGCGATCGGAATGGAAGTAGATATTGAAATGGTTGTTGATGACGAGGATGATGAGGTGCAAAATGAGAATGACTTAGAAATACTTGAAGGCAATGCCAATGATGAAGTTGCGCCTTCAGATGATGTTGACTATGAAATGGTTGATAGTGATGATGACACTTATGATCCGGCTAACCCGGACACATATGAAGATTATTTTTAATCGATGTAATGCTATATTTCATTTATTTTGCATATGTTTCTAAATACATATTTTTTTATCTGTGCTTAATTGTTTACTCTTAATTGCAGGTTGTTGGACAAAGATGGTGGGCGGTGGGACGAGGACGAGGAGGGGGAGGGGGAGGGGGAGGAGGAGCACCCGTAGGACGGAGGAGGAGGCGCAGCAGGACGACGCCGTACAGCAGCAGGTGGAGCAGCAAGCCGCTGTCGATGCGGCACAGCAGGACGACGACGATGCGGCGCAGCAGGACGACGACGACGACGCCGCCGCTCAGCAGGACGTCTCAGGTTCTGGCTCCTCAGGTTCGAGGAGTATCTACCTGCGAGGTCCCGCGAGCCTACCTAAGCGACCCATTCTTCGTGACAGACGTCCGCTCATACGACCCGATGGAGAGAGGTAGGTAACTTTAGATGTTGTTGCTGCTTTTTCATATTATATGTTCAAATTAATAATAGAAACTAATACTTCATCTTAATCACTTCGACAGGTCTTGGATGGTTTTGGAGACTGCAGGGGGTCACGGCCGCAACCCCAATGGCATCCTCGGCCTTCTATCCGGGAACACTTCCCTGGGCTTGTCGAGTACGCCGGAGTGACGAGCCCAGCGTACACCTTCGACCACTACGCCGTCGCCCCCGATGCAGTAGATCGGGACGACAGACAATTCAACAACAAGGCGGAGCGGGTCAAGCAAGAGCTGTGGGTAAGTCTTCCTCGCACTATATTGTTTAATAAGTCGCATTTGTTGCATATTCTTTAAATAATGTATGGATACATCGTCTTTGTATGTAGGATTTCTTCAGGTGCGATGCTGGATACGAGGCCAGGGCGGATGTGGTGTCTACGACGTGCTGTAAGAAGCTCGTCGTTGACATGCACTACGAGGCGCGCATCCAGGCCATCGTCACTTACCACGGCTCCGTCCTTGGGGAGAAGGTGAACAAGAAGGACGCCCGAACCATGTCATTGACTGCGGACCAGTACTTGCAGGTAAATACAAAACTTTATTATTGGTACTAAATATGCTTATTCTTATCTTCTGATATGCGGTGTACTTATATTTTTTTAGATGATTCCTCATTGGTGCGCCGCGCATCCTGAGTGCTGGGAGAAGATGGTGCAGAGGTGGTGCTCGGCTGAGTGGGACGAGGCGCACAACGCTAGCCGGGAACGGCGTTTGCTGATGCAAGGTCCCTCCCACCATCAAGGCAGCCGCAGCCTGGGCAAATACGCGGAAGCATGGGTACGCGCTCTTTTTTATTTAGGTATATAACTTTTGATTAGACATGATTTCTAACCATATCGTTGGTTTTCTCGCAGTCGGCGGCACATGGTGGCGCGCCTTGCTCCATGTTCTCAGCATATGCCATGGCCCACAAGGGGAAGGCGACGTCCGACGTCACCTACAACCCGGATGACGGGCCCGAGGCGTACACCAACCCCGCCATCCACAGCCGACTCAGTGAGTACACCGCAATGGCCAAGGAGGTCCATGGGCCAGATTACGATCCGAGGACCGAGGACATCGACGGAGATGTCCTCATGAGGGTCGGAGGAGGCAAGAGGCATGGGCGGTACTGGATTGCCGACGGGGCAATCGACTCGTCCTCCACTCCCACTCTCTCTCAGGTGCGAGCAAGGAGCACGAGCGCGAGCCCAGCCATACGACCTCGGCAGGACACCTCACAGCATCGTATCCAGCAACTCCAGGTTATTCCTTATCTATTCATCGTTCATTAATTTTTATATATCTTCTCTTTGCATTATCGTAACATTAGGGCGAAATATTACAGACTCAGCTAGATGATGAGAGGAGGCAACGTGAGGAGCTGGAGAAGAGGATGGCGGATTTGTTCGCGTACGTGCAGAGCCTTGGCGCCGCACAGGGTCATGCTCCACCACCTCCGTTGTTCCCTGCAACTGACCCTGCTGAGTTCACTACTCCTGTGAGTATCAAAATTTTAGTACTGCATGATATATATTCATATGTTCTCACACATACAATCTATTCTCTATGCAGGGTCAATCGGCGGCGTCGAACAACCCTCATGCTTCGTCCAGCCCTTCGCCGAACCAGTCCAGATGCCCACCTCGTTGATGATCCAGACTTGGTCTTGTGAGTGTTGGTGATGTTTGGCTAGTGACACTTTGTGATATATATGTGACGGTTGGTGATGTTTGGCTAGTGATCCAGACTTGGTAAATACACATACTTGTATTTGTGAGACTTATATTAGTGACACTTTGTGAT
This sequence comes from Zea luxurians, assembly GCA_029449295.1. NCBI lineage: Eukaryota > Viridiplantae > Streptophyta > Magnoliopsida > Poales > Poaceae > Zea > Zea luxurians. The sequence goes on along the minus strand of JAOPSE010000135.1, from coordinate 3,585,341 downwards.
ATATATGGTGTTGATGATAAATGTGTTCATTCTGTGATGCGATTGATATATAATGTGATGTGAATGATATATATCTTTTGTTTGTTTGGATGGAACAGCAAAAACAAATAAAAAAGGGACATCCTGGTCACTTTGCCGAGTGTAACACTCGGCAAAGGGTTCTTTGCCGAGTGCTATGACCAAGGCACTCGGCAAAGAAGGCAACCTGGGAACCGGTAAAGCCATCTTTGCCGAGTGCTGACCATGGCACTCGGCAAAGAAGGCAACCTGGGAACCGGTAAAGCCGTCTTTGCCGAGTGCTGAAAATGGCACTCGGCAAAGAAGGCAACCTGGGAACCGGCAAAGACATCTTTGCCGAGTGCTGAAAATGGCACTCGGCAAAGAAGGAAACCTGGGAACCGGCAAAGATGTCTTTGCCGAGTGCCACTGCCAAGGCACTCGGCAAAGGGACTGGCAAAGGGGCCCACTGGAGGGTTCTTTGCCGAGTGCCAGTCCACCAGACACTCGGCAAATAAACCTCCTTTGCCGAGTGTCGCCGTGGGCACTCGGCGAAGGATCCGTCACCGTCACTTGGCGCCGTGACGGTGACTTTTCTTTGCCGAGTGCCAAATGGCACTCGGCAAAGTCTTTACCGAGTGCCCGACAAAAAGTACTCGGCAAAGATGCTGTTGCCGATGTACAGTTCGCCGAGCGTTCTTTGCCGAGTGTTACACTCGGCAAAGCATTTGCCGAGTGTAAAATAGCCTTTGCCGTGTGTCTTAGACACACGGCAAAGAAGCTGATTCCGGTAGTGTTTGGACATGATTTAATTTGGCGAATTCTTTGAACTCGGATAAATTCGTACTGTTAATTCAGTTTTGACGATTTAGACCGAAGCGAAAAGCAATGGACTGGGTTAAACGGACTTTGGCTTCGGTATTTTTAATCTGCGTGATTCGACTAATATTAGTCGCAACCATATCTGCCGATGCACACGCGATTTTGTTGTCAAAACAGCGTGCTGAAGGGTGAATTGAATCATATTCCCGCGAAAGATTTCACGCGGTTCACATTATTTTACCCTGAACATTTTAGTCGTCAAGTTCCAACTAATTTGCTCAGGATAAAAAAATCGTAAGAATAAATCGAGCCTCCGATTTTGTATTCGTGCGGGCGATGAATTTTAAATAATCACCGGACGCACCGATTTTCGGAACAGCTAGGTTCCGAACATCACGAAAATTTAGGAAGAGCCCGGATAATTAAAAAAAATGATGTCGCATCGCGACAGACGAAACAGATGCGATATTAAAATCGCAATAGGCAAAGATGTTTAAAATTTAACATCCGTTTTATCCACTGATCACGTGCTTAAATCTGTACTCGTTGTCGAGCGGAATATAAACACCTGGGGTGTTACACCGACAGTTGGCGCGCCAGGTAGGAGGGTGTCAACGATCTAAGTTAGCTCAATGGCCGTCACCATCCACAGCAAGATCACCTTCCGTCCCGGATCCACGTTCTGCTTTGGGATGATCTCATTCATAGCCGACGAAGAGGGAACTCTATACCGCGTTGCAGATCCGCCGAGAAGGAAGCCTCCTCCAACAAACTCCAAAAATACTGGAGAAGCGCAATCTCCAGCTCTCCGAAAGAAGATCGCCACGACAGCCACGCCATTCTACCCCGACGTTCTCTTCATCGGGAGAGTGGAGTCGCCTCCCGTCTCTGACGACGAGCCGACTGCGCCTGGGGAAGAACCACCTCATCGAGAATCCCGTCGACGAAGAAATCGGCGCCGAAACATCCGGAGACATCACCAAGACGGAGAACGGGATCCGGAGCAGCCTGTCTCGCGAGACGAGGTCTCGGAGATGGGAGAAACTCCGGAAGAACGCGTCTTCAAAGAACGATGGAACTCCCGACGGCGCGATCGTCGACGAGCTCAGGAACAAGCCGAACAAGACGCGAGGCAGCGCCGGGAAAATCCACTCTTTGGTCGCAACCTGAACCCCGACTTCGCCCGAGCCATGAACACGCCAAGTGAAGTCGGAGGAGTGCTAGCTCGGATAGCTGACGGACTCCCTCGGACTCCCGATGCCGAGGGCTATCGACGCCTGTTCACCCAAGCAGCCAACCATCTCCTACCCCTCGCTCACCCACCGAACGATTTGCGACACGCCATCAACAGTCATCGAGACGCGCGGAGCTCCATCAACGCTTCGCGTGAACGACGGCATGAGAACGAGATCTGCCGCCGGGAGGAGTACGGCAGGGATCATGGCATCCCAACTCGGAGTCAAGCCACCAGAGCCGAATCAACGACGGCCTCGACTGGCGGAACTACCCGGGGACGGTCGAGGAACCACAACAACTACTCCCCTCCCCGGGACAGACATCATCCCCGACGATAGGAGGACACATGTGGAGTATCCGCCCTTACTCCACACCTTAGGGCCATTCAGTGGCCCCCTAACTTCAAGGTATCCAACGTCGACAAGTATGAACCTAAGCAGGATCCGAGGACGTGATGACTGCGTACTTACCCATTGTCCTCGGGCAAGATGCACTGCAATGGCTACGACATCTACCTCGACACTGCATCGACGACTGGAGCGACTTCAGTCGGCGCTTCACTGCCAATTTTCAGTCCCTCTCCGACAAACCGGCGCAACCATGGGACCTCAAATCCATCAAGCGCCGGGGGGACGAAACTCTCCGATCGTACCTCAAAAGGTTCCAGACCATGAGAAATCGTATCCCCGAGGTCACGGAGGCGGCCGTGATCGAGGACTTCTACAGAGGATCCAATGACTCGGCCTTCGTCCGAGCCATATTACAGAAGGCGCCAACTACCTCTGAGGAGCTGTTCCGGGAAGCCGACCTCTACATCACCGCCGACGAGCGAGCCCAGGACCTCATCGGAGGAGCGAAGCCCGCACCGGCAGCGCCACGACGCGACGCGAACCAGCAGCCTGACAAACGCTGGGAGAAGAGACTGCGCGAAGAGGTGCATGCCGCCGGACCACCTGCCTCTCGGGCCCGGGGAGGACCTCGCGGAGGCGAGCGCACGCTGGACGACATCCTCGACGCCTAGTGCCCGTACCACAAGGACATGCGCCACACTCTTCGGAACTGCCGGGATTTCAAGCATTCCGTTGGGCACGGCCGACCCTTCCAACCTCTACCTCCTCCTCCGCCGCGGGGAGGACCAGAAGAACCACGACAACCCCAGCAGCAGGAGGAGGGAGGAGGAGGAGCTTTCCCGCGCGTTGACAGGGAGGTCAACGTCATCTTCGACGGACACGGGTCACAGGAGAACAAAAGACAGCAAAAGCTCAACGATCGCCAGATACTGGTGGCAACCACCGGTCCACCCGCTCCATACCGATGGTCGGAACACCCAATCACCTTCACTCGGGCAGATCAATGGCTCAACTTTGACCACCCGGGCAAATACCCGCTCCTCATCGATCCGGTGATCCGAGAGAGCAGGGTGAAGAAGGTGTTAGTGGACGGGGGGAGCAGCATCAACGTCACCTTCCCCCGGACACTCCGAGGCTTGGGAGTTCACCTCAAAGAACTCCACGAGTCAGACACTTCATTCTTCGGCATCGTGCCGACTGAGGGGGAATACCCGCTGGGCCACATCTACATGCCCGTCACCTTCGGAACTCCGGAGAACTACAGAACCGAGTTCCTGAGGTTCGAGGTAGCAAACTTCGACTGCGGGTACAACGCCATCATTGGAAGGCCGGGATTGGCAAAGTTCATGGCCATCCCGCATTACACGTACATGATATTGAAGATGCCGGGACCACAAGGAATCATAACTGTGCGTGCTGACCTCCAAGGCGCCGCAGAATGTTTCCGAGTGGCCATCCAAGCAGCCCTCACCACTAAACTGTCAGCAACTTCTTCGATCCAGGCAAACTCTAAGCCTGAGGAAAACCATACGGCACTGGCGAATGAAGCTCAAGCTGCGACCTCTATGCGGCCGACTGAGGAAACTAAAAGGATCAATCTGGGATTTGCTGATGAACGCAAGACTGCCATCATCAGCTCTAGCCTGGATGATAAATAGGAAAGCACGCTCGTCCGGTTTCTGCAAGACAACCAAGACGTATTCGCATGGCAACCTACGGATATGCCGGGAGTCCCGAGAGAACTGGCCAAGCACAAACTGAAGGTCTACCCCGAAGCAAGGCCGATCCGGCAAAAACTACGTCATTTCACGCCCGACAAGAGAGAGGCCATTCACGCTGAGTTGGCCCGCTTGGTCGCGGCTGGGTTTATCAGAGAGGTGTTACATCCCGAGTGGTTAGCCAACCCTGTTCTTGTACTCAAAAAGAATAAAGTGGATTGGCGCATGTGCGTCGACTATACTGATCTCAACAAACATTGTCCGAAGGATCCCTTCGGGCTCCTAAGGATAGATCAGGTGGTAGACTCCACCGCTGGATGTTTTGTGCTGTCTTTCCTAGATTGCTATTCCGGATATCATCAGATCAGCTTGGCAAAGGAAGACGAGGAAAAAACGGCGTTCATCACTCCGTTTGGTGCTTTCTGTTATACCTCCATGCCGTTCGGCCTCAAAAACGCTGGAGCGACTTATCAGAGAGCCATTCAAACATGCTTAGCTGATCACTGGGGCAAGCGTGTGGAAGCCTACGTAGACGATGTGGTAATCAAAACGGAGAACTCGGAAAACTTCATCGAAGACTTGCAGCTGGTTTTCAATAGTCTACGACGGTATCGGTGGAAGCTTAATCCCGAAAAATGTGTTTTTGGGGTACCAGCAGGGAAGCTACTCGGATTTATTGTCAGCCACCGGGGAATTGAAGCTAATCCGGAAAAGATTGAAGCTATCATGAAAATGGAAGCTCCACGATCACAAAAGAAGGTTCAACGACTTACCGGGTGTATGGCAGCCCTGAGCAGATTTATATCCAGGCTGGGAGAAAAAGGTTTACCGTTTTACAAGCTACTCAAGAAGGTGGACAAGTTTCAGTGGACTTCAGAAGTGCAGGAAGCCTTGGACGCACTGAAGAAATTCTTGACAACCCCACCAGTACTGAAACCACCACGGCGAGCCACGTCAACCCAACCAGCTGAAGATCTGCTACTATATATTTCTTGCACGACTCACGTGGTAAGCACCGCGTTGGTAGTCGAGCGAGCAGAAGAAGGGAATGCTTACCCTGTGCAACATCCTGTTTATTTCATCAGTGAAGTTCTGGGTCCCTCGAAGAAAAAGTATCCTCAAGTGCCGAAGCTATTATACGTAGTACTTCTAACTGCCCGCAAGCTGCGTCACTACTTTGATGACCACAAAGTCATAGTAGTCACCGGTTTTCCGATAGGGGATATTCTCCACAACAAGGAAGCCATTGGCCGAATAGCCAAGTGGGCCTGTGAACTGGGATCTCATGACATCGAATTTCGACCTCGTATTGCCATTAAGTCCCAAACATTGGTTGACTTCGTATCAGAATGGACTGAACAACAAGTGCTAGAGAACCCAGAAACTACAGAAGTATGGAGGATGTATTTTGATGGCTCGCTGAAGCTGCAGGGAGCAGGCATAGGAATTCTCTTCATCGCGCCTGGAGGCGAACACCTCAAATATGCCCTCCAACTGTTATTTCCAGCCTCTAACAATGCAGCCGAGTATGAAGCTCTGATCCACGGACTAAACATCGCCATATCATTGGGCATCAAGAGATTAATGGTATACGGAGATTCTCTGGTGGTCATAAGTCAGATAAACAAAGAATGGGACTGTTCGAATGATTCGATGGGAAAATTCTGCACTGCCGTCCGGAAACTAGAAGATAAGTTTGAAGGTCTAGAATTTCATCATGTAGAGAGAGATCGAAACACGGCAGCTGATATATTGTCCAAGTTAGGATCCAGCCGAACTCAGGTCCCACCCGGAGTCTTTGTGCAAGAAATACCACAACCGAGCATCTCAACAGATCAAGCAGAAGAATGTAATATCGTGGATCAACCTGAGTCAGGCTCTAACGACTGGAGAAGGCCGATCATCAGATACATAAAGAATGAAGAGGAACCAGATGACAAAAATATAGCCGAGCGCATCGCCAGACAGTCAGCCCACTACACACTCATTGGGGAAACATTATACAGAAGGGGTGCATCGGGCGTCTTCATGAAGTGCATTCTCTCATCTACTGGGAAGCAACTTCTAGATGAGGTCCATGCTGGGCAATGCGGAATACACGCAGCGTCCAAGACACTAGTCGGGAAGGTCTTCAGGTCAGGATTCTATTGGCCAACAGCGAAAAATGATGCAGCCGAGTTAGTTCAGAGGTTCGAAGCTTGCCAGTACTTGTCAAAGCAACAACATTTACCAGCACAGCAATTGCAGACCATACCAGTAACTTGGCCCTTCGCATGCTGGGGACTGGATATGATTGGACCTTTCAAGAAAGCTCAAGGAGGGTACACTCACGTACTGGTTGCAATCGACAAGTTCACCAAATGGATAGAATTCAAACCCATTGCTTCCTTAACCTCAGCCAAGGCCGTAGAATTCATACAAAACATAATATTCAGATTCGGAATACCAAACAATATCATAACTGACTTGGGATCCAACTTCACAAGTTCAGAATTTTTCGATTTCTGCAAGCAAAAGGGCATTCAGATCAAGTATGCTTCGGTAGCGCACCCGAGGGCCAACGGGCAGGTTGAGCGAGCTAACGGGATGATACTGGAGGCACTCAGGAAAAGGGTCTTCGAAAAGAATGAGAAGTTCGCAGGGAAGTGGATAAGGGAATTGCCCTACGTCGTTTGGAGCCTAAGAACTCAACCTAGCCGAGCTCTACATGGAAACACTCCCTTCTTCATGGTCTATGGGTCAGAGGCAGTATTACCCGCCGATCTCAAGTTCGGGGCACCGAGGTTGGTCTTCGAAAGCATAGCAGAAGCCGAAGCTACCAGGCTGGAGGATATAGATGTACTCGAAGAAGAACGGCTGAATGCAGTAATTCAATCAGCACGATACCAGCAGACTCTGAGACGCTATCACGACAAGGTCGTTCGACAACGATCCTTTTCAGTGGGAGATCTCGTCCTCCGCCGAATTCTAACGGGGGAGGGACGACACAAGTTGTCACCCTTATGGGAAGGACCATTCATAGTAGCAGAAATCACTCGGCCGGGATCATATCGTTTAACTCAGATGGACGGCACAGAAATTGGGAACTCCTGGAATATAGAACACCTCAGGAAGTTTTACCCCTAGCTGAATTTCAAAAGCTACCGGGACGACAATGTACTCTGTAAAACGGGAGATATGTCATCAATAAAGAAGGCTTCAAAGATACTCAATTTGTTCATGATTGACTAGCACTCTTACTCAACTCGGGGTGACCACTATCCCTGCTAACGGAGCAATCGGCTTAAGTCGGCAAAGACTTAAGACGGTGCAACATGCTCACGCTTACTTAACTCGGGGTGACCACTATGCCCTGCTAACGGAGCAATCGGCTTAAGTCGGCAAAGACTTAAGACGGTGCAACATGCTCACACTTACTTAACTCGGGGTGACCACTATGCCCTGCTAACGGAGCAATCGGCTTAAGTCGGCAAAGACTTAAGACGGTGCAACATGCTCACGCTTACTTAACTCGGGGTGACCACTATGCCCTGCTAACGGAGCAATCGGCTTAAGTCGGCAAAGACTTAAGACGGTGCAACATGCTCACACTTACTTAACTCGGGGTGACCACTATGCCCTGCTAACGGAGCAATCGGCTTAAGTCGGCAAAGACTTAAGACGGTGCAACATGCTCACGCTTACTTAACTCGGGGTGACCACTATACCCTATAAACAGAAGCAATCGGCTTAAGTCAGCAGCGATTTAAGGCGATCTGACGTGCTTACAACTACTCATACAGGGATGACTTCTATATCCCGTAAACAAGTTTCAAAAACCATCACACAGTCTTTTTACTACTGCAAATCTACGAACTGTTGAACTCTAAAACAATAAGGAAAGTAGCAATATCACTCAAATGCTAAACTGGTGTCCTCTAACAAATATATGACCGTGCTAACCGCGCGCTCAAAGAACGCAAAACATTTCTCTATTTCGCGATGTCTTTCTCAGGAGCAACCGACGAGGAAGGGCGACTTGAGGAATCAGGCGCAGCATTCACGTCAGCCCTTATATCTTCAGGAACGACTACACCAGGTCTCCTCATCAAGATTCGTCCCGCCCGAATGGCCTTATCCATAGCTCTGTCGCGCTGGGCTCTCAAAGTAATGGAAGTTTCTTCAGCAACCTTGGCAGCCAATCGAGCGTTTTCTAGCTCCTGGGCGATGGATTTCTTGGAAGCACGGAGTTCTTTGATAGTAGCATCCTTAGCCGATATCAACTGCTTGAGACGGATCACGTCATCTGTGGACTCCTGCAGCCTGCAGCGAAGATTATCTAACTCCTCCATGGAGAAGCGATGACTCCTCTCCAGGATGGTCAACGAATTGCTAGAATCACGATACAGACTGTCAAGATTGTCGCGAGATGCAGCAAGGACACGTTTTTCTTCCTGCAAACAAGAATCAACTCCTTTCAAACATCAAACAAGCAATAAGAACACAGCAATGCAAGGTATAGCTTCATAAGTCACCTTTTCAGAATCAAGCTGAGTGCGGAGGGAAGAGCTCAGTGCATTGGCATCATCTAGGGCAGCAGAAACCTGGGCTAATTCAGTCTAGCTTTGAGAATACTTTTCTTCAAAATCAGAGCACCGCTGGACCAGTTCGACTCGATCTCGAGAATGTTTTTCTTCAAGAGTGGAAATTCGCCGAGTCATATCTAGCGGTAGACAATCAAACAAAAAGGGTCAGAATGTAAAGCAGTCCAATAATACAGACGAAGAGAAGCAGAAAGGCACTAACCAGCATTGGTTGCCTCCAAGTCAGAGACACGTTGTTGAAGTAACACCGGATTCCAACGTGCAAGAGACAAAGCTCCTTCTGGAACAGAAGCACCCTGCAACCTCAGCTGGCTAGCCATCCCGTCCACCAAAGCCTGATAAAAAAACAAATGAGTGTAATGACAGCAGTTCACACGGCGCAAAAGTCAAGACAAGATATATTACAGTACCTGGAGATTGGAAAAGAACGAAGGGACTCCCAAATCATGAGAGATCAATTGATGGCCTGGCGTAAGGTCACCACCTGAAGCAGTTTGCAACAAACCGGCAGAAACCAACTTAGTACCATCAACAGAGCTCAAAACTTGGCCGGCGGGGACGCTGCCCTCTAAAGCGACTCCCTGGTTCAAAGCTTGGGCAACCACCATGCAGTCGGAATGCGGGGGTGATCCCGCATGAACGTCCATGGAAGTACAAGAGGGGGATCCCGCTCGGACACTCTCGGGGGCTGGGTCATAGTTTGCGCTACCCACGCGAGCCGGATCATCTCCAGCAGTACCCTCGGGGGCTGGACAGTGGCTTGCACTTCCCACCCGGGCCGAGTCACCCTCGGCAACACCCTCGGGGGCTGGGTAAGCGTCAACACCACCCTTGAGAGCCGAGTTCTCTGCAGTGGCCACGTCTAAGGCTGAAGGCCCCTCAGTTGCTTCCATGGGACCGAGACGATCCAAATCAGTCTCCTGGCCCTCAAGACCGCGCTCTAAGGTCGACGAGGCGCGGGATGACCTCAACCCAGCATCGAGCACATCAGCACAAACCTCCATCACACCGTCATCCGCTGGCTCTAACAAAAGGTCCTCTGGAACCATATCCTCTAGGGTCTGATCAAAATTTGCCAGAGATAACTCCTGTAGGCCAACGAGGGCTGACAAAGCAGGAGAAGGAACTCCACTGCTCTCCCCACTGGCAATATACCGCCGACTGTTCTTCCGGGTCAGAGGGACCTCATCTTCTTCCTCCCTGTCATTTTCATCAACAACATAAGCAGCACACCCATTGGGATCAACATCGGATGGGGCACACCCATTGGGTTCAGCAGCAGATGGAGCACACCCATTGGGGTCGACGCCAGTGAAATCAGGCACAGGAACCTCCTCAGCAGCAGGAGCCGAAGGATCAGCCCCCCGATCCGAACTAGATACTTGCCGAAGACGTCTCTTTTTCTTTTTCTGCTCATCCGCAGAAGGATCAAGTTGGTTGGCTCGGCAAGGGCGTCTCAGACGAGCACCGGCAGGCTTCTGAACATCCAAAGTTATACTGGCTTCTGGGAGAGGCGCCACCACCAACGTCCCGGCAGGAGCAGCATCAGAAGAGTCCTCAGCCAGCAAATCAAGCATAGCACTTATTTCTGCGTCACTAGGATCCAAAGGCACCTCAAAGTGGACTTGTCGTTCGTCGTCAGGAATTTCCCCGAGCGAAGCAACCAAAGTATTAACCTCGTCGACAGAGGGTCGCACTCTAAGGCCCAAACCGCCATCAGTGACAGGTGGATTCGACACAAAAAGAGTGAAGGTCTTGGGAGAAGGCAGGTTCCATGCTGAATATGCCACTGGGGCGCCAATATTTGATACCTTGCCTCTAAGGATCATCTCAAGTCGGTTCACCAAGTCTGCAGAGGGAATTCTCCTGTTGGTAACCCGAGTCGGGTCAGCTAGGCCTCTATACAGATAAGCTGGATATGCTCTGTCCTTCAACGGCTGAACATTCTTGAAAACGAAATCAGCAACCACAGCTTCAGCAGTCAGACCCCTTTCTTTCAGCAGACCAACTTCAGCTAGCAAAGCCTTCGCTTCAGCTACCTCCTGATCCGTGGGAGACTCAGTCCAACTCGGGGTGCGAACATCCGACTGTCTTCCCGACCGTGGGGGGAGGGAATTTCCATGGTTCTCAACAATAAACCATTCCAAGCGCCATCCCTTGATACTGTCTTTGAGAGGAATTTCAAGATACTCAGTCTTCCTCCCACGGCGCATCTCCAAACTAGCACCCCCGACCAGCTGATGCTGACCCCCGGCCATTCCAGGGCGGCAGTGATACAAGTACTTCCACAACCCAAAATGTGGCAGCACGCCCAAGAAAGCTTCGCACAAATGAGCGTAAATAGAAATTTGAAGAATAGAATTGGGATTCAGGTGGGTCAAGTTAAGGTGATAAAAATCAAGGAGGCCACGGAAGAAAGGTGAAATGGGGAGAGCGAGACCGCGGAGAAGAAAAGGAACGTAAATCACGGACTCATGGGTATCCTCTGTCGGGACAGTGACCCCATGAAAAATCCGCCAAGAACAAAGCTCCCTCGGGGGAAGAACCCCGATGGACACGAGGTGGAGGAGATCAGACTCGGAGACAACAGACATGTGATTACCTGCGAAAGGCAATTGGCTGTTGGGGTCGATAGGGGGAATTACCGCAGCGGATGAACTCGAGGCCTTTCTCTTGGGCGCCATCTCGAATCTACTGGCGAACAGAGCGAGAGCTGAATTGCAGAGAGGATTTGGAGGCAGAAAAGCAAGAACTAGGGCACGGAAAGCAGAGGCGGCTGAAAGCGCTGTATAGGCGGGATATTCCCGAGCCGGATACCGTCTCCAAAAAGTGCCCAGTCAGCACCCGGCGGTTACTTTTAAAACACCAGTGTGCCACGTCGTCACCCGGCGGTTACCTCTAAAACCCCGGTGTGCCACATCATCACTCGGCTATTATCCTCAAAAGTGGCCGACATGGCCCGTTTCAACTCGGCTGTCATTTCTAAGACGCTGATGTTATCACCAGTCGCTCGGCAGCTATTTCTAAAGCGCCGATGATGTCTTCAGTCGCTCGGCAGCTATCTCTAAAGCGCCAACGACGTCCTTAGTCACTCGGCAGTTACCTCTAAAACACCGACGCGACCTTCAGTCATTCCGTCGTTGATACAGTTTCGTAATCACTTGGACGCTATTTTAAGAGCGCAAATGTTGACAATAATAGCTCGGCCATCACAAAACGTCGGTGTGATGCCCGAGTTATTTAGTTACTAACCCAAAGAAGTCAACTTCATAAATAAGGCAGGCGGAGGAAGGACTCAAAAATTCTAAGTTACGCCACAAACACAACAGCAAGATGATCTGCACAGAGGGGGCGAAACTGTTCTTCATTAAGGGAAGTTTTCATACTTACAAATCAACTCATTATGAGTTGATAACTTCCCTATTGATACTACTACTGCTGCTGCTGCTACTACTACTACTACTACTACTACTACTACTACTACTACTACTACTACTACTACTACTACTACTACTACTACTACTACTACTACTACTACTACTACTACTACTACTACTACTACTACTACTACTACTACTACTACTACTACTACTACTACGCTACACTATACTACTTTACATTACTAATACTACTACATTATTTCACTATACTACTTCTAATCTATACTAATATTTAAAAACCAGTGGCATTTAGCCACTGGCCTTGTTGCCGCTCCTGCTGCCGCCGCTGCCGCCCCTGCCGCCGCTGCTGCCGCCCCTGCTGCTGCCTTTGCCGCCCCTACTGCCGCCGTCGTTGTCACCGTCGTCGTCACCGCCATCGCCTCCGTCGTCGTCGTCGTGGTCGCCCTCGCCGCCGCCGCCGCCCTCCTCGGACGAGTCCTCCTTGTCCGAGGAGTACTCCGACTCATCCGAGCCCGCGAGCCCGGAGCGCTCGACGGCCCGGATGTAAGTCCAGACCTCCGCCGCGAGCCCCTGGGAGTCGTCTGAATCGTCAGACGACTCACGCAGGGGGATGGGAGCCGGAGACCCCTCGGACTCAGAGGAGAACTCCTCCTCTGAGTATTCCGAGTCACCAAAGTCTTCAGACGGAGGAGTCGGCTCGCGCTTGCGTTTCTTGCCCATGGTGGAAATGCAGGGAGAAGAAGAAAGCAAGCAGTGGAGAACAGCAAGAGATGTGAAAAAACCAGAGAGGCAAAGGTACTATTTATAGGAGAAGAAGGCAACCGCTCACCTCCAACCACGGTCACTGAACAGTCGCGAAGCATTCAATACACACTTCAACTCGTCTGAAGACGCGCGGCTGACGCCGTTTCACGCAATGCAACACCCATTGGGACTCCAGTCAACCGCACAGAAGATATGATTACACCCGCCGTCACATCACATTACTACTCAGAAGCAGCCGGCTAAAACACTCAGCGTACCAAGCCGTCTCTTACCCACACCCATTGGGGGGGACGCCCAGGAATTATCAGTATATTTTTCAAAAAAACTGTCACATCTGTGCAGGGGCATGCAATGAACACCTCAAGACAAAAATGAGATATCAGTAAGGATCAGAGGAAAGCCAAATATAGCCGATGAAGTACAAAATCTGACCGATGGAAGCGACGTGAAGGCTAGCCAAGGAACGTCCATCAAATGTCCAATCAGTCACAGAGCAAATAAATTGCACCACTTAGCAAGATATGGGCAGATCACGAACTCGGCTGCAAAAGACAAAATACATGCTGACCTCGGATGCATAATTTTGATGACATAATGCTGACCTCTAAAGCATAATATGGATGACATAATGCCGACTTCTAAGGCACCCAAAAAGGACATGAGGTAAAGACCTTTGAGAGGATTGTTTTCAAAAATCCACTCAAAGCTCGGGGGCTAAACCCATTGGGTGCACCTTCGGTGCACCCCATGGATCACCACTTCAAGCCAAGATAATGCCGACTTCTAAGGCATAAGACAAGATTAAAAGACAAGGCTGGCCCTCAACCTGAGCACGAGAAGAGAATAAAAATAATTTCTGATGAAGACCTTCGAGTAGATTATCTTCTAAAATCTACTCGAAGCTCGGGGGCTACACCCATTGGGTGCACCTCTGGTGCGCCCAATGAAATTCAAGGTCCTACAAAATGAGAAGCCAACCTCTAAGGCACAAGTGTGAGGCAAAAACTGCAGATTTCGAGTGAAGCAAAGCAGAAGAAGACAATAAGAAATCATTTTCACCAGATTGCCCGAGAAGCGTTTCTTGTCGTAAACAAAACCTGCAAGTTGGGCCTAGGATCTTTGGGCCGATTATCTCAAAATCAACCCAAAGATCGGGGGCTTGTGGGGGACAAATATCCCCCAGGTCCACTGGAAGGGTAAAAGACCTCACGAAAGGCCCAAGGGCCCAACAAATCGTAAGGTCATTCCTTCATGGGCCTGGAGGGGGAACAATCAGCAAAGCAGACTGACGTAAAGCCGGGGTCCACGCAAGTCCAGATGGCCCCACAACGTTGAGCGAGAAACCACAACAGAAGATCCGACTTTCCCGCGCTGGAGCACCATGCAGCAGAGCCAGGCGAGGATAGGTCGGCTAAATCATAGGAAGATAGACTCAAACAGTTCACTATCTTTTAGGTGCACGTTGTTATCATATCTACATGTATTGCCCCACGGTCGGATATATAAGGCCCAGGGGGCACCCCTTCAGAAGAATCGAACACACTACCCAGCCATCCACCTAAACTCCCCACGTTCTCGCTCTAGAGAACCATCTTGTAACCCATAACATAAAGCATCTCTGCCAGGACGTAGGGTGTTACGCATCTCTAAGCGGCCCGAACCTGTAAACATTGTCTATTGTCCCTCGTGCATCTAACACGAACCATTTTGCTACAGTCGGCGACACCATCCTACTCCTAAAAACACCTCGAGGGGCAACCCCGGGTGTGCGGTCGGACGCAAAACACCAACAGCACCCTAGCCAGGGAGCAGTAGTTTGCCTTCCCCCGCATGGCTGGAGGATGCCTCCGCAGGGCTGGAGGATGCCCTTCTCCCCTGAACGCTGGGGGAAGAAAAGGGTCACCGACCCATGCGGAGGCGGCCCCCCACTCGGTGCGCTCCTCCGCCTCAGCCCGGATGACGAAGATCCTTGAAGCTGAGGGCGGGGCGGAGGTTGCAGCCCGGCTTGCTTCTCCCCACCACCAGGCTGGTGATCATCCCTACGGATGACCATTGGTGAGGGAATGCAGCCGGGCTGCATGACAAAAATCCTTGAAGCCGAGCGATGGCTGAAGAGCGCCAATCTCCATGAGGTCGCGCTTCTCCAACGACAGCAGGAGCAAGGCGACACCGGTGCGCCCCATCTGGGGGTTCGAAAGGTGGAAGGGCGCAATGCATGAGGGGAGAACGAAGGCATGGCCACTGCCCGGGGATCGATCCCCTTTTTATAGGCAGATCTCCTCACTTGCACCCCTTAGTGTCACGGGCAAAGTCTCCACTAACATGCTCTAGGGTTCTCCCCCTACAACACGGGGGTTGGGTCCCACACGTCATCAGAACCGACCTAAGACGCGAAGAAGGCAAACCGCCGCACGCAAGGCATGAAACCGCCCTGCGGTTATAAGCGTTCCCTCATCCTCGCCGGAACCAGCGGACGAAAGGGCGAGCCGCCACGAAGGGAGCATGCAACCGCACCGCGGTTATGCACCCTTTTGGCTTCGTCACTTCTGGTGGACCAGCATGAAGGCTCGGCCCCACATACCATGCAACCGGCGCGATGGTCACTACGTGCAAGGAAACTACACCACCACCTGCGCCAATGCTGCGTCTTCTCGACTGCGGAACCAGTGCCGCGACTCAAGGCAGCCCCGCGGATGACCCAACAGTGCCAATTGAGTGCAGCGGTCACAGGTCAGCCAGTCGCGGGGGTAGGCACGGCAGTTGATGTGGCCAAAAGCGGACCGGCAGTAGCTGCTGCAACAGACAGGCGGAAGCAACGGTCAAATCACCCCCAGGCTCGCGTCCTTTCCTGAATGTAACACCCGGTTTTAAAGGACAAAGCCGGGTGCATCTCATACATGCGCCAAGTAGACAACATATATAATAACAGAGTGTATAGAGATAAATGTCACAAAACATCAGAGTAATTATTACATAGCGGAAGACTTATTACAAAATAAAAGTATAACCATAAAACGAACTAAGGATCGTCGGCGCCAATGTCGACTGAGAAACGCCACCTAGATCAGATCGAACTCCTCAGTGATTGGCGGCTCCTCTTCGACCACCTGTTCTTCGCCTGTGGGGGGGTGTGAGACAGCAAGAGTGAGCTCACATACGTTCATAGCTCAACAAGTCATGGGGAATAATGTGGCATGAACTCACCAACGGTGGGAGTTCATGAAGTGTAAGGCTGATCAATGAAATAGAGGCTAAGGCTGAGCATTGCTTTTATAAGTTGGTCAAAATTTTATTAGCAATTACTAAGTGTAAGTAAATACCAAACCTTAATAATAATAAAGAACAGTAATAGTAAAATAATCCCAAATGCAATGCAAATGTCAAAATTAAATTTAAGTTCCATAGTTAATCATGTGAGGGTCCGAGCAGCTCATGACCGTGAGCACGGCTAGTATACTAGTTTTACACTCTGCAGAGGTTGCGCATCTTTACCCACAAGCCGTGTTACCCATCTGCCAAGGGGTCATGAATCCCATACACCTCTACCAAGGAAGCGAGGCAGGGTAACACTACGAGGCCTTTACAAAGTTCCACTAGCTTCAGACTACCCGCTACAGTTTATAGGAAGCTCCAGTGCAGGGTTCTTGCCGACCGCCATCGCAGCAAAATCAAACAAGGACCTCCCTACACTGACCACTCCCCTACTGCCCTTGCCCCTTTCGGGTAAGGTAGCCCTCCCCTAGCTTTCCTAGTTAATCAGCCAAGGGCGTCCCATTAAACCCTTGTGGTAGCACTGTTTTCCCGGGTGGTCGCTCCATGTTCCCATTAATTTAATGATCTTAACATGAACAGTAATAATAACAAGATAATAACAGAATAATCATGAATAGTGTATCTCCATACCCAATCTACATAAAGCAATAGCAAGTACTACCCAAAAATTATTTCAGGGGTGAACAAGGTATAGAGGTAATCAAAACTGGGGTAACATAAAGGCTCCCATCAAAATTAACCTATGCAGATCATTAAAATTAATAAGAACATGGCTGGGAAAAGTAAGTGATCAAGGGCACAACTTGCCTTCAATGAGCTCCTGCTCAGCTACCTCTACTTGTTGAACCTCAGACTCCACAGTGGTTTGCTCGTCTATTCGCATCAACACAATACATACATAGTATAGCAAAAATTAACATTGCACCAAACATATAAATAAAATGCACAGTAAAAATCTACACATTAAAATGAGATCATAGGAACTGGATTCACTAAATTTGGAGTTATAGAATTCAAGTTATGAATTTTCTAAGATTTAATGTGATTAAAATAGGATTAAATGTTAAATTAATGTTTTAACAGAGTTCATGTCAAAACAGAGATACTAAATGATAGAGGATATTATTACAAAATTTTAGAAATTGGAATGACTCAATTTGGAGCTAAAATGAATTTTCTATGCATTTTACAAGTTTCTAGATTTGTTTTTGTATTAAAAATGAATTTCTATAAATATTTCTCTGTTTTTAAACACCTCTGGACTGGGCCTCATTTACTGGGAAGCACAGGGTTCTCGGCGCAAGATTCCCGAGACACAGAGAATAGTGACTCAGGATGGCGGGTTGATTCCGCAAGAACCCGGGGTCTCATTTGCTAAACCGTCTGGGCGAAGGGGTACGGTTCACCCAGAGCCGTAGGATTGCCAACCAACGGTGTAGATTAGATGGTCTTGCCATAAAACCATGGCCATCGGATTTCCGAGGAATGCCCCGGATTTTAAAGTACCTAGATCATCACACACCCACTGGATCCGAATCAAACGGTTGACGATCCATCCCCAATCCTCCACCACACGATGCGCCCAGCCAGCATCAATCCGAGCCACCCCTAACTGATCGAATGGCTAGGGGACCTCCTTCTTCCCCAGACAGGGACCATGGCGGAGCTCGCCCAATACGGCGGCACTGTTGTCGGGGACATGCAATCCAAGGCGACGACGCACTAATAGCGGAATCCTAGGGTTTTACGCGTAATTGGGTTGTCCGTGAATCAAAAGAGGGTGGTTTTATGGGCGCGGATGACTCACCCAGGTTGGTCGACGGTCGGTTGCGGTCTCCGATCAATGCACGAACGACGACGAGCAATTTCTGCCCCACAGGCAATAGAATCCGCCCCGTGATCGGCTCCAACACTTGCGACGGGACCTTCCGGTTCCCAGGACACTCCGTTGCGATCCAGGAATCGATCACAGATGCGTCGACGGCGGCGGTCCAAACACGAGGTGACGGCGGCACAGTTGGTCCCCAACGCGCCCAGGATATCGCGGCAGCGCGGATGCGGCTGAAGAGGAGGCGCCGAGACGGGGCCGAGCGGAGCTTTATATACTAGGTAAGGATAAGGCTCGGCTGTGCCCACGAACTCGACTGGTTGACGCCCGCCCGCGCAAAGCTCGCGAGGTGGTTGACGCCTCTGAGCGAGCGGGCCCACACGGCAGCGAGTCAAGCACTTCGGTCCCGCGTGTCGGTGTAAGCGAAGGGCGGCAGCGCGGGAGTGGATAATTGGGCCGCCAGGGGAAAACGCCCATGGGCCGAGGAGGCCGAATCCTGCCAGCGCCGACTTCTTATTCCTTTTCCTTTTTCTTTTCTCTTATTCTTCTTTTTTTTACTTCCAAGTTCAATTTATATTCCAATTTGAATTCAAACATAAATTCAAGCTTGTGCTACATTAATTTCCTTTACATTTGTGAAGTTAAAAATACCAGTTTTTAAAAATATAATTATATTATTTATATTTTTATACCCTTTCTTTTCTTCTCATTTTCAAAACCCTATTTGAATTCAAGTTTAATTCAAACTTTTGTGGATCTTCATTTATAAACTCTATTTTTGCAATTAAAAATACTAAGCCTGAAGATATTTAATTATACATTTGATTTATATTTTCATATCTCTTCTCTTTTCCTTATTTTCAAACCCTAATTTCCACTTAGGGTTTAATTCAACATTTAGATTTATCATTACTATCCTTATTATTTTTATTTAATGCACAAACATATAAAACTCCATCAAGATGCATTTTCTTTTTATCATTTGTTTTAATTCATTTCCAACTTTCATGTATGCTCTTTTTATGATGCAAATATGGCACATAAGATAAGGATTTCACTATATAATCCTTTTATACAATTTTTGAGTATTACAAATCCTACCCCCCTTAAAAATAATCTCGTCCTCGAGATTTAAGAAGATCTAGGGAAAAGGTGGGGAAAATCTATACGAAGCTCTTCTTCTCTTTCCCAAGTTGCTTCATCTTCACCGTGGTGGCTCCATTGAACTTTGCACATCTTTATAACCTTATTCCTCGTAACTCGAGTCAAAGTATCCAAAATCTTGATGGGGTACTCAGCATAAGTTAAGTCCTCTTGAACATTAAGGTCCTCCATTGGTAATTGCTCCTCAGGTACCCTGAGACATTTCTTCAGCTGAGATACATGAAATACATCATGAACATCCGCAAGATGATCTGGTAACTCCAATTGGTATGCAACCTCTCCCACTCGCTTTAAGATTAAGAAGGGTCCAATAAAGCGAGGGGACAACATTCCTTTGACTTTGAATCTTCTCATACCCCTGAGTGGTGACACCTTCAAATAGACATAATCACCCTCCTTAAACTCAAGTAGTCTTCTCCGGGTGTCAGCATAACTTTTCTGCCTGGATTGTGCAGTTCTCAAATTCTCCCTTATTTGCTGAACTTGTTCCTCTGCTTCTTGTATAATCTCAGGCCCAAACAACTGTCTTTCACCAGTTTGATCCCAATACAGTGGAGTCCTGCACTTTCTGCCATACAAAGCCTCAAACGGTGACATCTTCAAACTGGCCTGATAGCTATTATTATAAGAGAACTTCGCATAAGGCAAACTCTTATCCCAACTTCCTCCATGCTTAAGAGCACAAGCTCGTAACATATCTTCAAGCACTTGGTTAGTCCTCTCAGTCTGCCCATCAGTCTATGGATGGTAAGCCGAACTAAAATTCAATCTTGTATCCAATGACTCGTGTAACTTCTTCCAATACCGAGAGGTAAACTGTGATCCCCGGTCTGACACAATCTTCTTTGGTACAACCATGCAGGCATACAATCCGTGCCATGTACAACTCTGCCAACTTGGCTCCTGAATACGTGGTCTTCACTGGAATAAAGTGGGCTACTTTAGTTAGCCTGTCCACAATCACCCATATAGAATCATATCCAGCAGACGTGCGGGGTAATCCAACAATGAAGTCCATGCCAATCTCTTCCCATTTCCACTCAGGTATCTTTAGTGGATGCAGTAGTCCGGCTGGCCTCTGGTGTTCAGCTTTAACTCTTTGGCATACATCGCACATAGCCACATGTGCAGCCACATCTCTCTTTAAACCATACCACCAATACTTTTGCTTCAAATCCTGATACATCTTAGTGCTCCCAGGGTGGATAGAATAAATTGAGTCATGTGCTTCCTTCAATATGGTTTCCCGAAGACTATCAATATCGGGAACACAGATCCGATTCTTGAACCATATCGTGCCTTGTTCATCCTCCGTGAACTCTGGGCCTCTACCCTCTGTTATCAGATCCTTGATCTCCTAGATTTTGGCATCACCAACCTGACCTTTACGAATTTCTTGCTCCAAGGTAGGTTCCAATTCAATAGTCACTCCTTCCGTATGTGTAACAATTCCCAGGTTGAGCCTCTCAAAGTCTTTTGCTAATTCATCAGGTAGCTGGACAACGAAAGCGGAGTGAACATGCTCCTTCCGACTCAAGGCATCTGCAACCAAATTCGCCTTGCCTGGGTGATAGTGAATCTCCAAGTCATAATCCTTAATGAGCTCCAACCAACGGCGTTGCCTAAGATTGAGATCCTTCTGAGTGAATATATACTTCAAGCTCTTATGGTCCGTGTATACTTGGCACTTAGTTCCCATGACGTAGTGTCTCCAAATCTTCAGTGCATGCACAACTGCTGCCAGCTCTAAGTCATGAGTGGGGTAGTTCAATTCATGCTTCCGCAACTGACGAGATGCATAGGCAATCACATGTCCATCTTGCATGAGCACACATCCAAGTCCTTGGCCACATGCATCACAGTAAATGTCAAATCCCTTCTGCAGATCTGGCATAATCAATACTGGTGGCGACATTAGTCTCTCCTTCAATTGATCAAAGCTTTCTTGGTACTTCTCATCCCACTTGAATTCTCTTCCTTTCTCCAAAAGCGAGGTCATAGGCTTGGCAATCTTAGAGAATCCTTCAATAAATCTCCGATAATATCCTGCGAGTCCCAAGAAACTCCGAATCTCAGTAACTGTAGTGGGCACTCTCCACTCCATAATCTCCTTCACCTTAGCAGGATCCACTGCTATTCCTCCATTAGAAATAATATGACCAAGGAATGGCACCTTGTCAATCCAAAACTCGCACTTGCTGAACTTAGCGTAGAGTTGATTATCTCGTAACTTCTGTAGCACCAACCTTAGATGTTGTTCATGATCACTTTCATTCTTAGAATAGATAAGAATATCGTCGATAAACACCACGACGAATCTGTCCAAATAATCCATAAACACTTTGTTCATCAAATTCATGAAATAAGCCGGTGCATTGGTTAATCCAAATGACATAACAGTAAACTCATATAATCCATATCGAGTCGAGAAAGCCGTCTTGGGAATATCTGATGGTCTAATCCTCATCTGATGGTAACCGGATCGGAGATCAATCTTCGAAAATACTCTTGCTCCTCTCATTTGATCAAACAAATCCTCAATGCGGGGCAACGGATACTTGTTCTTCACCGTAACATCATTAAGAGATCTATAATCCACACACATCCGTTGCGATCCATCCTTCTTCTGCACAAAATAACACCGGTGCTCCCCAAGGTGAGGAACTCGGACGAATATACCCCGCCTCCTGTAACTCAGTTAACTGCTTCTTAAGTTCCTTCAACTCCTCTACGGACATTCTATAGGGCCGTTTAGAAATAGGGGCGGTTCCAGGTAAGAGATCAATCACAAACTCAACTTCTCTATCAGGTGGCATCCCTGGTAACTCCTCTGGAAAGACATCCGGAAAATCTCTAACCACCCGATGTTGTCACCAACAAACTCCTCCGGCATAAAGAACATTGCACGCATGGATGAGGAGGTTACTGCAATATTAACTTGAAATCTTTCTCCTTTAGTGGTAGTGAGCTCTACGGTACCTCTACCACATGCTATAACAGCCTTTGCTTTTCTTAGCCATGACATACCAATTAAGGATCAGATCTATACTGCTTGACTCTAATATTATAGCAGTAGCTCCAAATTCTCTACCCATAATGGTCAAGGTCAATCTACATGTCATTTGATTCGCCTCAACAGGCCCTTTAGGTGTAATTACTATCATGGGTTTTCTCATATTTAGCAGTGGTATTTCATTTGTGTTGGCATATCTAGCAGACATGAATGAATGTGTAGCACCAGAATCAAATAATATGGTTGCAGGAATTGTATTAACATAAAACATACCAATTACGAGGTCCCCACCATCAGGAGTATCATCAACGCTGACTTGATTCACCCTGGCTATAGAATATCCCTTGCCATGGGTCTGTTGCTTGTTCTGAGCTGGAGTAGTAGCAATCCTCTTGTGGGCAGACATTTGCATAATGGACCAGTCTTCCCACACTTGAAACACGTAGTGCCTGGACTCTGTCCTGCAAACTTCGTCGGGGTGCCAGTGGGAGTAGCCTATCGAGGAGGTGGAGTCCTCAGTGGTGATTGCTGAACTGGGCGTGGTCCTCCTGGCCGAGTCGGTGTACCCTGTGGTGAACTGTAGCGAGGACGAACACTGCTGCTTCCTTGTCCTTGAGATATTGCCTTTCTCTTCAAATCTCCCAGCTGAACACGCTTGTGTTCAATAGCCAGGGCCTTATCAAGCAGCCTCTAAAATGACGGAAATTGTGTGTGCCACTAGAGCATACTGCAAGGGTCCATTCAGTCCTTCAATAAAGTGCTCCTGCTTCCTTTCATCCTCAGCAACTTCCTCCGGAGGCATATCTCGACAGCTGAATAAATTTGTCTCTGTACTCGCTGACCGACATGTTGCCTTGCTTCAATGCCAGAAACTCCTTCTTCTTGATCTTTATCATCCCAGCTGGAATATGGTAGTTCCTGAACTGCGTACTGAACTCTGCCCAGGTAATAGTATCAGCAGGCATCATGGGCAGCAGTATAAGAATCCCACCAGTCAGCAGCAGGACCCGTCAGACGTCCAGAAGCATATAAAACCTTCTCCCGATCAGTGCATTATGCAATGTTGAGCATCTTCT
This sequence comes from Zea luxurians, assembly GCA_029449295.1. Taxonomy (NCBI): domain Eukaryota; kingdom Viridiplantae; phylum Streptophyta; class Magnoliopsida; order Poales; family Poaceae; genus Zea; species Zea luxurians. The sequence continues at coordinate 3,562,115 of JAOPSE010000135.1, read as the reverse complement.
CAATTGCTTTCAGCCAATCATCTGCATCAAGTGGATCTGGCGAACTTGCAAATGTAGGTGGCTTATGACTCATGAACTCTCGGTGCTTATCACGAGGTGGAACTAGTGGTGGTGGTGGAGGTAATGGCACTTGTTGCTGTTGTTGCTGTTGTTGAAGTTGTTGTTGCAGCTGCTGTTGTTGCGCCCTCCTTTCTTGGCGTATCTCATCTCTCTCCTGGCGCAACTCCTGGCGTATATCTTCTCTTTCCTGACGCATTTCCTGGCGTTCTTGCTGCATCTGGGCACGCATATCAGCCATAGTGTCCGCCATTTGCTGCATCACCGCCATCTGAGCAGCAACCAGTGGGTCAACTCCGCCTGGTGGAGGATTAGGAGGATTCATCTCTGCAGGCTGTGGCTGAGGTTGTCTATATATCCTTCGAGTGTGTCGGTTAGGAGGCAAATCAATTCCACCACCCCTCCTGGTATTGACCATCTGAGTTAGATACATATGGTAAGAAAGAGCAGTAGACAAGGCAGTAATTACAATCATGTTACTTTGGGGGATTTATTGGCTAAGCAGTTTAATGTTTTACCTACCATAGCTAATTTATTACCTTATGCTGGCACATACTAAGATGTCCATATATAATACTTCAATCAGTCAAAGAAGCAAATCAGACATCTTTCATCAGAACAATCAAACCACATTTTTAAATATAGAAAATAGTTTTGATTTGGTCTTAGGCCTCCTATCTCTTAAAAATGTCATAGGGTAGGGATTCCAAGGTTTGAAATCCATCTTGTCTTAGAATAGAGAAGATAAGAATGATCAGAGTAGAACAATAGAAGGTGAGACAGGGATCAAGCTAAGTATAGAAAGAATCAGAGTAAGGTAAGTGTAGAATGAATCAGAATAAGATAAGTAGGTAAGGGATTTGTCCATTTCTATCTAGGTTTCGTCCTACAGTCGACATTTCCTCTGATACCACTTCTGTAACACCCGGTTTTAAAGGACAAAGCCGGGTGCATCTCATACATGCGCCAAGTAGACAACATATATAATAACAGAGTGTATAGAGATAAATGTCACAAAACATCAGAGTAATTATTACATAGCGGAAGACTTATTACAAAATAAAAGTATAACCATAAAACGAACTAAGGATCGTCGGCACCAATGTCGACTGAGAAACGCCACCTAGATCAGATCGAACTCCTCAGTGATTGGCGGCTCCTCTTCGACCACCTGTTCTTCGCCTGTGGGGGGGGGGGTGTGAGACAGCAAGAGTGAGCTCACATACGTTCATAGCTCAACAAGTCATGGGGAATAATGTGGCATGAACTCACCAACGGTGGGAGTTCATGAAGTGTAAGGCTGATCAATGAAATAGAGGCTAAGGCTGAGCATTGCTTTTATAAGTTGGTCAAAATTTTATTAGCAATTACTAAGTGTAAGTAAATACCAAACTTAATAATAATAAAGAACAGTAATAGTAAAATAATCCCAAATGCAATGCAAATGTCAAAATTAAATTTAAGTTCCATAGTTAATCATGTGAGGGTCCGAGCCGCTCATGACCGTGAGCACGGCTAGTATACTAGTTTTACACTCTGCAGAGGTTGCACATCTTTACCCACAAGCCGTGTAACATCTAAAATTCTATTTTGGGGTTCATAAAGATTTTCTAGAAAGATTTGAGTTAAAATATGAGTTAATAATAATACTCCTTACTTTTCAATGTATATCTCCCAAGAATAAATAAATAGTAAAATCAAGAGCTTGGTAGTTTAAAACTAAGATTTCAAGCCTTCAAGCTAAAGTTTCAAACTTAAAACCATGAAACAATAAGTGAAAGAAACACTTTCAATCTATTTATTATACTTTTATAATTAGAAGCACCCTTAGAAATATTTGGATCAAAATAAAGATAAATCATAGTCAAGATTTTATACTAAATTAAATAAGTAACATGTGAATCAATCCCTTATGAATTATGCATATAGAAGCATTCATTTAGATGAATAATTAATCAATAAGAAAATAAAGTATATCATAAATTCATGATGGGGTTTTTGTTTCTGCAATTAACTGGGTGTTTGAATTTCAAAATCAAATTGAACTCAAATCTATGGAAAATAGAGAAAACAAGAAATAGAAATGAACAAAAGAAAAGAGAAAAGGTATCTCTGTATTTGGGCCGAGCTCCTTGTTTGCGGCCCAACGTCACCCCTCCGCGTTTCCAGCCCACCGCAAGCCCCACGCTTGCGCCCAATGACGTGTGGGACCCGCCCTACCAGTTGCTTCTCCTCAAACCGGACGCTGCGAAACTCATCGGGGGCAGTCACGCTCTAGTGCCGGGTGTGGTGATTAGACCTGGGATCTTCCCTAGCTGGCTTCCCCCGTCAACGCCCCGAGTCACTCGCGCGCGGGTCCCACATGGCAGCTCCATCAGCTTCACCGAAACCGTACCAGACCGCGCGGGATTCACGGCCGTAGGACCGCAACCACCGCCGCCCGCTTAAATCCGGCTGGGCGGGGAATCCTCGGCTTTGGCATATAAGACCAAACCAATGGCGAGTCCTATCCCCATCCTCATCCACCTATTCTGCGCGCGCACCAACGCCTTCGCCATCACCATTGCTGCAGCCGAGCGCAGGATTTGGGAGCCGCCGATTGCCGCCATCGGGGAACCGAGAGGGCTTCGACGGTGAAGACTCGTGGAGTGGCCATGGAGGATCGCCGGGATGTCTGGGACCTGTCCACGGAATTTTTTTCGTGCCCGGAGCTTGGTCGGGCGTGGGGGGATTTCTCGCCGGAATCTTCTCTCCGCCATGGGACATCACCCCGCCATGGCCAGGGGACTTCGCGCCACCGATCTTGGTACCAACCGTTTCTCGCGCGTTCTTCGTTTTCTGTTAGCCTCGTGTGCGTAGGGATTGGCCGGGGGCTTGGCCGGATGGCCGTCACCGGAGTGTCCGCCGCCGTAAGGACCAGCGGCGCCTCTGTTTCGCCGTCGGGTTGGTGAGGCCATGCCTGCGCCGTCCGATTTAACTCGGGCGATCACGATTGGATGATGGTCGCTGGCCATTGATCCTAGATCTAATGGTCGACGTTGTATGCCGGTTCATTAAGGGGAGGGTCTAATCTGGTTCGGTGGTTGGCGATCCAACGGCTTAGATCATCCGGTAACCCCTTCAGCGAGGCGGTTTTCTAAAAGAACCCTGTAGAATCCATTAATCAACCCGCCGTCCATAGTGAAGGTAGTCTGAGTCTGTGGGTTTTTTGCGCAGAACTCCCTGCACTCTTTAGATATCTGGTGCGCAGTCCAGAGCGAGGTAAAAATTGAATAAAGGAATATAGGAAATGATTTTTAATATAAAAATAATTCCAGAACAGTGTTTAATCTCTAGAAAATTCATATTAGCTCCTTTTTAGTCCATTCTAGTTCCATAATTTTGTATTAATATTGCCTACTACTTGATAACACTGTTTTTAACATGAAATCTATACTAGAATTGATTACTCAATTAATTTTGTAGCAAGCACACACGAACTTCGGAAATTCATAACTCACAATCCGTAACTCCGATTTGATCCGTTCAAGTTGCGTTAGTCTCGTAGAAACGCGTAGATCATTACTATTCAGTTTGTTCTTATGTTTGGTGTGATGTTAATTTTGTCTATATCATGTTTGTCTGTATTGCTACGTTTAGCGGTGAGGACACGTGTCATCTGAAAAGCAAGTTGGTACCTGGAATCTCAAGTGCCAGGCAAGTTGTGCCCTTGATTCACTTTTGTTACCCAATATGTTCTTTATAATCATTTACCATGCATAGGTTTAATTTTGATGGGACCCAATAGGTCACCCTAGATTGTTTATCTCATTACCTTGTTTACCCCTGAATCACTTGGGTAGTTTATGCTATTGCTTTACGTGGTTTTTGGGTTAATATTTCATTATATCCATGTTCCAGTTATTTTGTTATTCTATTTATGTTCATGTCAAGATCATTATGTTATTGTTAATTGGAACATGGAGCTTAACTTGAGAATCACGTGCCACCACAAGGGAGGAATGGGACCCCTTGGCTGACTAATTAGGAAAGCTAGTGGAAGACTACCTTACCCGAAAGGGGCAAAGGGCAGTAGGGGAGTGGTCAGTGTAGGGAGGTCCCTGGTTGATTTTGCTGCGATGGCAGTCAGCTAGGAACCCTGCATTGGAACTTCCTATAAACTGTAGCGGGTTTTCGGAAGCTAGTGGAACTTTGTAAAGGCCTCGTAGTGGATCCCTAGCCATTCACCTTGGTAGTGTCTAAGGGCCTAGCTAACCCTGGCGACATGGGAAACACGACTTGTGGGTAAAAGGGTACAACCTCTGCAGAGTGTAAAACTGGTATACTAGCCGAGCTCACGGTCATGAGCGGCTCAGGACTCTCCGATGATTAAATTATGGAACCTAAACTCAATTTGTCATTTGCATTTGCATGGGATTTGTTATTAATTGTGTTCTATTATTTTATTATGGTTTGGTATTCACTTACACTTAGTAACTGCTAATAAAATTTTGACCAACTACTTAAAAGCAATGCTCAGCTTTAACCTCTATCATTGATTAGCCTTACACATCACATGAGCTCACACCTTTGTGAGTTTATGTCCACTGGTTCCCCACAACTTGTTGAGCTATGATCATGTGTGAGCTCACCCTTGCTGTCTCACACCCCCCCACAGGAGAAGATCAGGTGGTTCAGGAGGAGCCGCCTAACACTGAGGAGTTCGATCTGATCTAGGTGGCGTTTCCCAGTCGACTTTGGCGCCGACGATCCTTAGTTTGTTTTATCTTTATTACTTATTTTGTAATAAGTCTTCCGCTATGTAATAAATACTCTGATGTTTTATGACATTTACCTCTATACACTCTGTTATTGTATATGTTGTCTTCTTGGCGCATGTATGAGATGCACCTGGCTTTGTTCCTTAAAGCCGGGTGTTACAGAAGTGGTATCAGAGGAAATGTTGACTGTAGGACAAAACCTAGATAGAAATGGACAAACCCTTACCTACTTACCTCATTCTGATTCATTCTATACTCGTCTCATCTTAGTCTTGTCTCACCTTCTGCTTTTCTACTCTGATTAATCTTATCCTTTCTACTCTAAGACAAGATGGATTTCACACCTTGGAATCCCTACCCCTATGACATTTTTAAGAGATAAGGAACCTAAGACCAAACCAAAAACTATTTTCTCTATTAAAAAAATGTTGGTTGATTGTTCTGATGATAAATGCTTGATTTGCTTCTTTGATTGATTGCAACATTATAGTTGGGCATCTTAGCATGTACCATCATAAGGTATTAGCTTTAGTGGATAACACACTAATCTACTTAGCTAATAAATCCCCCGCAGTAACACTCCTCGTAATCACTCGCTTGTCTACAATTCTTCCTTTCTTACCTTGTATTTCTAACCCCGATGGGCTACCCCTATAGTGTTAGAAGAGAGCACTATAAACGTGATCCTTGGTATGTCCATGGTTAAGAAAGGCAAAGGCAGTATATACACTGTGCTAAGGGAAACCATAGAACTCACTAGTCCCAAAGGAGAAAGATTTGAAGTTGGAATTGCAGTAACTACCGCCACTAGACTAGCGACATTCTTAGTAGATGGGAAGTTTGTTGGTGACAACATCCACGCGGTTAGAGATTTTTCGGATGTCTTTCCAGAGGAGTTATTAAGGATGCCACCTGAGAGAGAAGTTGAGTTTGTTATTGATCTCTTACCTGGAACTGCCCCTATTTCTAAAACGGCCATACAGGATGTCCGTAGAAGAACTAAAGGAACTTAAGAAACAATTAACGGAATTACAAGAGGGTGGGATATATTCGTTTGGATTCTTCACCTTGTGGAGCGCCAGTTCTGTTGTACAGAAGAAAGATGCATCACAAGGATGTGCGTGGGTTATAGGTCCCTTAATGATGTCACGGTGAAGAACAAGTTTCGGTTACCCCGCATTAAGGATCGGATGAGAGGAGCCAGGGTATTCTCGAAGATTGACCTCCGATCGGGATACCATCAGATGAAGATTGGACCATCAGATATTCCTAAGACGGCTTTCTCGACTTGATATGGATTATATGAGTTCATCGTTATGTCGTTTGGATTAACTAATGCACCAGCTTATTTTATGGATTTGATGATTAAGGTGTTTTTGGAGTATTTGGACAGATTCGTCGTGGTGTTCATCGACGATATTTTTGGTTTCAAGAGTGATAGTGATCATGAGGAACATCTGAGATTGGTGCTACAGAAGCTACGAGATAATCAACTCTCGCCAAGTACAGTAAATGCGAGTTTTGGATTGGCGAGGTGCCATTTCTTGGTCATAATATTTCTAATGGAGGAATTTCAGTGGATCCTGCTAAAGTCAAGGAGATAGTGGCGTGGAGCATACCCACTACAGTTACAGAGTTTTGGAGTTTCTTGGGATTAGCAGGCTATTATCGGAGATTTATTGAAGGATTTTATAAGATTGCTAAACCTATGGCTTCACTTTTGGAGAAAGGAAGAGAATTTAAATGGGACGAAGAAGTGCCAAGTATATACGGATCATAAGAGTTTGAAGTATATATTCACTCAGAAGGATCTCAACCTTAGGCAACGCCGTTGGTTGGAGCTTATTAAGGATTATGATTTGGAGATTCACTATCACCCGGGCAAGGCAAATTTGGTTGCAGATGCCTTGAGTCGAAAGGAACACGTTCATTCAGCTATTGTGGCCCAGCTACCTGATGAGATGGTTGAGGATTCAGGAGACTTAACCTGGGGATAGTTGCTCATACTGAAGGAGTTACTATTGATGTGGAATCTACTTGGAACAAGAGATCCGCAAAGGACAAATTGGTGATACTAAAATACAAGAGATCAAGGATCTGATTATTTGAGGGTCGAGGTCTGGAATTCACGGAGGATGAGTAAGGCACAATATGGTTCAAGGATCGGATATGAGTTCCCAAGATTGAAAGCCTTCGTGAGACTATTTTAAAGGAGGCCCATGACTTGGATTATTCTATGCATCCTGGTAGTACCAAGATGTATCAGGATTTGAAGCGGAAGTATTGGTGGTATGGATTAAAGAGAGACGTGGTTGCACATGTGGCTATGTGCGATGTGTGTCAAAGAGTTAAGACTGAACACCAGAGGCCAGCTGGACTAATTCATCCACTGAAGACACCCGAGTGGAAGTGGGAAAAGATTGTTATGGACTTCGTTGTTGGATTGCCTCGCACCTCGAAAGGATACGATTCTATATGGGTTATTGTGGATAGACTGACCCAGGTGGATCATTTCATTCTGGTCAAGACTACTTATAAGTGATCTCAATTGGTAGAGTATATATGGCTCGGATTGTGTCTCTACACGATGTGCCAAAGAAGATCGTTTCGGATAGAGGATCAAAGTCTACCTCCAGATTTTGGAAAAGTTTTCATGAGAATATGGATACGAAGTTGAATTTTAGTTCGGCCTACCATCCTCAGACTGATGGACAGACTGAAAGGACTAATCAAGTATTATAAGACATGTTGGGAGCTTGTACCCTTCGGCATGGTAGTAGTTGGGACAAGAGTCTATCTTATGCTGAGTTCTCATAATAATAAATAACAGGCCAGTCTGAAAATGTTACCGTTTGAGGCTCTGTATGGCAGGAAATTCAGGACTCCTCTATTTTTGGACCAGACTAGAGGAAAACAGATCTTTGGACCTGAACTGATTCAAGAGGCAGAAGAACAAGTCCGTATAATTCGTGAGAATTTGAGGGTAGCTTAGACCAAGCAAAAGAGCTACACTAATAATAGAAGAAGACCACTAGAATTTGAGGAAGGAGATTATGTGTACCTCAAGGTGTCACCACTTCGTGGAACGAAGAGATTTAAAGTCAAGGGCAAATTGTCCCCTCGCTTTATTGGACCATTCTGAGTTGTTTAGGCAAGTTGGAGAGATGGCCTAACAACTCGAGCTACCTAATAATCTATCTGATGTGCATAATGTATTCCATGTATCTCAACTTAAGAAGTGTCTCCGTGTCCCTGAGGAACAATTACCAATGGAAGAGCTCAGTGTTTAGGATGATTTGACTTACACGGAGTATCTTATCAAGACTCTTGATTCATTGACTTGAGTTACAAGGAATAAAGTGATAAAGATTGTGCAAAGTGCAATAGAGGTCACCACGGCGAAGATGAAGCGACCTGGAAAAGAGAAGAAGAGTCTTCGCATAGATTTTCTCCATCTTTTCTCTAGTTCTTCCTAAATCTCGAGGAAAGAGATTTTCGTTAAGGGGGGTGGGATTTGTAACATCTAAAATTCTATTTGGGGTTTCATAAAGATTTTCTTAGAAAGATTTGAGTTAAAATATGAGTTAATAATAATACTCCTTACTTTTCAATGTATATCTCCAAGAATAAATAAATAGTAAATCAAGAGCTTGGTAGTTTAAAACTAAGATTCAAGCCTTCAAGCTAAAGTTCAAACTTAAAACCATGAAACAATAAGTGAAAGAAACACTTTCAATCTATTTATTATACTTTTATAATTAGAAGCACCCTTAGAAATATTTGGATCAAAATAAGATAAATCATAGTCAAGATTTTAATACTAAATTAAATAAGTAACATGTGAATCAATCCCTTATGAATTATGCATATAGAAGCATTCATTTAGATGAATAATTAATCAATAAGAAAATAAAGTATATCATAAATTCATGATGGGGTTTTTGTTTCTCTGCAATTAACTGGTGTTTGAATTTCAAATCAAATTTGAACTCAAATCTATGGAAAATAGAGAAAACAAGAAATAGAAATGAACAAAAGAAAAGAGAAAAGGTATCTCTGTATTTGGGCCGAGCTCCTTGTTTGCGGCCCAACGTCACCCCTCCGCGTTTCCAGCCCACCGCAAGCCCCACGCTTGCGCCCAATGACGTGTGGGACCCGCCTACCAGTTGCTTCTCCTCAAACCGGACGCTGCGAAACCTCATCAGGGGCAGTCACGCTCTAGTGCCGGGTGTGGTGATTAGACCTGGGATCTTCCCTAGCTGGCTTCCCCGTCAACGCCCCGAGTCACTCGCGCGCGGGTTCCCACATGGCAGCTCCATCAGCTTCACCGAACCGTACCAGACCGCGCTGGATTCACGGCCGTAGGACCGCAACCACCGCCGCCCGCTAAATCCGGCTGGGCGGGGAATCCTCGGCTTTGGCATATAAGACCAAACCAATGGCGAGTCCTATCCCCATCCTCATCCACCTATTCTGCGCTGCCGCACCAACGCCTTCGCCATCAACCATTGCTGCAGCCGAGCGCAGGATTTTGGGAGCCGCCGATTGCCGCCATCGGGGAACCGAGAGGGCTTCGACGGTGAAGACTCGTGGAGTGGCCATGGAGGATCGCCGGGATGTCTGGGACCTGTCCACGGAATTTTTTTTCGTGCCCGGAGCTTGGTCGGGCGTGGGGGGATTTTCTCGCCGGAATCTTCTCTCCGCCATGGGACATCACCCCGCCATGGCCAGGGGACTTCGCGCCACCGATCTTGGTACCAACCGTCTCGCGCGTTCTTCGTTTTCTGTTAGCCTCGTGTGCGTAGGGATTGGCCGGGGGCTTGGCCGGATGGCCGTCACCGGAGTGTCCGCCGCCGTAAGGACCAGCGGCGCCTCTGTTTCGCCGTCGGGTTGGTGAGGCCATGCCTGCGCCGTCCGATTTAACTCGGGCGATCACGATTGGATGATGGTCGCTGGCCATTGATCCTAGATCTAATGGTCGACGTTGTATGCCGGTTTCATTAAGGGGAGGGTCTAATCTGGTTCTGTGGTTGGCGATCCAACGGCTTAGATCATCCGGTACCCCTTCAGCGAGGCGGTTTTCTAAAAGAACCCTGTAGAATCCATTAATCAACCCGCCGTCCATAGTGAAGGTAGTCTGAGTCTGTGGGTTTTTGCGCAGAACTCCCTGCACTCTTTAGATATCTGGTGCGCAGTCCAGAGCGAGGTAAAATTGAATAAAGGAATATAGGAAATGATTTTTAATATAAAAATAATTCCAGAACAGTGTTTAATCTCTAGAAAATTCATATTAGCTCCTTTTTAGTCCATTCTAGTTCCCATAATTTTGTATTAATATTGCCTACTACTTGATAACACTGTTTTAACATGAAATCTATACTAGAATTGATTACTCAATTAATTTTGTAGCAAGCACACACGAACTTCGGAAATTCATAACTCACAATCCGTACTCCGATTTGATCCGTTCAAGTTGCGTTAGTCCTCGTAGAAACGCGTAGATCATTACTATTCAGTTTGTTCTTATGTTTGGTGTGATGTTATTTTGTCTATATCATGTTTGTCTGTATTGCTACGTTTAGCGGTGAGGACACGTGTCATCTGAAAAGCAAGTTGGTACCTGGAATCTCAAGTGCCAGGCAAGTTGTGCCCTTGATTCACTTTTGTTACCCAATAATGTTCTTTATAATCATTTACCATGCATAGGTTTAATTTTGATGGGACCCAATAGGTCACCCTAGATTGTTTATCTCATTACCTTGTTTACCCCTGAATCACTTGGGTAGTTTATGCTATTGCTTTACGTGGGTTTTTGGGTTAATATTTCATTATATCCATGTTCCAGTTATTTTGTTATTCTATTTATGTTCATGTCAAGATCATTATGTTATTGTTAATTGGAACATGGAGCTTAACTTGAGAATCACGTGCCACCACAAGGGAGGAATGGGACCCCTTGGCTGACTAATTAGGAAAGCTAGTGGAAGACTACCTTACCCGAAAGGGGCAAGGGCAGTAGGGGAGTGGTCAGTGTAGGGATGTCCCTGGTTGATTTTGCTGCGATGGCGGTCAGCTAGGAACCCTGCATTGGAACTTCCTATAAACTGTAGCGGGTTTTCGGAAAGCTAGTGGAACTTTGTAAAGGCCTCGTAGTGGATCCCTAGCCATTCACCTTGGTAGTGTCTAAGGGCCTAGCTAACCCTGGCGACATGGGAAACACGACTTGTGGGTAAAGGGTACAACCTCTACAGAGTGTAAAACTGGTATACTAGCCGAGCTCACGGTCATGAGCGGCTCAGGACTCTCCGATGATTAAATTATGGAACCTAAACTCAATTTGTCATTTGCATTTGCATGGGATTTGTTATTATTGTGTTCTATTATTTTATTATGGTTTGGTATTCACTTACACTTAGTAACTGCTAATAAAATTTTGACCAACTACTTAAAAGCAATGCTCAGCTTTAACCTCTATCATTGATTAGCCTTACACATCACATGAGCTCACACCTTTGTGAGTTTATGTCCACTGGTTCCCCACAACTTGTTGAGCTATGATCATGTGTGAGCTCACCCTTGCTGTCTCACACCCCCCCACAGGAGAAGATCAGGTGGTTCAGGAGGAGCCGCCTAACACTGAGGAGTTCGATCTGATCTAGGTGGCGTTTCCCAGTCGACTTTGGCGCCGACGATCCTTAGTTTGTTTTATCTTTATTACTTTATTTTGTAATAAGTCTTCCGCTATGTAATAAATACTCTGATGTTTTATGACATTTACCTCTATATACTCTGTTATTGTATATGTTGTCTTCTTGGCGCATGTATGAGATGCACCTGGCTTTGTTCCTTAAAGCCGGGTGTTACAAGCCGTGTGACCCATCTGCCAAGGGGTCATGAATCCCATACACCTCTACCAAGGAAGCGAGGCAGGGTAACACTACGAGGCCTTTACAAAGTTCCACTAGCTTCAGACTACCCGCTACAGTTTATAGGAAGCTCCAGTGCAGGGTTCTTGCCGACCGCCATCGCAGCAAAATCAAACAAGGACCTCCCTACACTGACCACTCCCCTACTGCCCTTGCCCCTTTCGGGTAAGGTAGCCCTCCCCTAGCTTTCCTAGTTAATCAGCCAAGGGCGTCCCATTAAACCCTTGTGGTAGCACTGTTTTCCCGGGTGGTCGCTCCATGTTCCCATTAATTTAATGATCTTAACATGAACAGTAATAATAACAAGATAATAACAGAATAATCATGAATAGTGTATCTCCATACCCAATCTACATAAAGCAATAGCAAGTACTACCCAAAAATTATTTCAGGGGTGAACAAGGTATAGAGGTAATCAAAACTGGGGTAACATAAAGGCTCCCATCAAAATTAACCTATGCAGATCATTAAAATTAATAAGAACATGGCTGGGAAAAGTAAGTGATCAAGGGCACAACTTGCCTTCAATGAGCTCCTGCTCAGCTACCTCTACTTGTTGAACCTCAGACTCCACAGTGGTTTGCTCGTCTATTCGCATCAACACAATACATACATAGTATAGCAAAAATTAACATTGCACCAAACATATAAATAAAATGCACAGTAAAAATCTACACATTAAAATGAGATCATAGGAACTGGATTCACTAAATTTGGAGTTATAGAATTCAAGTTATGAATTTTATAAGATTTAATGTGATTAAAATAGGATTAAATGTTAAATTAATGTTTTAACAGAGTTCATGTCAAAACAGAGATACTAAATGATAGAGGATATTATTACAAAATTTTAGAAATTGGAATGACTCAATTTGGAGCTAAATGAATTTTCTATGCATTTTACAAGTTTCTAGATTTGTTTTTGTATTAAAAATGAATTTCTATAAATATTTCTCTGTTTTTAAACACCTCTGGACTGGGCCTCATTTACTGGGAAGCACAGGGTTCTCGGCGCAAGATTCCCGAGACACAGAGAATAGTGACTCAGGATGGCGGGTTGATTCCGCAAGAACCCTGGGTCTCATTTGCTAAACCGTCTGGGCGAAGGGGTACGGTTCACCCAGAGCCGTAGGATTGCCAACCAACGGTGTAGATTAGATGGTCTTGCCATAAAACCATGGCCATCGGATTTCTGAGGAATGCCCCGGATTTTAAAGTACCTAGATCATCACACACCCACTGGATCCGAATCAAACGGTTGACGATCCATCCCCAATCCTCCACCACACGATGCGCCCAGCCAGCATCAATCCGAGCCACCCCTAACTGATCGAATGGCCAGGGGACCTCCTTCTTCCCCAGACAGGGACCATGGCGGAGCTCGCCCAATACGGCGGCACTGTTGTCGGGGACATGCAATCCAAGGCGACGACGCACTAATAGCGGAATCCTAGGGTTTTACGCGTAATTGGGTTGTCCGTGAATCAAAAGAGGGTGGTTTTATGGGCGCGGATGACTCACCCAGGTTGGTCGACGGTCGGTTGCGGTCTCCGATCAATGCACGAACGACGACGAGCAATTTCTGCCCACAGGCAATAGAATCCGCCCCGTGATCGGCTCCAACACTTGCGACGGGACCTTCCGGTTCCCAGGACACTCCGTTGCGATCCAGGAATCGATCACAGATGCGTCGACGGCGGCGGTCCAAACACGAGGTGACGGCGGCACAGTTGGTCCCCAACGCGCCCAGGATATCGCGGCAGCGCGGATGCGGCTGAAGAGGAGGCGCCGAGACGGGGCCGAGCGGAGCTTTATATACTAGGTAAGGATAAGGCTCGGCTGTGCCCACGAACTCGGCTGGTTGACGCCCGCCCGCGCAAAGCTCGCGAGGTGGTTGACGCCTCTGAGCGAGCGGGCCCACACGGCAGCGAGTCAAGCACTTCGGTCCCGCGTGTCGGTGTAAGCGAAGGGCGGCAGCGCGGGAGTGGATAATTGGGCCGCCAGGGGAAAACGCCCATGGGCCGAGGAGGCCGAATCCTGCCAGCGCCGACTTCTTATTCCTTTTCCTTTTTCTTTTCTCTTATTCTTCTTTTTTTTACTTCCAAGTTCAATTTATATTCCAATTTGAATTCAAACATAAATTCAAGCTTGTGCTACATTAATTTCCTTTACATTTGTGAAGTTAAAAATACCAGTTTTTAAAAATATAATTATATTATTTATATTTTTATACCCTTTCTTTTCTTCTCATTTTCAAAACCCTATTTGAATTCAAGTTTAATTCAAACTTTTGTGGATCTTCATTTATAAACTCTATTTTTGCAATTAAAAATACTAAGCCTGAAGATATTTAATTATACATTTGATTTATATTTTCATATCTCTTCTCTTTTCCTTATTTTCAAACCCTAATTTCCACTTAGGGTTTAATTCAACATTTAGATTTATCATTACTATCCTTATTATTTTTATTTAATGCACAAACATATAAAACTCCATCAAGATGCATTTTCTTTTTATCATTTGTTTTAATTCATTTCCAACTTTCATGTATGCTCTTTTTATGATGCAAATATGGCACATAAGATAAGGATTTCACTATATAATCCTTTTATACAATTTTTGAGTATTACACTGAAGCAGCAGGGGAGCCCTCTCCCACGGCGTAAGAACGACGCGCCCATGCCCCGTTCCTCGAACGGCCCGCGCACGCGCAACAGACGCCCTGCGAATCACCCGTCCCGTCGCATTGACTCCCTGGCAGAGCAAGCGACACCGTTGGCAGGCGAAGCAGGCGACGTTACACCTCTGTCATGATGACCGCGTCAAAAAAGGTGCGCCACGATTTTTAATTCATATCCTTTTCCGTTTCCTCTCTCTCTCTCTTGCCACAGGGACCGAGAAAGGGGATATTTTGAAAGGGATCCTTCCCCACGAAGGAAACGGGCCCCCGAGCCCTCCTACTGATAAGGGGTTCGAAGGCTGGCCCCTCGATAGGGTTCGACAGCCGCCCCAGAACACGCAGAATGAGGGATGACCCTGGGTACGTCCGATACATGGCCGAGGCGCGGGCTACGCTCCCAAGGTACCCTAGGACATTTCTGAGACCAGCGGGAGCGACTCGTAATGGAATCCCACTGGAGGGATGCATCGAGCCCTCGGACCCTGTCAAAAAGGGTCTGGGTCCAGCGAATCACCTGCAGGTACTTTTGGAGCGCGCCTCTGGGCCACTAGCCGACCCCTAACGAACGAGGCACAGGCGTCCACTCGGATCACCCGTTAGCAACTCACCAGAAACGCCATGATCGGTGCTCTCCGAGGGTAACATGGCACTTTCCCTCCCTTCCTCCTTGCGGAAAGGTGACGAAGGGGCATATAATAAAAGTCGAGACAGTCCTTGATCGTCCTCTCGCTCCGTGCAGAGGCTCGGGGGCTGCTCTCGCACCTGGCTACGACCAAACTGTTGACAGCGTCAACAAACCAGCTTCAAAACTCGGAACTTGATTGTGCACCCGGGCTACGGCCAGGCCGCATGAGGGAACAACAGGACCGGCCGAGGCATCACGAAAGGCGTTAAGACCTCAGAGGAGTCAAACCACTCCTCCGAGGCCTCGGGGGCTACACCCGGCGGGTGCGCTCGCGCGCACCCGTCGGAACAAAGTATAACCGAGAAAGGCCGGTCCCCTCACTAAAAATGCGGCAAAGCCTCGAAGCGAGCATCGCCACTCCCTTCGAGGCTCGGGGGCTACTGTCGGGTACCATAAATAGGGGTACCCCCAGCACTCCTAATCACGGCTGGTAAACACCTTCAGAGCAAACCGTGAAGACTGACAGTTCGGGTCAAAGTCAAAGCTTCGTCTGCCAAGGGACACGGTCTCGCCTCGCCCGAGCCCGGCCTCGGGCGGAACAGTGGTCCCGGACGAATTCACGTCTCGCCCGAGGGTCTCCTCAGGCAGTGAGCGCACCCTCGGGTTAGCTAAAGGCAAGCCTTGTCGTGCAAGCGACCTTGGCCAAATCGCCTTACCAGCCGACCGTATTGCATGCGCATTTAATGCTGGGATCGCCTGACACCTTATCCTGACACGCGCGCCTCAGTCGGCAAGGTCAAAGTGACCGCAGTCACTTCGCCCTTTCACTGACCGATCTGACAGGAAAACAGCGCCGCCCGCCGCGCTCCGACTGCTGTGCCAACCACCCGGGCGAAACTGACAACGGTCAAGTTCAGCCTCGGGTGCAACAGGAAGCTCCGCCTCGCCCGACCCCAGGGCTCGGCCTTGGCCTCGGCCTCAGGAGGAAATCTCCACCTCGCCCGACCCTAGGGCTCGGCCTCGGCCTCGGCCTCGGGAAGAGTCACATCCTCGCCCGACCCTGGGCCTCAGCCCTAGCCTCGGCCTCGGAGGAGTCGCCGCCTCGCCCGACCTCAGTCTCGGATCGACCGTGCCACAAGGGATGCATCATTACCCTACTCCTAGCTAGCTCAGGCTATGAAGGAACAAGACCGGTGTCCCATCCAGCTTACCTCGGTAACATGCAATGATGGTTCCCCGCATGCAACCATGACGTCGGTGGTTCTCAAGCCCCCTACAAAAGCAAGGAGACGTCAGCAGGATCCATGCAGCGCCAACAGTTGTACTGCTACAGGGCTCAAGGCACTTCTCCGACGGCCACGATTCTACCTCTACAGGACTCGAGACGTCCCCCCGGCGGCCACGTTGTTATCTGTACAGGGCTCAGGGCACTTCCCTGCCAGCCACGTTAGCTCCTAGCTACACCCCATTGTACAACTGGGCATCTCCTTACGTCTATAAAAGGGAGTGTCCAGGGCCCCGCGAGGAAGGAGAAGGAGGAGAAGAGAGAAGAAATGAAAAAGGAGGGGGGAGGAAGGAGAAAAAGGGAGACGAACATACGAGGATACATATACACGAACGCAAGGCAAAGGGAAGGGAGAGGACGAGCAGGGCCCGACCCCTCTCTCTCTCTCTCTCGTACTCGCGCTCTCGCTTTCGCCCTCTCGCAATGCTTGTAACCCCTACAACGAGCACCCTGGTGCAGGATAATACAAGGCTCATTCCCCCACTTGTGTTCCATCTCGCACCAACCCATCTGGGCAGGGACACGCAGCGACAAATTTACTCGTCGGTCCAGGGACCCCCTGGGTCCGAAACCCCGACAATACTGTTATTAGAAAATGTTTCGTGATCCATTTGTGATCCTAGCCATGTATAAATTTTATTCTAGCTATTTCACCTCTACGTAGTACAGTGCCCGTGTCTTGCGATGGCACAATTATATTTGATGAGTGACTCTAGCAATCCATTATCATGGCATGACTATTATGCATAAAATTCACATAAAAGTAAATTTAACTTCAAGCATGAATAGAAAGTAACATATGAGCAATTCATATATCCTTAGTTGCTATAACATATTTTCTGCAAGTTGGTCAGGCTAAATTTATTTGGTCTATATTGTAACTTAGCAATAGATATACAATTTAGTACATGGTCACAATTAGGAACCTACTCTCTACAACCTAAGCATATGATACAAACTTCACATATATTATCATTGATCTCAACCTTTGTACATGGTCAAAATTAGGAACCTACCATCTATAACCTAAGCATCTGATACAAACTTCACATATATTATATTTGATCTCAACCTGAGCATCTGATATGAACTTCATATATATTATCGTTGATCTTAATCTCAAATTCTTTGTCGGCAACCAATAACCAATACAGTATTACCATGGCCTCGACGACGACGCGCGGTCCATGAATGGTCCCATGCATGTTGTGAGGTTCTTGATATAGGTTGCCTCATAGAGCTTCTTCTTCCCTGCCTCGATGGCCTCAACGCTTGACTTGCTCAATCAAACTATTAACAAGTAACCCTATGACTACGAATGCTTCTCGCCAAGCAGATCCTACAATGAAGATATTTCATTTTATGGTTTTCTAGTAAATACACTACGAAATGCTCAATAGATGTAGAAGAGAAAACACCAAATTTCTCAAAACAACAAAAAGAAAAAATAATTAACTGAATAGCCACAATCTAGAGAGCAAGTCCATATAATGCTTACAAAAAACATAGTGTTAAATTTATTCCCCGCAGGGATCGAGCAGACCAGATTTGCCTAAATCTAGAGAGCAGAAGCAATAGGTCTAGCCAGACTTAGAATTTAAAGATGGAAAAGTTTTGCCTTAATATGAAATATGATCCTTCCCTCCAGTTTCTATGTTGTTCTTTGGAAAAAGTAAAACAATCAATGTACACCATAATTATGATTTGAGATAAAAGACCTAGTATCATGAATCATATGAAGGTCAGAATATATATGATTATTTTTCTAGTTGTGACTCAATCGCCTCATGGGCTTTTGCAAGTATATGTACTTGGAGTCCAGTAAGACACGCAGAAATTATAGAAAGTGTGAAAATCAAACATACCATGAATCACTGAAACTTCCGATTTCTATAACCAACTTCTTCCTTTTGTCCCATGTTGGCCTAAACATCTGTGTACACAACGTCTGCTCCCTTAATTGCTTCCTTGGGATATAGATTTGACAGGTGAGAGAACAATAGTTTCAACAAATTGACAAGGTAATGAAAGGAGCCAAAGCGCATTTGCATGCTTGTCATCAGCAAACACAAGATTTCCTCTCACAAAAGTCGACAGGACCTTACCAGAAAGTTGCTTTCCTACATATGCTGAAATATTCTGCAAAATATAAAGATACTACTTGCTATTTGCCAAGTATCAGAGTATAGCATTTTAAATAGTTCAAGTGTTGTAGGGCCATTTGAGGAAGTAAACCTGATGTTTATGATATATAACATGGTTGTTGTCAAGTTGAAACTCTGTTTTGGGTTTCCATACTACAATTCAGCATGGTATCCTGGTAGAATAGCTCCCTACATGATTCAGTACTACCACATGAGAATACGTTGAGAATGATAACTAAACATAATTCTAAGTTTGGTGCATGACTTTGCATTACCATCAAGTTAAATGGTGTATAGCGCATAATTTAAGTACCTTATTCTTTTGGCCTGCAAGCTTGGCTGGCCTTTCGCTCCACCATGAGGCTAGCTGATTTAGAGTAATGCCATACTTTTTGCCCATATGACCATGTCACCGGGAGGACAAACTACAAATAGTTATGCCAATTTTATTTGATGCAAACACATTGAATCTGCAAATCACGGAGCATTCCTCTTGTCCAACGTCGAACAGCGGAGCCATCATTCCTGAACCACACGAGTCTCTCAGGAATCAGGCTGCCGAACACAGCAGAAACGGAGCGCCATCGATCGGCTTCAGAGTTTCATGGGCGTACGTGAGAGCACCTAGAGGGGGGGGGTGAATAGGTGATCCTGTCAAACTTGAAAACTTAAGCCACAAAAACTTGATTAAGCGTTAGCACAATAATCGCCAAGTGACTAGAGAGGAGTCTCAACAAAACACAATAACCACAAGAGATCAATCACAGAGATGGCACAATGGTTTATCCCGTGGTTCGGCCAAGACCAACGCTTGCCTACTCCACGTTGTGGCGTCCCAACGGACGAGGGTTGCAATCAACCCCTCTCAAGCGGTCCAAAGACCCACTTGAATACCACGGTGTTTTGCTTTGCTTTTCTTTATCCCGTTCACGAGGAATCTCCACAACTTGGAGCCTCTCGCCCTTACACTTGAAGTTCACAAAGAAGCACGGAGTAAGGGAGGGATGAGCAACGCACACAAGACACAAAAATCAGAGTGTCAACACGCACACAAGTCGCAACAAGAGCTCGCAACAAAACCCGACGAGTTCACAACTCAACTAGAGCTCTAGATGCTATCACGAAGAAACAAATGCATGGAATCGAAGTCTTGGTGCTTAGGAATGCTTTGAGAATGCTTGGTGTACTCCTCCATGCACCTAGGGGTCCCTTTTATAGCCTCAAGGCAGCAAGGAGCCGTTGAGAGCATTCCAGGAAGGCAGATCTTGCCTTCTGTCGCCTAGCGCACCAGACAGTCCGGTGCACCACCGGACACTGTCCGGTGTGGATTTCTTTCCTTCTTTGGCGAAGTCGACCGTTGAAAATCCAGAGCCGTTGGCGCATCGGACACTGTCCGGTGCACACCGGACAGTCGGTGCCCCAATGTGACCGTTGGCTTGGCCACGCGTCACGCGCGGAATCTTCGGCCGACCGTTGCCCCGGCTGACCGTTGGCTCACCGGACAGTCCGGTGAATTATAGCCGTACGCCGTTAATTATCTCCCGAGAGCGACGAGTTCGCCTGTGAACGGCTCACCGGACAGTCCGGTGCACCACCGGACAGTCCGGTGAATTATAGCCGTACACCACCGTCGAAGTCCCGAGGGCAGCAAGTTCGCCAGAGCCAGTCTGGCGCACCGGACACTGTCCGGTGCACCCAGACCGAGCTGACTTTGCCTGAACAGAGCCATCTCATTTCTAATTCAATTTTTCCTGTTTCCAGCACTTAGACACAATACATTAGTCCATAAAACAATGTACTAAGTCTAGAAACATACCTTTTGACATGATTTGCACTTTGTCCACCACTTTGCATAGATTAACACAAAAGCACTTGTGTTGGCACTCAATCACCAAAATACTTAGAAATGGCCCAAGGGCACATTTCCCTTTCAATCTCCCCCTTTTTGGTGATTTATGCCAACACAACATAAAGCAACTAGAACAAGTGCAATATCAATGCAAATGAACACCCAAAATTGTTTTGATTCATATTTGGCATATATGGATCACTATTTGCCACCACTTGGTTGTTTTTGCAAATCAAACTCAATTTCCTATCTCTAAGTCAAATCCACTTGTAGAGACATAAAGAGAGGTATTCCAAAAGAAATTGATCAAGGATTTCAAAAACTCCCCCATTTTCCCATAATCAACCATTTTCCCCACAAGAGACCAACTTTTGACAAAAAGAGACAATAAAAGAGTTTTGACAAACCAAAACTCTATTCTATTATTTTCAAAATTTCTCAAGTGGTAGCTGATCCATTTATTGCTTTGGCCTTTATTTTCTCCCCCTTTGGCATCAAGCACCAAAACGGGATCAATCTTGGCCCCTTAACCCCATTGCCTCACCAAAATCTTCAAATAAGAACACAAAGGCAATAAGAGTACATGAGATGAACTTGGAATAAGTTACCCTTTCATCGGAGTGCAGTGGAAGTCTTTCATGGTCCAAGTCCACCTTTTCCCTTTCAAACTTCCTTTGAGACTAAATTAAGAGAACTCAAGCACACGGTTAGTCTCAAAGGGTCAAGTTGTAACACAACTCCCCCTAAATATGTGCATCACTTGCAAAAGGACTTATGAGGTCCGGGGAGTGATTGTACAACTTGAGCACCACAAGTAAGCAACAAAATGCATAAGGAACATGATCAAGACATAAACACATGTATGCTATAAATCAATCCAAGTTCCGCGAATCCAAGACATTTAGCTCACTACGCAACCTGCAAAAGGTCTTCTCATCTAGAGGCTTGGTAAAGATATCGGCTAGCTGGTTCTCGGTGCTAACATGAAACACTTCGATATCTCCCTTTTGCTGGTGATCTCTCAAAAAGTGATGCCGGATGTCAATGTGCTTTGTGCGGCTGTGCTCAACAGGATTTTCTGCTATTCGGATAGCACTCTCATTATCACATAGGAGTGGGACTTTGCTCAGATTGTAGCCAAAGTCCCGGAGGGTTTGCCTCATCCAAAGTAGTTGCGCGCAACACTGTCCTGCGGCAACGTACTCGGCCTCAGCAGTGGATA
The DNA here is from genome assembly GCA_029449295.1 of Zea luxurians. NCBI lineage: Eukaryota > Viridiplantae > Streptophyta > Magnoliopsida > Poales > Poaceae > Zea > Zea luxurians. Next base: position 3,540,564 of record JAOPSE010000135.1, on the reverse strand, counting down.
GGGCAACGGAAGTTTGTTTCTTAGAGTTCCACGACACCAGGGACCTTCCTAAGAATTGGCACGTCCCCGATGTACTCTTCCTGTCGACCTTACATCCAGCATAGTCGGAATCTGAGTATCCAATCAAGTCAAAGTTAGACCCCTTTGGATACCAGATCCCGAAGCAAGGCGTAGCGACTAAATATCTAAGAATTCGCTTCATAGCCACTAAGTGACACTCCCTTGGATCGGATTGAAATCTAGCACACATGCATACACTAAGCATAATATCCGGTCTACTAGCACACAAATAAAGTAAAGACCCTGTCATAGACCGATATGCCTTTTGATCAACGGACTTACCTCCTTTGTTAAGGTCGGTGTGTCCGTCGGTTCCCATCGGAGTCTTTGCGGGCTTGGCGTCCTTCATCCCAAATCGCTTTAGCAAGTCTTGTGTGTACTTCGTTTGGGAGATGAAGGTGCCGTCCTTGAGTTGCTTCACTTGGAACCCAAGGAAGTAGTTCAACTCACCCATCATCGACATCTCGAATTTCTGCGTCATCACCCTGCTAAACTCTTCACAAGACTTTTGATTAGTAGAACCAAATATTATGTCATCGACATAAATTTGGCACACAAAAAGATCACCATCGCAAGTCTTAGTGAAAAGAGTTGGATCGGCTTTTCCAACCTTGAAAGCATTAGCAATTAAAAAGTCTCTAAGGCATTCATACCATGCTCTTGAGGCTTGCTTAAGTCCATAGAGCGCCTTAGAGAGCTTACACACGTGGTCAGGGTACCGTTCATCCTCGAAGCCAGGGGGTTGCTCCACGTACACCTCCTCCTTGATTGGCCCGTTGAGGAAAGCGCTCTTCACATCCATTTGGAACAACCTGAAAGAATGGTGAGCAGCATATGCTAGCAATATACGAATAGATTCTAGCCTAGCCATAGGAGCAAAAGTCTCCTCAAAGTCCAAACCTGCGACTTGGGCATAACCTTTTGCCACAAGTCGAGCCTTGTTCCTCGTCACCACCCTGTGCTCGTCCTGTTTGTTGCGAAACACCCACTTGGTTCCCACAACATTTTGCTTGGGACGAGGCACCAGTGTCCAAACTTCATTCCTCTTGAAATTGTTGAGCTCTTCCTGCATGGCCAACACCCAGTCCGGATCTAGCAAGGCCTCTTCTACCCTAAAATGCTCAATAGAAGAGACAAAGGAGTAATGCTCACAAAAATTAACTAATCTAGAACGAGTAGTTACTCCCTTGCTAATATCACCCAAAATTTGGTCGACGGGATGATTCCTTTGAATCGTCGCTCGAACTTGGGTTGGAGGTGCCTGAGGTGCTTCTTCCTCTTCAACTTGAACATCCTATGCTCCCCCTTGATCATGTGCCTCCACTTGCGGTACCTGTTCTTCATCTTGGGTTGAGGGATGCACCATTGTTGAGGAAGAAGGTTGATCTTGCTCCAATTGTTCCTGTGGTCGCACATCGCCAATCGCCATGGTGCGCATTGCGGCCGTTGGAACGTCTTCTTCATCTACATCATCAAGATCAACAACTTGCTCTCTTGGAGAGCCATTAGTCTCATCAAATACAACGTCGCTAGAGACTTCAACCAAACCCGATGATTTGTTGAAGACCCTATACGCCTTTGTATTTGAGTCATAACCTAATAAAAACCCTTCTACAGCTTTGGGAGCAAATTTAGAAGTTCTACCTTTCTTCACAAGAATATAGCACTTGCTCCCAAATACACGAAAGTAAGACACATTAGGTTTGTTACCGGTTAGAAGCTCATACGAAGTCTTCTTGAGGAGGCGGTGAAGGTAGACTCGGTTGATGGCGTGGCAAGCCGTGTTCACAGCTTCCGACCAAAACCGCTCGGGGGTCTTGAATTCTCCAAGCATCGTCCTTGCCATGTTATGAGCGTCCTGTTCTTCCTCTCTACCACACCATTTTGTTGTGGTGTGTAGGGAGCGGAGAACTCGTGCTTGATCCCTTCCTCCTCAAGGAACTCCTCCACTTGAAGGTTCTTGAATTCGGACCCATTGTCGCTCCTTATCTTCTTCACCTTGAGCTCAAACTCATTTTAAGCTCTCCTGAGGAAGCGCTTGAGGGTCCCTTGGGTTTCAGATTTATCCTGCAAAAAGAATACCCAAGTGAAGCGGGAAAAATCATCAACTATAACAAGACCATACTTACTTCCTCCTATGCTTAGATAGGCGACGGGTCCGAAGAGGTCCATATGAAGCATCTCCAAGGGTCTTGATGTGGTCATCACATTTTTGGTGTGATGAGAGCTTCCCACCTGTTTCCCTGCTTGACAAGCTGCACAAGGTCTATCTTTTTCGAAATGCACATTAGTTAGACCTATCACGTGTTCTCCCTTTAGAAGCTTGTGGAGGTTCTTCATCCCACATGTGCTAAGCGGCGATGCCACAGCCAGCCCATGCAAGTCTTAGCAATTAAGCATGCATCTAGACCGGCCTCTTCTTTTGCAAAATCAACCAAATAAAGTTTGTCGTCTAGTACACCCTTAAAAGCTAGTGAACCATCACACCTTCTAAAGACGGACACATCTACATTTGTGAATAGACAATTATATCCCATATTGCATAATTGACTAACAGACAACAAATTATATCCAAGAGACTCAACTAAAAACACATTAGATATAGAGTGCTCGGATGAAATAGCAATTTTACCTAACCCTTTTACCTTGCCTTGGTTCCCATCACCGAATATTATTAAATCTTGGGAATCCTTGTTCTTGACGTAGGAAGAGAACATCCTCTTCTCCCCCGTCATATGGTTTGTGCATCCGCTGTCGATAATCCAGCTTGAACCCCCGGATGCATAAACCTGCAAGGCAAATTTAGGCTTGGGTCTTAGGTACCAAACTCTTGTTGGGTCCTACAAGGTTAGTCACAATTGTCTTAGGGACCCAAATGCAAGTCTTGTCTCCCTTACATTTGGCCCCTAACTTCCTAGCAATCACCTTCTTATTCTTTCTACAAATGGCAAATGAAGCATTGCAAGCATGATATATTGTAGAAGGTTCATTAACTTTCCTAGGAACATTAACAACATTCCTCCTAGGCATATTATGAACAACATTTCTCCTAGCAACATTCCTATCATGCATAACATGGGAACTAGAAGCAGTCATAGCATGAAAATCAAAAGCATCATAACTTCTAAAGGCATTCTTAGAATGTCTCCTATCATGATACATGAAAGCATGGTTATTTTGCACACTACTAGCCATAGGGGCCTTCCCTTTCTCCTTGGCGGAGATGGGAGCCTTATGGCTTGTTAAGTTCTTGGCTTCCCTCTTGAAGCCAAGACCATCCTTAATTGAGGGGTGTCTACCAATCGTGTAGGCATCCCTTGCAAATTTTAGTTTGTCAAATTCACTTTTGCTAGTCTTAAGTTGGGCATTAAGACTAGCCAATTCATCATTTAATTTGGAAATTGAAACTAGGTGTTCACTACAAGCATCAATATCAAAATCTTTACACCTATTGCAGATCCTAACATGTTCTACACAAGAGTTAGATGTACTTGCTACTTCTAGTTTAGCATTTAAATCATCATTTACACCTTTTAAAGTAGAAATGGTTTCATGACAAGTAGATAGTTCATAAGAAAGCATTTCATTTCTTTTAACTTCTAAAGCATGAGATCTTTGTGCCTCTACAAATTTATCATGTTCTTCATACAACAAATCCTCTTGCTTTTCTAGTAGCCTATTCTTGTCATTCAAGGCATCAATTAACTCATTAATTTTGCCAATTTTAATTCTATCTAAACCTTTAAATAAACTAGAATAGTCTATTTCATCGTCATCACTAGAATCATCATCACTTGAAGAAGCATAAGTGGTATCCCGAGTACACACCTTCTTCTCCTTCGCCATGAGGCATGTGTGATGTTCGTTGGGGAAGAGGGATGACTTGTTGAAGGCGGTGGCGGCGAGTCCTTCATTGTCGGAGTCGGAGGAGGAGCAATCCGAATCCCACTCCTTTCCGATATGTGCCTCGCCCTTGGCCTTCTTGTAATTCTTCTTCTTTTCCCTTTTGTTCCCTTTTTCCTGGTCACTTTCATTATCGGGACAGTTAGCAATAAAATGTCCAATCTTACCACATTTGAAGCATGAGCGCTTCCCCTTTGTCTTGGTCTTGCTTGGCTGTCCCTTGCGACCTTTAGCGTCGTCTTGAAGCGCTTGATGATGAGGGCCATCTCTTCATCATTAAGCCCGGCCGCCTCTACTTGCGCCACCTTGCTAGGTAGCGCCTCCTTGCTCCTCGTTGCCTTGAGAGCAATAGTTTGAGGCTCTTGAATTGGTCCATTTAGTGCATCGTTGACGTATCTCGCCTCCTTGATCATCATTCGCCCGCTTACGAATTTCCCAAGAACTTCTTCGGGCGACATCTTGGTGTACCTAGGATTTTCACGAATATTGTTCACCAGATGTGGATCAAGTACAGTAAATGACCTTAGCATTAGACGAACGACGTCGTGGTCCGTCCATCGCGCTTCCGTAGCTCCTTATCTTGTTGATGAGGGTCTTGAGCCGGTTGTATGTTTGGGTTGGCTCCTCGCCCCTTATCATCGCGAATCTTCCAAGCTCGCCCTCCACCAACTCCATTTTGGTGAGCAAGGTGACGTCGTTCCCCTCATGAGAGATCTTGAGGGTGTCCCAGATCTGCTTGGCATTGTCCAAGCCGCTCACCTTATGGTACTCGTCCCTGCACAAAGAGGCTAACAACACAGTAGTAGCTTGTGCATTTTTATGAATCTGTTCATTAATAAATATAGGACTATCCGAGCTATCAAATTTCATTCCATTCTCAACAATCTCCCATATGCTTGGATGGAGAGAGAACAAGTGACTACACATTTTGTGACTCCAAAATCCGTAGACCTCCCCATCAAAGTGTGGAGGTTTGTCAAGAGGGATGGAAAGCAAGTGAGCATTTGAACTCTGAGGAATACGAGAGTAATCGAAAGAAAAATTCGAATTAACCGTCTTTCTTTTCTCGTAGTCGTTGTCATCGTCCTTGTGGGAAGAAGTAGACTCGTCGCTGTCGTCGTAGTAGACGATCTCCTTGATGCGTCTCGTCTTCTTCTTCTTCCCATCTTTGCGTTTGTAGCCCGAGCCCGAGTCGGTAGGCTTGTCATCCTTCGGCTCGTTGATGAAGGACTCCTCCTTATCGTTGATCACGATTCCCTTCCCCTTAGGATCCATCTCTTCGGGCGATTAGTCCCTTCGTGAAGAGAACGGCTCTGATACCAATTGAGAGCACCTAGAGGGGGGGGTGAATAGGTGATCCTATCAAACTTGAAAACTTAAGCCACAAAAACTTGATTAAGCGTTAGCACAATA
>JAOPSE010000135.1:592211-915754 GCA_029449295.1 Zea luxurians | reverse complement strand
CGCAGGCGGCAGATGCGTTGAGGGAGGGATGCGCTAGGGCAGATGGCGAGGAGGGCATGTGCCGCAATCCACCGATGCCCAGATGCGGCGGCGCGACCTATGGAGGCGGGGCGGGCTCGGCATCCGCGACATCGGCCTAGGAGGATGCCATGGCGGCGGGTCTAGGAAGGGAGTGGGAGGGTTGATCTGCGCAGTGGGCTGCACGGCCTCGGGACGCGGGCTTGACATCGGCCTCGGGACGCGGGACGCGGGCTTGGCGGGCGGGAGGGATGCGCGGGCGGTGCGGGCGCTGGATGCGGCAGGGACGCGGGCGGGGCGGGATGCGGGCGGGGCGGGATGCGGCAGGGACGCAGCCGGCAGAACGTGCACCGGCTGGGTGTGTGGACGCCTACGTTAGGATTATAATAGTAGAGATTAAGGTTTTAAAGTAGACAAAGATAACATAACCGAGACATTGATTATGTCACTTAGAAGTTCTCATTAAAAAATCAGACGAATCTCTATTTCATGACTTCATTTATAAACTATCAATATGCCTTTTCATATATTTATATTATAATTTGTGAAAAAATTAACTTAATTTTGAAATGCAAGACTTATTGTTTATATTAATTTAATCTTTAAGTTTAAGACTTACTCTGCAATTTAGTGTAGTTACAGTAACTTATATTCAAAACTAAAACTATTACTGAATTGCCAAATGGTTTGATCAAATGTATATGAAAATTTTAGATAGCATACCCTAAAGAAAAATTCTAGTTACGCCTCTGGCTAATGCATCATACTTAATAATATTAGACTCGGTTAGATCAAGTACTAATGTAGACCCTTCTTTATAGTTCAGCCAAAGGAAACAAGGTCCTAAACTATTGTAAGTGTCTCTCTACTTCATTCGATATTTAGAAGCAACTTGTCCTTAACTTTGTCATTCATCCTTTGCAAACGAAACAAATTCTATTAGCGCAAATATTTCTATAAAACATACATTAGTCACAATAATCTTGTGTAATCATTAATCACCAAAACTAAAACTCGCTAAAGATCTAGATGTTTCTCGACTTACGGGTGTGGGGCCCCTTACAAAAATCTGATAAATACGTTGGTAGGAGGACTGGGTTGTAGCCCAATTGGTTCGTTCGCCAAGTGTGCAAGCAGCCGGGCATGGGTTCGATCCTCAAGATTGACACCTCGTGTCTCACTTTGGAGTTTATCCCTGATCGTCTTCTAGGTTGTGCCTAGGTCTAGGTATACGATCCACGCACGCGTGTGCGTTTAGTGGTACTACGTGTTTTCCATGCACTAAACACGTGTGTATGTGTACGTGTGGTGTGTAATGGTGTGCTTTTCTGGCGTCCTTGTACCCTCTCGTTGATAGGGGTGCAGTTGCATGGGGCAACAGTACCATACAAGCAACTGCAGGGCATTGGTGAGGCTGTGACGACGCAAGCATACTATGCCATATCACATGGGGGTGGGGGGATTTTTAGGAATCCACGGCGACGACAACACGAGGTGCGCCACAACACCGATGGGGGCACCGCCGGAGCTAGCGCGTGGTGAGTTATGGTGATGGCGAGGAATCACTCCAAGGATTGCCTCGGGATCAAAGAAGATTGAAGTGAATTAAATCACTTTCTATTCTATTTTGAGTACAAAGCGATTTAATTCACTCCAATCCTCTTCGATCCAGCGAACAAGCTCCAAATTTGAGCATCAGGATATGCGACTTCCTTCACCGCGATGGCACTCTTTGCATGGGGTTTGCCCCTCAATGAAGAGCATCGATCACGATCACCTTTTCTTCTCCTGTCCTCGTGTGGCAGCATTCTGTAGCAAAGCTTGCCCAGGCAGAGCGACGGTAAACATTTTTTATATACTCTGCTATTGCCTGTCTCCGCCTAACACCCTAGATATGCTTGCAGCACACGGGCACCCTGCTCATCCTCTGGATCACTTGGATGAGCTGTAACTAAATGGTCTTTGCCGTTGTTGACCAAACCTCCAACACCACCACCCTCCCTCATCATCAAGATTATTGTTAAGTACCGATCGGTACGAGCAGTAAAATTTTGAGTTGTCTAAAGGCGACTTGCTCGTACCGATCTATTTGCATAATTCTTATGGTTTTAACAAGGTTGTGATCAAACCTTTAAAATATTTTCTTTGGAGACACCAAGACAACATGTACAGATTAATCTTCAGAAGAAATTTAACAAAACCAAATAATACTATTTTCTATATCTACATTGTAAGAGCATCTCTAAAAGACTCTTTATTTTTGACTCTCTATTTAACTTTTTATTTGTCATTCTATAAAGATTAAACTCTAAATATAACATCTCATTCCAACAGACTCTCCAACATGCAATTTAGCTTGGCTAGCAAGATTTGCTAGCCAAATTTGGCTAGTGAGGGAGTGAATTTAGAGAGCCGAATAGATTGTCAAGTTAAATGGCTAGCCTGTTGGAGAGCTATTTTATTATTAAGTAGCTAAAATTTAGCTTGATAAGCTATTTAGCTAGTCTTTTGGAGATCTCTAAGTATAATAAAAAAATCATAGGCAAAGCTATGTTTTTTTAAGAACGTGCAGCTGTCCAAATTGACGAGATATGTGGACCTGGACGTAGTCATTTCTATGGTAACCTATATATAAAATTAAAATATAGCAAATGTCTGAACTAGTTTTAAGATAAATCACTTCCCAGCATAACTCATTCTTTGCTTGATGTTGGTTACCTCAATTTTAGAATTAAGAGCGTCCCCAACAGTTCCAAAAAAGCATTGGTAACTCAATGAATTTTTTTAAGTGAGCTCTCACTGATGATTGAGATCATCATCACAAATAACTCTAGATGATGTGTCATGCAATGTCTTTTGCAGCCAAAAAACGATGCCATAGTATAGAACATACATTTCCAAAAATTTGTACTTAAGTATACGCTGATTAGAAGCATTACATGTGCAACAGGACATCCCAACACTCAAAACTGAAGAAGCACAGGGAGCGAAGTGTAAGCAAAGTGCGAATGCTATGGTCAGTCCTCTCTCCATTCATGCTGGCATTCTTCTTTGCAACACCTGTATATTGTTGTCATCGGTTCATCAGCTGATCGAATCTGCATCTGCTTGAAGTATGCTTCTCCATGGTTGCATCTTTGGCATGTAACTGCGAGTTTAGTGAATGCACTTAGCAGAGCAGACTATGGTTTTGCACATTATTATATATATATACATGCATCCAGGTCCAAGCCACAAAGTAATCTACAGCAGATACAGAGGTAGTTACTTGGCCTTTTTGAAGAAAAAAAAGGGTCCATACATGTGGATAAATTGTATTTGAGTTCGGCTACCAATCTGATTTCACAAATTGTTCAAACTTCAAACAATATGCCTCCACTGTGGCAAACTTGGGTACGTGGCTAGTAATCAAGTTTAGTGAATGTACTTAGTTTGTTATGTTGGCACATCAACTTGTTCAGCTCAGGTTACAGATAAAAAGTGAAATTACTTAGATGTGTCTAAGAGATAGCTTCTCCTCTGTATGGCAGCAATCACTAGTGAATTATGGATATTGCATCACATAATATGCTATTTGTCTGCCCTTCTAAACCATTTTCTAGAAGAATTATTACTTCCATTCTGCAGGAAGATGACAGGTACAAGCCCTGATCACCAGTCACCACACCACCTAAAAACTGATGCTGTTTCCATCATTTCAACAATGACAATTAAGATTGCAACTGCAAGCATGACATGCCAACATTGTGATCTTATGTTAGGCATCTCCAAGAAAATTTGCAGCATGTAAATAATAACAATTTTCTAACAAAAATGTGTCAAACATCTGATTGAATATTTCCTAAAAGCATCTGGTTGAATAATCTTTGCTCCTTGATAAGTAGTGATATTTTATAACACCAAATTGTAAGGTTTCAGGTTTCTTGTCTGAACTCAGCAGATATAATACCTAATCTGCTTTAGGTTTGAAAAATAAAAGCAGCAGAATGAAGGTACTAAGAAACATGAGATGCTTCCTGTGTAAATTACCATGCTGCATGTTGTGACATGACTTTGACCTTATCACCTCATTCAACCAGTGGTTTAATAAAGAGGAAATGTCATTTGCTATATTTACTAAACCACTTGAGATAGTGTTAGGTGTGCTGAAATATAGCTGGACTTGACTATGGACAGTATCAGATCCTAATACTTCTTGAACACAATCTACACCGATGACCCCCCCCCCCCCTCTCTAAAGACGGAGAAAAAAAATCTCACCATCTCCATTCCACACTGTGGCTCAGACTTCGCCGGCCCAGCAGAGGGAGGAACACTGTACATCCACTGAAATTTGCTGCTTCCATACCAGTGAGTCTAGTATGTTGCCTCCTTCCTCACTCAGAAAACCCTCTATCTAGTTTTCCATGGATATGAGAGGAAAGATGAGTAGGAGAATATGAAGCAAGATGAAGATAACAACGGCGCCATGAACAGCAGAGGCAAGATGTTGGTCGACACAATGTCTCACCCCCGTCTTCTCTTGCTTTGGATGTATTCTTTCTTAAAAAACGAAAGCTTGTTTCAGGATATTGCTTTTGATGGGTGTTTCCAGCATGAAGAGATTAGGGATTTTTTAATGTGTTTTCCTTCATATTACATGTTGGTTTTCACACAGTTATGAGGGAATCTCTCTTCAAATTGGATCAGCACTCCCTTCCAAATCTGGGCCCTTTCCTTGTTAATCAGTTTTGATTTTACATTCTAGTTCTGTTCATTTTCAGCAAGATCAGATGAAACAATGCATGGTACCCTGTACTGATAACGCTAACGAATGCAACCAAACAGAGCGGATAATCAACCAAACACGCTGCAACCTCATTCCATTTGCGTTTGTATGAACCACACGCTAACTATATTGAAATTTTGGTGATTTACTCAAATAATGACATAATCCACCAACTAGAGAACCAAAGGAAACTAAAGAAAAAAAAACTCAGTACTACTAAAATATTGACTGATGACTGATCTGATATAACCGTTTGCTTTCGAGACTCAAAACCTCAAGGCCAGAGGTGATGACAACGTTGCCCAATGGTGAACAATGAAAAGCTATCAATAACAACAAAGCTATCGCCTTGGCAAAGAACCGCATCATACTTCGCAATACAGAGCAGAGTAGAGTGCTCCACGTAACAAAGAGCAGGGCGGAGAGCTCACCTGCGGTCTTAGGGGCCGATTTCATCTCATCCGCCGTGCTGGAGATGGGCTCCACCTCCTTTTTGACCAACCTCGCCTTCTTCACGATCTGCGGCACCACGAAGCATAAAGGAACCGCATCAGATTCAGATCGATTCGGGGCAACAAAACGACAGAGAGCAATGAGACAGAAAAGGTTGCAGCGTTGAAGAGGTATAGGGCGATGAACCTTGTTCAGGATGGGGCAGACGTAGGGGCAGACGGGGCAGAAGAGGCGCAGGCGGTGGCTTCCGGTGCCCGGATCGATCTGCAGCAGCATCCCACACACCGGGCAGAATTCCATCGCCCTCCCCCTGCCGCCCTGCTCCGCCGCCGAGCTCCAGACGCGAGAACGACGGGGATTTTCCTTACAAAAACCCTGGTTTATTGGGCTTGGTCCGTATTGTTGGGACGGATCTCTCAGGTGATGATATCATGGGTCGGTTTGAAAAAATAGTTTCTGTAGTACAAATTTAAAAGCAACTTGTACTCTGCTTTGCTAGTTATCCACGTTCGCTATGCTAACAAAGAGATGCAATAAATAAAAACTAAAATATAATTAAAAATAATTGAATGTTATAATAAATAACAATGTTTTAAATAAAAATGTTAAAATAGGATGTAAAATTGATTTATTAACTTGGTATATTTATGAAGAAATATGACAAATAGAAAATATAATAGGATTAAAATAATCAATTAGATATATTGATTAAAAGATATAGTTAAACAAAGAGCATATAAAGAATATACAATTGTTAATAATAGACGACTTGCTTTTACCTTTTTCACAGAAAACAACTCACAACATATTTTTCACAACATACATTAAAAAGCAACTTTTCTCACAGCAGACGATAGAACCAAACGCACCCTAGTTCAATCTTTGAACCTAGGAAGTCAATGTCATAACTCGTGCCGAGGTTACACATCTCAGTGCTATATACCATGTCGCCAAGATATCAAACACTAGCGAGCATGTTGACATGGCAGGACCTTGATGCCAAGATCAGTGCAACATATCTCTGTGCTAACCTCGAGTCATGAATCTTGGTATTAAGGTACAACCATAACAACGACCTTCTTTTCTCCCACCTAGCGTCTCTCAACCTCCTAGTATCCATTTGTTTCTCTTTTCTCTTCATGTATTCTCTCTTAAGTTCTTTGAACACTCTTTGAATCTTGGATTTTATGCTTAAATCCTGAAGGCTAACATATCCTCTTTCTTTTTCTCAATTTATACATGTTGATTTGTTCTATGTTACATGTATTTTGTAAGCCTAGTTTTCTATGCAGATATACGTGGAACCAATTTTTATTTTGTATAAGAAGTTGTTATGGTAGATTTGTTATTTTTGCAAGGATGATTTTAGTTTCTCTAGTCAATTTATATGTGTACATGCCGCCGCATCTGTCTTATAATTAAGTTACAATAGCAACTATTATGTTTAAGTTTAGTTTAGGATATATTTGGCTATTATCTGTAGATTTTATTTTGTTATTATAACGTTTAATTTTTTACTTATTTATGTTAGTTTATATGTCTACATTAATTTGAAATACTTAAATTATGATATAAGGCTAAGAAACTTGTTTTTTATAAACCTATATTTTGGTAGATGCAAGACATGTGTTGGGAGAAGTGGTGAAAACAGGGTCGTCCGAGAGATTTATACCAAGACATGTAGTACAAGGATACACATGTTCCTCGTGAGCTACTGGTGTCTAATTATGACTGTGCACATGTTTCAATTAAGGCATCTAGACATAATTGAAAGGGAAGTGCGATAAATGTCATGTCTAACTTGGTTTTAGCGATTAATGAACAACACAACACTGAGTACTGACTAGTTTGTTAAGTGAGTACTTGCAGGTTCATAGGTGCCAGATTATGGTATCCAACTCAACTTACTACTCAAACGGAGGCAAAATAGGGAAACCTTTGGATGAGATGAGCTATTAAAAGGATCACGATGCCCAAGAGGGGGGGTGAATTGAGCTTTTCTAAAAATCAACAATAATTAAAATCTAAGCAAGAGCCCAACTTCACCCCCAACAACTAGCAATAAGTGAATAATACTAGACATACAACAATGCTAAGACAATACTTCAAATACTTGCTAAACAAATACACAATGTAAAATACCTGAAGTAAGTGTGGAATGTAAAACAAGGTTTAGAAGACTCCTCCAATTTTTCCCGAGGTATCGAAGAGTCGGCACTCCCCCTAGTCCTCGTTGGAGCACCCACACAAGGGTATCGCTCTCCCTTGGTCCTCGCAAGAACCAGGTGCTCACTACGAGATGATACTTTGCCACTCCGGCGCGGTAGATCCCTCACGACCGCTTACAAACAAGAGTCGGGTCACCAACAAGATCTCCACGGTGATCACCGAGCTCCCAACGCCACCAAGCCGTCTAGGTGATGCCGATCACCAAGAGTAACAAGTCGTAGACTTTCACTTGACCAAGAGAAGCCTAATGCATGCGGTGTGTGCTCTAGGTGGCTCTCGCTAGCGCTAATGAGGTCCAAATGTGGGATTAAGATTCTCAAATCACCTCACTAGGCTTTGTGGTGCTTGCAATGCTCTACCAATGTGTAGGAGTAAATGTGGGCAGCAAGACAATCAATATGGTGGGTGGAGGGGGTATAAATATCCCTCACCCACCAACTAGTTGTTACAGGAATCTGCTGCGCATGGGCGCACCGGACAGTCCGGTGCGCCACCGGTGCGCCAACGGTCGACTCCAACGGCTAGTTTTGACAGCTACTCGTTGGGCAGATGGCACACCGGACAATGAACAGTCACTGTCTGGTGCGTACCGAACAGTCCGGTGCGCTGTCCGGTGTGCCACTAAAATTCAGCTTACGAACTGCGCGCTCTCGGGTTTCTGCGCAGGGAACCCTCTTCCCCGGGCTAGGCTGGCCCCACTTGGTAGAGGGTGCACCGTACAGTCCGGTGCCCTAAAGCTAGAAACCCTAGTTTCTGTTTTTCTGTTGTTTTTCAAATCGGTTTTCGTTCTAACTTGTGAGTATGTTCTAGAGTGACACCTAGCACTATATGTGAGTGTGAATATGCACCAACACTACACTAGAACTCTCTTGGTCAAACTACTCATCGACAACCCCTCTTTATAGTACAACCAAAAACAAAATAAAAGACCTAACTATATCACGAGTGTTCGCAACTCCTTGACACTCGGAATACAAAGACCTTCACTTTTTGTTTCATCGCTTTAGCCATCGCTTCAAGTTCTTATCTCCGGGATTGTTTTCACCGTTGTAGTACATCTACCTGTAATGCGACCTAACTTACCATTTGTCTCTGCAAAACACACGTTAGTCACATATAATATTACGTTGTCATTAATCACTAAAACCAACTAGGGGCCTAGATGCTTTCAATCTCCCCCTACAAGATTGATGACAACCCTACAAGATTGTGAGAGTAGTTTGTTTGAAATTTCTGTCAACAGTGAAGATGGTTAGTTATACTCAATAATTTTTTACAGAAAGAGTGTGTAACATAATAATAAGCATGAGCGCATACACAACGTAAGTTTCTTGTTCATATAAAAGTGAAATGAAATCGATGAACAAGAACTAGAAGACTGGTGATAACATATTAGGTGAAAACACAATACACACACAGTCAACATAAGCATCGAGAGCATATAATAGAGTTTGTGAGCCAAAATCGTCATACAAAAGTGGAGCTAGTACAGAGAGTATCAAGCATATATATTACATCAAAATAACTCTCTACTAACTCACTAACTCCCCCTAGCTCTCACAACTCTCATATCTCTCCCCCTTTGGTGACAAACACCAAAAGGGAACCCGAACCTACAGACCAGAAGAGGAAGGTGGAGGCGGGGGTGCATCCGATCGTGGTCGTGGTAGAAGAGCAAACGCCAGCTGAGGGTCAGAGTCAGTCTTGGATCCAGGATCTGCCGTAGAAGCTGGAGCTGGTACTGACTCGGACTGAGGCTGCGCTGCAGGAGCTATCGGAGTAGAAGAGGTCACAGACACCGCCACATTAGCAGTGGTAACAGCAAGAGCTGGTGGCACTGGCGGCTGAGCACTGACGAAGCTGACAACCGACGACGAGAAGTCCAGGGTGACTAGCCGAATCGGAGAGGAAGAAGGACCAACAGAAGGTAGAGGAGGTCCTGCCTGAATTGCTGGAACAACAGCTGCCTGAAGAGCTGGAGGGGATGCAGACTGAACATGAGGGATCTGAACACCGGTATGCTAAAGAATGTGAGTCATGAAGGCCCAGTGCTCAGCCCTATCTGCCAAAAACTACTGCTGCAGAGTGTCCTGCCTGTCCTAAATAGTCTGAAAAAGGGAAAGCACCCTCTCGGACATCTGCTGCTAGACCGCTGCCAGACGAGCCTGCTCAGCTGCTAGTCGAGCCTGCTCGGATGCCATAAGAGTCTGCTGCTGCATGAGAGTCTGAAGGATTGCAGCCAGAGCAGGGTCAACCGCAGGAGGAGTAGCAGGGACAGCACGGGAACTCCCGGCCTCATGATCATGTGAGCATGAAGGCACAAGAGGCGGAGGCGGAATCCCGAAATCATCATCATCATCAGGACCTGCTGTGCCCTGAGTCTCGAACTGATGGAAAGTTGTATCCTCTGCCTAAATGTCTGTCACTGGACCAGGTACTGACACTGGGTCCTCAGGGGCTGGACGGTAGGAGCCAAAGTGGAGGCGAGAGGCCTCAAGAGTGCCCTGGAACTACGGTGGCCGGATCAGTTGTGCGAAAATGTAGCAGAGATAATGTGCATATGGCAGATGTCGCCGGGCACGCAGACCATCCAATATTGTGTCCTCGATCTCACATATAAGGAAGTCAACAACATCAAACTCGGAATGAGAGATCAGGGCACCAAGAAGCCAGAGCTGGATATGAGTGGTAGCCTCTCTGTAACCCATCCGGGGCAGTAGCATCCGTCTCATGAGCTGATATAAGTACTTGGCCGCTGGAGTGAAATCTACTGGTGAGCATCGCGACCCATCTGAGAAGGGCGGTCGGAACAGGGCCGCGACGTGAGCTGTAGCTAGAGCAACTCCGCCGTGAGGGTGACGAGGAGGATCAGAGGTACCGTAGCACAAGCTGTGAAGGTGAGTCGATGACTCGGTGAATCCAAACAGCTGGCGAATCTAGCTAGCATGAATAGTAACATCCTCGCGCTCAAAGCGGAACCTCATCCACTGGTGATCAGGGTCGATCCATACTGACGCATAGAACACTCAGACCCACTCCTCAACATATCTGCCGCTGGTAGTCAGAAGAGTAAGAAGTCCAGGCAAATATGAGAGATGCACCTCAGAGTTTGCACCGGCGGCTAGCAGAAACACAGGGAGATCCAATAGCCGGTGCGCTCTCAGAGCTATCTGGGCTGACATCTGTGCCCAAAAGAAAGACTCCTAGATCCTGGTGCTGAAAAGATCTGCCGCTGCAGGGTCTCTCTGAGCTGGTAGCCATGACTCCACGGGTACATGTCTGAACCGATGTACCTAGGCCGCTGTAGCACACTGAAGATCAATCAATCAAGGTTCGGCAGCTAGTGGTCGCACCTCGGTCTCATCTCGCTCCCGGAAGCGGGCAGGTGGGATGGGTGGAGCGAAAAAGGGAGCGGGAGGAGGAGTAGTGGAAGCAGGGGTGGTGGAGGTGGTAGGTATGGCTGAGGTGGTGGATGGCGCAGGAGTGACTAGAGCGGGCGAAGTGGGAGGTGGAGTGGTAGAAGTGGCGGGAGTGGAGGGAGCGGAGGAGCGAGGCCGAGAGGCGAGTCGGCGAACTCGGTAAGCAATCTGATCTGATGATATCTGCAGCTAACCACCTCTCTCTGCCTGCTCAGCTGCTGCTGCTGCTAGAGCTGCTCGGGCTGCTCTATCCAAATGCCGCATCTTGTGGCCTTCTTGCTGCTCCAAGTAGACAGTCTTCCCCTTGACCTGCTTGAAGGGGCAAGGAGGGTCCTCGTCGTCTCCTCCCCCTGGCGCCGACACATTCTTCATGCACACCATACTGACCTGATGACTGCATACGAGAGAAAAACTAAGCACGAGAAGAGAGCAGTCGATAGGATTACAAAAGAGCGGAGAACTACCTAGAAATGTCACAAGAGAGGGAGAGAATCCAGGTAGGACATGAGACGGCTCACGAGCAGGCGAGGTCACTGAAATGACAGAAGAGGTGAGCACGCATTAGTCACATAGTCATAAGTATATGAAATATGAATAAATACATACACAGAGTGTTATGACACAGAAATGGAGTGATTAGGTGATCGAGAGGTCAAACGGTGTGAAAACAAAGTTTGAACGAAGAATAGTGGCATAGGAGGTTTGAAATTAGAAATGAGGCATGAAATGACTTGGAATTGAGCTGATACTTCATGAATAGGTTTATATTGGTAAATATGAGTGAAGTGTGCGCTTGGTTTGATTTTAGGCGAAGAAAGTAGAATTTGGGCACTTGGTTCGGAATTAATGGCTATAAAGGGGAATCTTTGTAAATTTGAAGCCTGGGATATTGGATTGGCGTGAAATTTGGCGAATATGTTACTGGAGGTGTCATGAAGGTGCCTGAAAAATTTGGGATTGATTGGAGCATTTTTGGCTGGTTTGGGCATTTCACGAGCACGTGGCGTGCGGCGTTCTAGGTTTTTGGTGAAATGGCTAGTTTAGGCGGTGAAACCCTCCCCTAAGGAGCTAGGAACCTGCAGAGATGTTTAAGAAGCATAGAGGAACCTATTCATGCACTTGGATTCACAAATTTTGAAGGAATTGGAATTGGATCAAAAGGTGGAAGGACTAGACAGAGTGACAGAGGGAAAGAGAGGGAAAACAGTGGGGGGAGGAGCTCACCGAGAGGGAGGAAGAAGGAGAGCACCGGGGGAGCTTGGTCACCGGAGGACAGCCGCCGGCGATGGAGATCACCGGAGAGTGGATGAGAACACCGAGAGAGGAGTGCGAGAGAGCAGTTAGAACAGAGTGGCCTCTGGCTCGGCTCGGGTTGGGGGCCTTTTTTTTAAAACGCGTTATGGGCGCATCGGACAGTCTACAGTGCCTGTCTGGTGCACACCGAACAGCGCACAATAGCTGTCTGGTGAACCACCGGACAGCGCACAGTAGAAAAGGGATATGCGCGTGCGCGGCCGGTGCACCGGACAGTGCACAGTGCAGTGTCCGGTGCACACCGGACTGTCCGGTGAGCCCAGACAGAGGGGATTTTGAAAATTTTCAAATTTTCTATCTAAATTTTAACCAAACCAAATCCCAACTTATAATCACACAAAAGAACTCTTATTGGGACAGGTATTGGCACCCTCATATATTTTCCCATAATTTTCAAAATATTTTGCCATAGGCTAGATAATTTTTAGAGAAAATAGCCAAATGGTGAGATTTGCATTTTGGCTTTGCACTAGGGGTTTTTGAAAGGAAAATAGGCTTACACCTTTTCCTAATTGATTTTGGTGGTTGAATTGCCCAACACAAATAATTGGACTAACTAGTTTGCTCTAGATTATAAGTTTTACAGGTGCCAAAGGTTCACAACAAACCAATAAAAAGACCAAGAAAGGGTTCAAATAAAAAGAGCAAAAGACAACCGAAGTGTGCCCTGGTCTGGCACACCGGACTATCCGGTGTGCCATCGGACAGTGTCCGGTGCACCAGGGAGCTCAACTCCAAACTGCTCACCTTCGAGAATTCTAGGAGCCGCTCCGCTATAATTCACCGGACTGTCCGGTGTAGCACCGGACTGTCCGGTGTGCCAGCAGAGCAACGGCTACTTCGTGCCAACGGTCGTCTGCAGAGGACATTAAATGCGCTACAGTGCGTGGCTGCGCGCGCAGAAGTCAGAGCACGCGCCAGAAGGCGCACCAGACAGTCTACAGGACCTGTCTGGTGCACCACCGGACTGTCCGGTGGCCCAGAAGTCAGAAGCTCCAACGGCCAGAATCCAACGGCCGGGTGACGTGGCTGGCGCACCGGACTGTCCGGTGCGCCATGCGACAACAGCCTCCACCATGGCTCCTTTGGTAGTTGGGGCTATAAATAACCCTAACCACCCACCATTCATTGCATCCAAGTTTTCAGCCTTCACACCTCATACAAGAGCTATAACATTCAATACAAGACACAAACAAGAGATCAAATCATCTCCCAAGTCCAAAGATCATTCCAATCAAATAGTGACTAGTGAGAGAGACAATTGTGTTCTTTTGAGCTCTTGCGCTTGGATTGCTTTTCTTCTTCATTCTTTCTTGTGCTCAATTCACTTGTAATCAAAACAAGAGACGCCAAGTTGTGGTGGTCCTTGTAGCGGACTTAGTGTCCCATTTGATTGAAGAGAAAGGCTCACTCGGTCTAGGTGACCGTTTGAGAGAGGGAAAGGGTTGAAAGAGACCCGGTCTTTGTGACCACCTCAACGGGGAGTAGGTTTGCAAGAACCGAACCTCGGTAAAACAAATCACTGTGTCATCCGTCTTATTTGCTTGTGATTTGTTTTCACCCTCTCTTTCGGACTCGTTTATATTTCTAACGCTAACTCCGGCTTGTAGTTGTGCTTAAAGTTTGTAAATTTCAGATTCGCCCTATTCACCCCCCCTCTAGACGACTTTCAGTTTTTATAAACGATTTGAGTTTTGAATACTCCCCCTAAGTGTAGTGCCTCATGCATATCTCAAGAACCAACAATTGCATAGTAAGTAGGAATTTAAGTACTAAAAGCTTAAAGCTAAGACTTGTCAAGTTGGGGCCCGAGTTAAGCTTTTTCACTCACTTTGTTAGCGGTTATCTTAACTAGGTTAGACAAGCCCTAGATGCAATACAAGAAATTTAAATATGCAATGCAGGCTTGACAACACCATTTTGAGATTTTAAATAAAATTTCTGATATTAAGTATGTTTAATTCATTCCTCAACATGCAAAAGCGGGTGTTGGTGACTTGTTCTCAAATGCTTCGAGATAAGAACAAGGAAACATAAAGAATGTTAAATGTTAAAGTCCTCTATCCTTCGAAGCATTATTTCCCTTAGGATATAATGATTCTCAGACAAAGATTACAGAAAGCATACCTTCGCAAGTACGACATATAAAAATGAAGAAGGGTTTACACAAAACATGAACAAAGTGAACAATCAAATATATTATCGTCATTGTACTATTTTTGTGTTATTATCACGAACAAGTAAAGATAACAATTTATTACAAGTATACCTTCGGCTTGAAGGCAGTACAAATACAATCGTAACACAAAAGCAAATATCCAGTCCGCGTGAACAGTACGGGAGTACTGTTCACCTATTTATAGGCGCGGGTCGCAGCCCATGTAAAATTACATTTAGGCCCTTTACATTTGATAATAACTCTATAGCAATTCACCGGGTCTAGACATCCTTTTCCTCTTTAAGTCGGTTTCTTTTTTCCTGTCATCATGCCGAAGCTCCCTTTCGTACAGCTTCGGCTCTGTTCCATCCTCCGTTCCCCCTTGTGTTTCTTCATGCAGTGATTTTAACTTAAGTCCGAAAGGTCGATGTCCGAAGGTACCTGTTCATGTATTACACTCCAGAAACATTGTTAACTAATGTTTTTGAGGACCTTCGGAAGCCGAAGGCCCCCAACAGCGGGTTTTGTCAAGCGGCTTAGTGAAAATATCCGCTAATTGATCTTCCGACCTCACTCCTTCTAAAATGATGTCTCCTTTAGCAACATGATCTCTAAGGAAGTGATGACGGATATCAATGTGCTTGGTGCGAGAGTGTTGTACAGGATTATTAGCAATTTTAACATCACTCTCATTGTCACACAACAAAGGTACCTTTTCTAGAACTACACCATAGTCTAGAAGAGTTTGTTTCATATACAAAATCTGTGTGCAACAAGCACCCGTGGCAATGTATTCCGCTTCGGCGGTTGACAAGGCAACACTATTTTGCTTTTTGGATATCCATGATACTAATGATCTCCCAAGCAAATGGCACCCCCAGAAGTACTTTTTCTATCAATTTTGCAACCGACATAATCCGAATTAGAATAGCCAATTAAGTCAAAAGTAGCTCATTTGGGATACCAAAGGCCAACGCTTGGGGTGTGCTTGAGATACCTAAGAATTCTTTTAACAACACAAATATGAGCTTTCTTAGGATTTGATTGAAATCTAGCACACATGCAGACACTAAACATGATATCGGGCCTAGATGCGGTAAGATACAATAAACTACCAATCATAGAACGGTAGAGAGTTTGATCAACCGGGTTATCTCCCTCATCTAGGTCGAGATGTCCATTTGTTGGCATAGGTGTCTTGATTGGTTTGCACTTCTCCATGTTGAACTTTTAACAAGTCTTTGGTCTACTTCTCTTGTGAGAGGAAGTTACCATCTTTCATTTGCTTGACTTGAAAGCCAAGGAAGTACGTTAGCTCACCAATCATAGACATCTCAAACTCCTTCGACATCAACTCACCAAATTCCTTGCAATGATAATCATTTGTCGAACCAAAGATTATGTCATCAACATATACTTGACAAATGAAAATATCACTGTTATGTTTCTTTGTGAATAAAGTTGTGTCGACGGTCTCGATCTTGAAGCCCTTTTCGATGAGGAAGTCGCGAAGACGCTCATACTAAGCCCTTGGAGCTTGCTTTAATCCATATAGCGCCTTGGACAACCTATAAGCATGGTTAGGATATCTAGGGTCTTCAAACCCGGGTGGTTGCTCAACATATACAAGTTCGTTTATGAAGCCATTTAAAAATGCACTTTTTACATCCATTTGATAAAGTTTTATATCATAGCATGATGCATATGCGAGTAGGATATGGATGGCTTCAAGTCGAGCAACCGGTGCAAAGGTCTCTCCAAAATCTAAGCCTTCAACTTGAGAGAAGCCCTTTGCAACAAGTCTTGCCTTGTTCCTTACAATCACGCCTTGATTATCTTGTTTGTTTCTGAACACCCACTTTGTTCCAATGATCCTTGCATCTTGTGGGGGCTTCTCTAGGGTCCAAACTTGGTTACAGGTGAAGTTGTTTAGTTCTTCATGCATGGCGTTCACCCAGTCCGGATCCTGTAGCGCCTCATCTATACATGTAGGCTCAACACAAGAAACAAAGGAGTGATGTTCAATAAAAGAAGCATGTTTATGTGATCGAGTAATAACCCCTTGTGAAGGACTCCAAATGATTTGGTCTTGTGGGTGTGCTTGAAGTAGTGATGAATTTCTCCTGTCAACCACTTGGGAAGAAGATCCTAGAGCATCAACATCTTCGGTTTGTACCCTTGCTTGTTCATGAGAGACAAATGTGTCTTCATTTGCATGCCTCTCATCTTTTTCATCATCTTGTGGTACACTTGATGAAGAAGGCATGTCAATGTTTTGCACCTCTTCTTCATCTTATTTTGGTTTGATAGCTCCAATTGGCATGTTCTTCATGGCTTCCCTAAGTGGCTCATCACCTACATCATCAAGATTTTCAAGTGCTCCTTGGGAGCCATTAGTCTCATCAAAATCCACATCATATGTTTCTTCTACCACGCCAGTGGCATGATTGAATACTCGATATGCTTTGGACTTTGATGAATAACCCGGTAGAAAACCAATATCACAGCGTCTTTGAAACTTCCCTAGGTGATGGTGTTTCTTGTAAATGTAGCATTTGCATCCAAACACTCGGAAGAAGGAGACGTCTGGCTTTTTCCCATTTAGCAGTTCATAGGGAGTCTTCGCAAGTAGCCGGTGAGGAAATAGCCTGTTTGATGCATAACATGCAGTGTTGACAGCTTTGGCCCAAAACCTCTTCGATGTGTTATACTCATCAATCATTGTTCTTGCAAGTGTGATCAAGGTCCTGTTTTTTCTTTCAACAACTCCATTTTGTTGAGGTGTATATGTTGCTGATACTTCATGCTTGATCCCAATCTCAACACAGTATTCATGTATGTTGGTGTTGTCAAATTCTTTTCCATTATCACTTCTAATCTTCTTGATCTTGCAATCAAATTCATTTTGAGCTTTCTTGGCAAACTTCTTGAATATAGATGCAACTTCAGATTTATCATGGAGAAAGAACACCCAAGTGTATCTTGAGAAATCATCAACTATCACCAGACAATAGAGGTTGCCACCAACACTTGCATAAGTTGTTGGTCCAAATAAATCCATGTGAAGTAGTTCCAGTGGCCTTGATGTTGACATGAAATCTTTTGTAGGATGTGTGTTAGCAACTTGCTTTCCAGCTTGACATGCGCTACACAGCTTGTCCTTTTCAAATACAACATCTCCTCTAACCATGTCCTTCTTTAATACTTTCTTGAGTGTGCTCATTCCAACATGTGCAAGCCTTCTATGCCATAGCCATCCAAGTGATGTTTTGGTAAAGAGGCAAGTTCTTAAGTCTGCATCTTCAGAGGTGAAATCCACTAAGTAGATATTGTTGTATCTAAATCCTTTGAACACCATTGATTCATCATCTATTTTTGATACAATAACCTCTGTTGGAGTGAATAAGCATTGAAGTCCAAGATCACAGAGTTGACCCACTGATAATAAGTTGAACCTCAAAGGTGCAACCAAGAGAACATTTGAAATTGATAAATCATTTGAAATTGCCACCTTGCCAAGTCCTTGAACTTTTCCCTTTGAATTGTCCCCAAATGTGATTTTGTCTTGCCCATCAACATTCTCATCAAGTGAGGTGAACATTCGTGGGTTGCCTGTCATATGTTGTGTGCATCCACTGTCAATAACCCAATGGCTCCCACCGGTCTTGTAGTTCACCTTCCGTTCACCTCTAGCCATGAGGCATAGGTGAGAAGTCGATGATGGTGTTGGTGGTGGTGAAGAGAAATCCCCAGCGATGGCGGCAACTTTTTCATCATTTTCTTCTTCACTTGAAGAAGATCCACTTGATGACTCAATGTCAGTGAGCCAGTCACCAACAATGTATGCCTTTCTATTTTTCTTTTTGTGGAACTTCTTGTGCTTCCCATCCTTCCTCTTGAAGAATCTCTTTTCCTTTTTCTCATCATCACTATCATCTTCTTTCTTGCCCTTGAACTTGTTCTTCTTGGGCTAGTTACATTGATGAGCAAGATGACCTAGCTCTCCACAGTTGTAGCAATCCATTTTAGAAATGGGCTTTCTTTTACTAGAAAAGAATTTCTTCTTTCTAGAGTCAAACTTGATGCCTTCTTTGTTGAGCTTCTTTAACATCTTGGTGGTCTTCCTCACCATCAAGGCAATGTTAGCATCAAGATCATCATCACTTGAGGATTCCTCCTCAATTTGTACTTTAGCTTTTCCTTTTCTTTCTTGATTTGCTTTGAGAGCCAAATCCTTTCTCTTGGAAGATGACTCATCCTTGTCATTGATGTGCATGTACATCTCATGAGCATTGATCTTTCCCAAAATCTGTGGAGTGGCAACTGAAAGATCCATCTGATGTAGCACTGTGACAATGTGTCCATATTTGTCAATTGGGAGGACACTTAGAATCTTCATCACAACATCTGGTTGTGAAATTTGTGTAAGCCCCAAGCCATTTACTTCCTCTACAAGAATATTGAGACGTGAGTACATAGCATTGATATTTTCATTAGCAAGCATCTCAAAAGAATTTAGTTTTCTCATAGCAATGTGATATTTCTCCTCACGCTCACTTCAAGTTCCTTCATGTAGAGCACATATGTCTATCCACAAATCATGAGCATTTCTATGGTTTCTAACTCTGTTAAACACATCTTTGCAAAGGCCTCTAAAAAGAGTGTTTTTGGCCTTAGCATTCCATTTCTCATAGTTAAACTCTTCACCTACAAGATTTGTGGGATCTCTAGGTTCGGGGAAACCTTGTGTGGCGGATTTGTAGACACCAATGTCTATAGCCTCTAAGTAAGCTTTCATACGAATTTTCCAATATGGAAAATCGTCACCATAAAAAACGGAAGGAGGTCCATCCCCACCGGACATCGTTACTCTAGCGGTTAAGCTAATCTACGAGCAACAAGGTTCTGATACCAATTGAAAGGATCACGATGCCCAAGAGAGGGGTGAATTGGGCTTTTCTAAAAATCAACAATAATTAAAACCTAAACAAGAGCCCAACTTCACCCCAACAACTAGCAATAAGTGAATAATACTAGAAATACAACAATGCTAAGACAATACTTCAAATACTTGCTAAACAAATACACAATGTAAAATACTTGAATTAAGTGTGGAATGTAAAGAAAGGTTTAGAAGACTCCTCCATTTTTTTCCGAGGTATCGAAGAGTCGGCACTCTCTCCTAGTCCTCGTTGGAGCACCCGCACAAGGGTATCGCTCCCCCTTGGTCCTCGCAAGAACCAAGTGCTCACTACGAGATGATTCTTTGCCACTCCAGCATGGTGGATCCCTCACGACCGCTTAGAAACTTGAGTCGGGTCACCAACAAGATCTCCACGGTGATCACCGAGCTCCCAACGCCACCAAGCCGTCTAGGTGATGCCGATCACCAAGAATAACAAGCCGTAGACTTTCACTTGACCAAGAGAAGCCTAATGCATGCGATGTGTGCTCTAGGTGGCTCTCGCTAGCGCTAATGAGGTCCAAATGCGGGATTAGGATTCTCAAATTACCTCACTAGGCTTTGTGGTGCTTGCAACGCTCTACCAATGTGTAGGAGTAAATGTGGGCAGTAAGACAATCAATATAATCGGTGGAGGGGGTATAAATAGCCCTCACCCACCAACTAGCCGTTACTGGAATCTGCTGCGCATGGGCGCATCGGACAGTCAGATGCGCTAATGGTCGACTCCAACGGCTATTCTGACAGCTAGCCATTGGGCAGATGGCACACTGGACAGTGAACAGTCACTGTCCGGTGCGCTGTCTGGTGCGCCACTAAAATTCAGCTTATGAACTGCGCGCTCTTGGGTTTCTGCCTAAGGAACCCTCTTCCCCGGGCCAGGCTAGCCCCACTTGGTAGAGGGTGCACCGGACAGTCCGGTGCACACCGGATAGTCCGGTGCCCCAAATTCAGAAACCCTAGTTTCTGTTTTTTTGTTGTTTTTCAAATCGGTTTTTGTTCTAACTTGTAAGTATGTTCTAGAGTGACACTTAGCACTATATGTGAGTGTGAATATGCACCAATGCTAAATTTTTAAGTATTCTTAGGGATCATTGGGATGATTTAGTGAATATAGGACTGGTCATGCCTAGCATTCTGTCTTCTATTAATAGGAAGGAAGGGGAAGATAGACTCAGAAGGCTCTGGCTGAAGAACAAAAAGATTATGGATTATTTCTCTGTTCAAGACTTGATCAACATATGGGAGAAGAACATTCAAGCGGCGCATTACGAACAATATCTCTTGCAACTAGCCGATGCTTTGGTGGGATATAAGATCTACTTCCACCAATACGGGAGGGATGCGTATTTCAAACACTAGAACTCTCTTGGTCAAACTACTCATCGACAACCCCTCTTTATAGTATGGCCAAAAACAAAATAAAAGACCTAACTATATCACGAGTGTCCGCAACTCCTTGACACTCGGAATACGAAGACCTTCACTTTTTGTTTTGTCGCTTTAGTCATCGCTTCAAGTTCTTATCTCCGGGATTGTTTTCACCGTTGTAGTACATCTACCTGTAATGCGACCTAACTTACCATTTGTCTCTGCAAAACACACGTTAGTCACATATAATATTACGTTGTCATTAATCACTAAAACCAACCAGGAGCCTAGATGCTTTCAGCTATGACAAGTTCACAAGTTTGGATAAGTTCTAACTACCCTTAGGAACACTGTTTAGCACCTTAGAGGCTTTCGAATAAGATATTTAAAAAAGATGCATTTGGAGCTGAGTTTGACCCTAGATCAAGATTCTAAGTTGGAGATAGAAAAGTTTTGAGAATCTATGACTTAGACTAGTTTGATATACTCTAAATAAGTTTGTCTAAGTCATAGGAAGGTTCTCAAAGTTAACCAAATTCATTGTAAGAAGATATGTAAAGAAGTGTCAAGTTTCAGCTGTTCTAGGGCACACAAGACCTATCCGGTGGTGCACTAGACCTTCTTCCCAGTGGCGTCTGCAGGAGGATCCAACGACCTAGTGCACTGAAGCGGTCCGGTGGTTCATTGGACCAAAGTTCTAGAGAGGATTGTAAAAGAACAATTATGGCCTAGTGCACCGGTGGCACGCCAGACCTATTTTCTAGAGGAGTCTACAAATGAAGCTGAAGCACCATGGTGCACTAGACCAGTCTGGTATGCACTGGACTAATCGGGTCCAACGACAAGTTCAGAGTTCAATGATCGGCTTCCATGGCTAGCTGACGTGGTAGGACACGTGGTGGGGTCCGTGGTGCACCGAACCAGTCCGATAAGGCTGCGAAATGCAATGTCAGAGCAAATCCCGTTGATTGAGGTTACCATTGGAGGTCTGGTGCACCTGAGAAAAGAGCAGATTTTTCATATTTCTAGCAATGACTATTTGGGGTTTTGGGGGCTATAAATACCTCCCAACCAGTCTACTCGAGTCATCAATCACCTCTATAGTTGAGCAACATTTTCATACAGTTGTGCGACACACCCATGTCATTCCGAGAGATCCAAGCACTCCGTATAAGCTGAGAAGTGTTGTTAGATTGAGTGTGCTTGAGCGATCTGTTTTCTTGGTGGTGTACTTGTGTTGCTATGTTTTTGCTCTTGATTGTTGGTGATACTTTGTTATAAAAGCTAGCAAGAGGCTCCGGACTTTGTGGAGTACATTGCAGAGACTCTATCTCTTTCTAGTGGATCTGAGGGCTCAAGTTTGAATGATGGATCACTTGAGAAGGTCAAGAGATATCTCATCTTTTGGGACACCTCAACAGAGATGTAGGTTCTTTGGAACCAAAACTCGGTAAACAAATCATGTGTCTCTTGTGTTCTTTACTTTCTTTTACTATTTGTTCTTGTCTCTCTCTCAATCTCTCTAAGTTCTCTTGATTGGACTTTGATTTTTTTTTCACTTGAGTTGCTTTCAAAGTAATCTCTATATTCATAAGAGCAACAAGTCCAAGAGAACTTCTCTCTTATTCTTCTTCTCTTCGTATGTGATTATTATTGAACGAACCACTAATTTGGAATTTAGCTTATGTTAAGTGATAAATTTTTTAGGTGTTGTCTACTCACCCCCCTTTAAGCAACTATTAATTAGTATCCGAGTCTAGGAGGAGAGCAGACAACCCATCGATTGACGATTCCTCATCGAACTCATCGACTCTCGTCTAGTTGTAATCATATAGAGAAGGGTTTGTGTCCTGGTGGTAGTCCTAGTCTTCCTCAACCAGAGGGAGTTGGGGCGATGGAGGAGGGATCAGATGGATAGAATGGGAAGAGTCAGAGGAGAAGCCACTGCTATAGAAGGGAGAAGGAAGGGGCGCCATTGTCTATGATAGACTTGCTTTGTTTGGGAGGGGTTATGAGTATACTAATACTACTTGGAGGAAGCGAACAATTTGAAGTAGAAGCGCCAGGGACCAAACCCCGAGGTAAGGTTGTGTAATGCAGAGTCGGCTGACACACTTGACCACTAACACAAGGTGCAAATTTTCTACAAGGCAAAGATTTAGTTTTCGGTACAAAAGATTCTACTAAAACTAGGGGCATGTGTTGGCTCTGAATCCTAGCCAAATTGGTGTTACCTTTTCTGATCGAAGGACTCCATGAAAGGGGTATTCGACCTAGGCGGAAAGATGGACCTTAAGGATCATTTGTACCATAAATAAGTCATTAAACCATAAATAGTTAGTATATTAGATAGAATGATTGGCTAGGAAGCACTTATCACTTCAGGTCCGTGAGACTATATAATGTAATAGTTTACGATCATAAAAAATAGAAGACGATCGTTCACCAAGCAATATGTGCTTCTCGTCTCCTCGGCGCATCACCACCCCTTCCCTAAGGTTTTCCCAAGGTAAGGATCATGTTGTCCTCACGTGATTTCTAGTAGATCATGTCAGGGCAGTACAATGTTATTACCTTACCCGGTAGATCTTTTACTAAGTGTTATTATTGACTTCAATATATTTGTCTTTGAGCTTCATATTATTAGATTGATTTTACATCGCTAGATATGCATTCCTTGATCCGTTGCTACACTCCACGACATACGAGATGCAACATGTGCATGCAACAACTCGGGAGATCAACATATATCTAGCACCCTATCTTACATGTTTAGTCTCTTTGTTTATTCTGAATGGACTCCGTTAGAGGTCCTGATCTATGTTCACGTACATGTTCATCAGCTCCTAATGGTGGATGTTTTTATGATCATCAGCATGATACATATTGTAGATTAGATCTCATCGTCATGCACATAGCTTGCATCGCTCCATAATAAACAATTGACTCAAGCATGCTTTAGACAAATTTATTTCCTGCTGTTGGTCGCTTTCAATGCATGATTGCTTCGTTTAATCATGATTATTATCGATCTAGAAAGATGACAATAATGGGCTTAAAGGAGCCGATCGGTGCAAACACTACATGCTAATCCATGCGACCAAGACAAAATTTGACGTTTAATTTATTGTTGTGTAAGAGCGACCCACCGATATCTCCACACCCTTTCTGGCTATTGATCAAGTCAGATTACACGTCTAGACCCCATATTCGAAGTCACAATTAGAAGGGATGATCGCAGCAGCACACCTCTCGGCTCCTCGTGTGTCGGCTGCGAGACAAACTCCAATAGATTTCCCGTGGCGACACAAACAACATACTCAAGACGTATCCTACTACTAACATTATCCTTGTCAAACTTTACCTATTTTTTAATAATTAGATAATCTTGGCAAAACTTGACAGTCCAAGGTTTGTCTATAGAAGTGATCCATAAAATCAAGTTTGTGGACCATATCTTAAAGTTTAATGTTCTGAACTTCTTAGGTTTCATTGTATTCGCAACGCTATTACCCATCTTAAAATACCTACCAGGTTTTAAAATTGTTAGATAAGTACATACTTTTAAGATTAAATTAATTCCTAAAGCAATTAATATATGATCAATAGATAAACTACATGTAAAAAAATAATAGCATATCCATATAGTAGATTAAATCTGTCTTAAACACATCTAACAAAAATATAAGTGAGGAACTCATCAATACTTACAACGATGATTGCACTAGCCTAGTCGAACATGAGTTCACTGTGTCGATAAAGTTCGTAGATGTCGCAGTGCAAATCAACTCGACAAGCAGTTGTGTGATGTGTTGATTCAGATATTCATAGAATCAAGCCAAAGAATCTTGAATTACCTGATCCTAATAAAAACATAATGGTTTATTGTCCTTTATTTCGGGGGGAAAAGGTAACCTGTTTTTGTAGCAAGAATATAACCATATTGACTTCTGTAAACAATAGTGAGCCTTAGTGTCACCAACCTGTTTGCAGGTAGTAAAAGTCTGCTCACTTTCTGTCTTTCCAAAAATCTGTATGCACTTGTCAATCAATTAATAATAATTCATATAATAACAGATATGCAAGGAACTGAACCCAAGCTCGTGCTCAACTTGTATTTCGTTTTTTCAGAGATGCTTACAACAAAGAAAAAGCCATGTCGATCCCTCTATATGAATGGTCAATCAATTGAAAAAATGAAAGCCACCAATGATAGGACGAGGATTGTGTTTCATGCCGCCAGCTTTGCTTGGTGCAGCTGGCGATGGTACACGAGCTATTGTTCAAGAACTATAAACAATAAGAACAAGCATTGTTCACTAACGAGAAAGATCCACACAGATATTTCTACATATTAAAACACATCCATGGACGTGTATATACCTTCGGTCAGTACACTCAACAATGATCCACTGAAAACACCAATGTGCATGCTGTTTGCAGGGCTAATGAATGACAGGACAGCTCTCCTTTGGCAGGGCAAGGCCAGAATTTGTCATGCCTCTCTCACAGCCTTCATGCCAGAGGAGAGCTGCACTGTGATTCTCACCCTGAGCTACAATCTCTTGACCTCCTTCGACTGCCTGCTGTTGATGCTCGTTCAGATCCTCCTTTTCCTCCACTGTTTCCTTGCCTTGTAGTCGTATGTTCCCATGGCCTATATATACCACAAAGCTCTCCGATCCAAACCTGGATATCCCTTCGCATATGCCCAAATCAGGACAATGTTCGAGAAGCTAACTAACTGCCACTTTTGAGTTTGGTGCATGTAGATAGAATTTCCCTCATCTAGATGTGATTGCTATGACTTTGATTGCAGTTCTTCTTTAGGGCTTATTCGTTTCACCGTTAATCCATGTAGATTAGATGGTATTTAGTCGGTTTAAATCCATACTAAGTCAAAATACATTCCAATCCATTCCAATACACTTTAATCCACATGAAATTGGAATAACCGAACAAGACCTTAGTTGAAAAAGGAGACCGATATTAACATAAGCATGCATCATCCAGTGAACCATGCACTATGTCATGGTGCATTTGGAAATGCATGAATGGGTGTATTTTTGAAAATACCCCAAAGACATAATCGTGCAAGGCCATGTTCACGAAGGAGTGTTACTCCTCAACACATATAGAATGAAAGAATCGTTAGCCGAGAATATCAGACAATAGATACAAACGTTGTAACACACTCTCTCCCTCGCATTCATGTAACCTGCAAAATTCTGATTACCCTTATCTAAAATAAAATATCGTAGAAATCTCTTACAGTAAGTTTTACCCCTAAAAAATGGGGTTCCTTTTCAAAAAAAGGTGACCCATGCCTGAGACATGTCCTTTTCAAGATCCTATTGATGCTATGCTTTGTCGTGGGACATTCTTATGGATCTTCCCTTGATAAATCTAGAATGGATCTGATTCTTTTAAGAAAAGAAATCGCAATAGCTTTGCATGCTCGTTGAAGGGCTTTCGGATCTTGAAAGGCCATGTAGAGCGTACATTTAGTCAGATTAAGTGGTTGTTCATCCTATTTATAAAAAGAAAAATTCCAAATTACTGCCCTTATCTATGGAAAATGTTCACATAACCTCCTAAAATCCTAAAGTATTTTTTAGTCCATTTTACCCTTCACTTCTTTGAGTTGGTTCACTTTACCCTTAACAAAAAATTGTCTTTTTATTTATTTATGTACAAACTGAGTTTTTAGTTCAAATTTTGTTAGTTAGTAGACAACAACATAATTTAACTAGAAAATATATTATGTTTAGCACTGGAGCCCAAAATACTCAGAGACAGGCCTGAAGAACAATATGACCTACACATAAGGTTGTTGTAATCTGTCTATTGTGATTTATGTTTATTTCCATGTACACGCCATTTTTCTTACTAAAATGTCTGCTAGGTACTGTTGTCTTGGTTATTTATTTATTGTGTTATAAAACTATGCTACTATATTATCTTTCCTCTTGTCATAAAAAATATTATAATGAAAATAGAAGAGGGACTTTTCCTCCTATGTTATATATAGGGTATATTTTTTATGTTTAGCACTGGAGCCCAAAATACTTAGAGACGGCCCTAAAGAACAATATGAGCTACAAATAAGGTTGTTGTAATATGTCCCTTGTGATTTATGTTTATTTTCATGTACACGCCATTTTTCTTACTAAAAGGTCTGCTAGGTACTGTTGTCTTGGTTATTTATTTATTGTGTTATAAAACTATGCTACTATATTATCTTTCCTCTTGTCATAAAAATATTATAACGAAAATAGAAGAGAGAGTTTTCCTTCTATTCCCATTCATTTTCGTCCCTACTTAAGTGTTTCCCATTCGTGGACACGTGTCTGAAGACATCAGTGATGCTTCATCCTCCCGATGAGCATATGGGAAACTCATGCATTATTCTTATGTATCTTCATTATAGAGTTTGCGTTTTTTACAAACTCAAAAAATATTTTTTGTCCATATTTTTTCTTTTTGTTTACTATCCATAATGCTTACATCATTTATTTTAATAAGTACATCAATTATCCTCAAACAAAACATTGACCTCTATTTTTTTTTGTTTTGTAGGCTTTTTGCAAGGGAAATAGGCTTACATCTTTTCCTAATTAATTTTGGTGGTTGAATTGCCCAACACAAACAATTGGACTAACTAGTTTGCTCTAGATTATAAGTTTTACAGGTGCCAAAGGTTCACAATAGACCAATAAAATGTCCAAGAAAGGGTTCAAACAAAGAGAGCTAAAGACAACCCAAAGGCACCCTGGTCTGGCGCACCGGACTGTCCGGTGTGCCACCGGACAGTGTGACTGTCCGGTGCACCAGGGAAATCGAAGCTGAACTCGCTACCTTCGGGAAAATGGAGGCCGCTCCGCTATAATTCACCGGACCGTCCGGTGAATGCATCGGACAGTGTCCGGTGTGCCAACGGAGCAACGGCTACTTCGCGCGCAACGGTCGACTGCAACGCATTTAATACGCGCCTGCGCGCGCAGAGGTCAGAGCACGCGCAGTTGGCGCACCGGACAGTCTACAGGACTTGTCCGATGCACCACCGGACAGCCTAGAGGCCCCACAAGTCAGAGCTCCAACGGTCGAACCCCAACGGCT
Source organism: Zea luxurians (assembly GCA_029449295.1). Classification (NCBI taxonomy): domain Eukaryota; kingdom Viridiplantae; phylum Streptophyta; class Magnoliopsida; order Poales; family Poaceae; genus Zea; species Zea luxurians. The sequence goes on along the minus strand of JAOPSE010000135.1, from coordinate 887,942 downwards.
GGCTGACGTGGCTGGCGCACCGGACAGTGTCCGGTGGCGCACCGGACTGTCCGGTGCGCCATGCGACAGCAAACTTCCAACGGCCATATTTTGGTGGTTGGGGTTATAAATACCCCAACCACCCCACATTCAATTGCATCCAAGTTTCCAACATTCTACACATTACAAGAGCTATAGCATTCAATACAAGACACACCAAAGAGATCAAATCCTCTCCCAAGTCTCTAGTTCAATTCCAATCAATAGTGACTAGTGAGAGAGTGACTTGTGTTTATTTGAGCTCTTGCGCTTGGATTGCTTCTTTTCTTTCTCATTCTTTCTTGAGTTTCATTCACTTGTAACCGAGGCAAGAGACACCAATTGTGTGGTGGTCCTTGCGGGGACTTTGTGTCCCGTGTGATTGAGAAGAGAAGCTCACTCGGTCTAAGTGACCGTTTGGGAGAGGGAAAGGGTTGAAAGAGACCCGGTCTTTGTGACCACCTCAACGGGGAGTAGGTTTGCAAGAACCGAACCTCGGTAAAACAAATCCTTGTGTCTCATTCCTTATTTGCTTGCGATTTGTTTTCACCCTCTCTCTCGGACTCGATTATATTTCTAACGCTAACCCGGCTTGTAGTTGTGATTAACTTTGTAAATTTCAGTTTCGCCCTATTAACCCCCCTCTAGGCGACTTTCAATTGGTATCAGAGCCCGGTGCTTCATTAGATCCTAACCGCTCGAAGTAATGTCGGGAGATCACGCCAAGAAGGAGATGGTGACCGGCGATAAGCCCGCTACAAGCCACGGGAAGGCTCCATCGGGAGAGTCCCGCAACAAAGGGAAGGAGAAGGAATCCTCTACCCACAAGTCGCATCGGAGTGGCAACAAGAAAAAGAAGATGAGGAAGGTGGTCTACTACGAGACCGATTCTTCATCGCCATCCACCTCCGGTTCCGACGCACCGTCTGTAACTTCTAAGCGCCATGAACGCAAGAAGTTTAGTAAGATTCCCCTACACTATCCTCGCATTCCTAAACATACTCCTTTACTTTCCGTCCCATTAGGCAAACCACCGGTTTTTGAAGGTGAAGATTATTCTATGTGGAGTGCTAAAATGAAAGGTCATCTAACTTCACTCCACAAAAGCATATGGGATATTGTTGAGTATGGAATGCAGGTACCACAGGTGGGGGATAAAGACTATGACTCGGATGAGGCCGACCAAATCCGACACCTTAACTCCCAAGCAACAACTATACTCCTCTCCTCTTTAAGTCGAGAGGAGTATAACAAAGTACACAGGTTGGAATCCGCCAAGGAGATTTGGGACGTGCTCAAGACCGCGCACGAAGGAGACGAGGTGACAAAGATCACCAAGCGGGAGACGATCGAGGGGGAGCTCGGTCGCTTCATGCTTCACCAAGGGGAGGATCCGCAAGCTATGTACAACCGCTTGAAGACCTTGGTGAACCAAGTGCGCAACCTCGGGAGCACAAAATGGGATGACCATGAGATGGTCAAGGTTATTCTTAGATCCCTCGTTTTTCTTAACCCTATGCAAGTTCAATTAATTCGAGGTGATCCTAGATACAAGCTAATGTCTCCCGAGGAAGTTATAGGGAAGTTTGTAAGTTTTGAGCTAATGATCAAAGGCTCAAAGAAAATCATCGAGCAAGGCATCTCCTCCACGCCCGAAGCACAACCCGTCGCATTCAAGGCAACGGAGGAGAAGAAGGAAGAGTCTACACCAAGTAGGCTCCCCATCGACGCCTCAAAGCTCGACAATGAGGAGATGGCTTTAATCATCAAAAGCTTTCGACAAATCCTCAAGCAAAGGAGGGGGAAGGACTACAAACCCTGCTCCAAGAAGGTTTGCTACAAGTGTGGTAAGCCCGATCACTTTATTGCAAAATGTCCTATTTCTAGTGACAGGGGCGACAACAAGAAGGGGAGAAGAAAGGAAAAGAAGAGGTACCACAAGAAGAAGGGCGGCGATGCCCATGTGTGCCGCGAGTGGGACTCCGACGAGAGCTCCACCGACTCCTCCTCCGACGAGGACACCGCCAACATTGCCATCAACAAGGGACTTCTCTTCCCCAACGTCGGCCACAAGTGCCTCATGGCAAAGGACGGCAAAAGGAAGAAGGTTAAATCTAAATCCTCCATTAAATATGCATCCTCTAGTGATGAAGACAATTCTAGTAATGAGGAGGATTATTTGTTTACCCTTTTTGCTAACCTTAACATGGAACAAAAAGAGAAGCTAAATGAATTGATTAGCGCTATTCATGATAAGGATGAACTCTTGGATAGCCAAGAGGACTTCCTAATTAAGGAAAATAAGAAACATGTTAAGGTTAAGAATGCTTATGCTCTAGAAAGGGAAAAAAGTGAAAAATTATCTAGTGAGCTAAGCACTTGCCATGATGTTATTGCCAACCTTAGAAATGAAAATGCTAAATTAGTTGCTAAGGTTGATTCAAATGTTTGTGATGATTCATATGCCAATCTTAGAAATGATCATGCTATTTCTATTGCTAAGATTGAGAAATTGAATGCCTCTCTTGCTAGCCTTAGATTTGAGAATGAAAAATTGATTGCTAAGGCTAAAGAGTTAGATGTTTGCAATGCTTCCATTTCCGATCTTAGAAATGAAAATGATATTTTACATGCTAAGATTGTTGAACTAAAAACTTGCAAACCCTCTACATCTACCATTGAGCATGTTTCTATTTGCACTAGATGTAGAGATGTTGACATTGATGCTATTCATGATCATATGGCTTTAATTAAACAACAAAATGATCATATAGCAAAATTAGATGCTAAAATTGCTGAGCATGAACTAGAAAATGAAAAATTTAAATTTGCTCGTAGTATGCTTTATAGTGGGAGACGCCCTGGCATCAAGGATGGCATTGGCTTCCAAAAGGGAGACAATGTCAAACTTAATGCCCCTCCTAAAAAATTATCTAACTTTGTTAAGGGCAAGGCTCCCATGCCTCAGGATAACGAGGGTTACATTTTGTACCCTGCCGGTCATCCCGAGCATAAGATTAGGAGAATGCACTCTAGGAAGTCTCACTCTGGCCCTAATCATGCTTTTATGTATAAGGGTGAGATATCTAGCTCTAGGCAATCAACCCATGCTAAATTGCCTAAGAGGAAAGCTCCTATTGCATCAAATGATCACAATGTTTCATTTAAAACTTTTGATGCATCTTATGTTTTGACTAACAAATCTGGCAAAGTAGTTGCCAAGTATGTTGGGGGCAAACACAAGGGATCAAAACTTGTGTTTGGGTACCCAAAGTTCTTGTATCTAATGTTAAAGGACCCAAAACTGTTTGGGTACCTAAAATCAAGAACTAAACTTGTTTTGTAGGTTTATGCATCCGGGGGCTCAAGTTGGATCATCGATAGCGGGTGCACAAACCACATGACAGGGGAGAAAAGGATGTTCTCCTCCTATGAGAAAAACCAAGATCCCCAACGAGCTATCACATTCGGGGATGGAAATCAAGGTTTGGTCAAAGGATTGGGTAAAATTGCTATATCTCCTAACCATTCCATTTCCAATGTTTTCTTGTTGATTCATTAGATTACAATTTGCTTTCCGTATCTCAATTATGCAAAATGGGCTACAACTGTCTATTTACTGATGTAGGTATCACTGTCTTTAGAAGAAGTGATGATTCAGTAGCATTTAAGGGAGTGTTAGAGGGTCAGCTATACTTAGTTGATTTCAATAGAGCTGAACTCGACACTTGCTTAATTGCTAAGACTAACATGGGCTGGCTCTGGCATCACCGACTCGCACATGTTGGGATGAAGAATCTTCACAAGCTTCTAAAGGGAGAACACATTTTAGGACTAACCAATGTTCATTTTGAGAAAGACAGGATTTGTAGCGCATGCCAAGCCAGGAAGCAAGTTGGCGTTCATCATCCACATAAGAACATCTTGATGACTGACATGCCACTTGAGCTCCTCCATATGGACCTATTCGGCCCGATCGCTTACATAAGCATCGGCGGGAGTAAGTACTGTCTTGTTATTGTGGATGACTATTCTCGCTTCACTTGGGTATTCTTTTTATAGGAAAAATCACAAACCCAAGAGACCTTAAAGGGATTCTTGAGACAGGCTCAAAATGAGTTCAGCTTAAGGATCAAGAAAATTAGAAGCGATAATAGGACAGAGTTCAAGAATTCGCAAATCGAAGGCTTTCTTGAGGAGGAGGGCATCAAGCATGAGTTCTCTTCTCCCTACACGCCACAACAAAATGGTGTAGTGGAGAGGAAGAACAGAACTCTATTAGACATGACAAGAACCATGCTTGATGAGTACAAGACTTCGGATCGGTTTCGGGCCGAGGCGGTCAATACCGCTTGCTACGCCATCAACCGGTTGTATCTACACCGAATCCTCAAGAAGACATCTTACGAACTCCTAACCGGTAAAAAGCCAAATGTTTCATATTTTAGAGTCTTTGGTAGCAAATGTTTTATACTTGTTAAAAGAGGTAGAAAATCTAAATTTGCTCCTAAGGCTGTAGAAGGCTTTTTACTAGGATATGATTCAAACACAAGGGCATATAGAGTCTTTAACAAGTCGACTGGACTAGTTGAAGTTTCTTGTGACATTGTGTTTGATGAGACTAACGGCTCCCAAGTGGAGCAAGTTGATCTTGATGAATTAGATGATGAAGAGGCTCCATGCGTAGCGCTAAGGAACATGTCCATTGGGGATGTGTGTCCTAAGGAATCCGAGGAGCCCATTCAAGCACAAGATCAACCATCCTCCTCCATGCAAGCATCTCCACCAACCCAAGATGAGGATGAGGCTCAAGATGATGAAGAGGAAGATGAAGAAGATGAGCCACCTCAAGACGACGACACTGATCAAGGGGGAGATGCAAATGATCAAGACAAGGAGGATGAGCAAGTTGCAATGCCGCCACACCCAAGAGTCCACCAAGCAATCCAACGAGATCACCCCGTCAACACCATCCTCGGCGACATTCATAAGGGGGTAACCACTAGATCTCGTGTTGCACATTTTTGTGAGCATTACTCTTTTGTTTCCTCTATTAAGCCACACAGGGTAGAGGAAGCACTTCAAGATTCGGATTGGGTGATGGCGATGCAAGAGGAGCTCAACAACTTCACGAGGAATGAGGTATGGCATTTAGTTCCACGTCCTAACCAAAATGTTGTAGGAACCAAGTGGGTCTTCCGCAACAAGCAAGACGAGCATGGTGTGGTGACAAGGAACAAAGCCCGACTTGTGGCCAAGGGATATTCACAAGTCGAAGCTTTATCAAATGGATGTGAAAAGTGCCTTCCTCAATGGACCAATCAAGGAAGAGGTCTATGTTGAGCAACCTCCCGGCTTTGAAGACAGTGAGTATCCTAACCATGTCTATAGGCTCTCTAAGGCGCTTTATGGGCTCAAGCAAGCCCCAAGAGCATGGTATGAATGCCTAAGAGATTTTCTTATTGCTAATGGATTCAAAGTTGGAAAAGCCGATCCTACTTTATTTACTAAAACACTTGCAAATGATTTGTTTGTATGCCAAATTTATGTTGATGATATTATATTTGGGTCTACTAACGAATCTACATGTGAGGAATTTAGTAGGATCATGACACAAAAATTCGAGATGTCAATGATGGGGGAGTTGAAGTACTTCTTAGGATTTCAAGTGAAGCAACTCCAAGAGGGCACCTTCATTAGCCAAACGAAGTACATTCAAGACATTCTAACCAAGTTTGGGATGAAGGACGCCAAGCCCATCAAGACACCCATGGGAACAAATGGGCATCTCGACCTCGACACAGGAGGTAAATCCGTAGATCAAAAGGTATACCGGTCGATGATAGGTTCCTTACTCTATTTATGTGCTTCACGACCGGATATTATGCTTTCAGTATGCATGTGTGCAAGATTCCAAGCCGATCCTAAGGAAGCTCACCTTAGGGCCGTAAAACGAATCTTGAGATATTTAGTTTACACTCCTAAGTTTGGCTTTTGGTACCCCAGGGGATCCACATTTGATTTAATTGGTTATTCCGATGCTGATTGGGCAGAGTGTAAAATTAATAGAAAGAGCACATCGGGGACTTGCCAGTTCTTGGGAAGATCCTTGGTGTCTTGGGCTTCAAAGAAGCAAAATTCTGTGGCTCTTTCAACCGCCGAAGCCGAGTATATTGCCGCAGGCCATTGTTGCGCGCAATTGCTTTGGATGAGGCAAACCCTTAGGGACTATGGTTACAAATTAACCAAAGTTCCTCTTCTATGTGATAATGAGAGTGCAATCCGCATGGCGGATAATCCCGTTGATCATAGCCGCACTAAACACATAGCCATTCGATATCACTTTCTAAGGGATCACCAACAAAAGGGGGATATCGAGATTGCATATGTTAGCACCAAAGAACAATTAGCCGATATCTTTACCAAACCATTGGATGAACAAACTTTTACCAAACTTAGGCATGAGCTAAATATTCTTGATTCTAGGAATTTTTATTGATGTCTTGCATACATAGCTCATATATATACCTTTGATCATCTCTTTCATATGCTATGACTAATGTGTTCTTTCAAGTCCATTTCATGATAAGTCATAGATTGAAAGGGAAAAGGAGTCTTCGGCGAAGGCAAGGCTTCCACTTCGCTCCATCAAATCATTCATCCTTCGCCATCGCTCCGTACCAACTCTCCAACTTTGGTATAATCTTCATTCCTTTACTTTCGTCCAAAGGGGGAGAGAGTAGTTTAAAAGGGCTTATATTTCACTCAAACATCCGTTTTTGGCGATTCATGCCAAAGGGGGAGAGAGTAGTAGCCCAAAGCAAAAGGACCGCACCACCACCAATTTCAAAAAATTATAGTCTTTTATTTGGTGTTAAAAGAAGTTTTTTAATTAGTATCTTATATTGATATAATTTCAAATTGGTATACCCTCTTCAAAATTAATATCTAAAACCCTCATGAACACTAAGAGGAGGATTTCATTAAGGGGGAGTTTTGTTTAGTCAAAGGAAAAGCATTTGAAATAGGGGGAGAAAATTTCAAAACCTGAAAATGCTTCTCAAAAATCTTATTCATTTACCTTTGACTATTTGCAAAAGAACTTTGAAAAGAATTTCCAAAACATTTTGCAAAACAAAACATGTGGTGCAAGCGTGGTCCAAAATGTTAATAAGAAGAAAAGCCATCCATGCGCATTTAGCAAGTAATATTTATTGGTTTCATTCCAAGCAACCTTTGCACTTACATTATGCAAACTAGTTCAATTATGCACTTTTATATTTGCTTTGGTTTGTGTTGGCATCAATCACCAAAAAGGGGGAGATTGAAAAGGAAATAGGCTTACACCTTTTCCTAATTGATTTTGGTGGTTGAATTGCCCAACACAAATAATTGGACTAACTAGTTTGCTCTAGATTATAAGTTTTACAGGTGCCAAAGGTTCACAATAGACCAATAAAATATCCAAGAAAGAGTTCAAACAAAGAGAGCTAAAGACAACCCAAAGGCACCCTGGTCTGGCGCACCGGACTGTCCGGTGTGCCACCGGACAGTGTCCGGTGCACCAGGGAAATCGAAGCTGAACTCGCTACCTTCGGGAAAATGGAGGCCGCTCCGCTATAATTCACCGGACCGTCCGGTGAATGCACCGGACAGTGTCCGGTGGCACACCGGACTGTCTGGTGTGCCAACGGAGCAACGGCTACTTCGCGCGCAACGGTCGACTGCAACGCATTTAATGCACGCCTGCGCGCGCAGAGGTCAGAGCACGCGCAGTTGGCGCACCGGACAGTCTACAGGACTTGTCCGATGCACCACCGGACAGCCCAGAGGCCCCACAAGTCAGAGCTCCAACGGTCGAACCCCAACGGCTGGCTGACGTGGCTGGCGCACCGAACAGTGTCCGGTGGCGCACCAGACTGTCCGGTGCGCCATGCGACAGCAAACTTCCAATGGCCACATTTTGGTGGTTGGGGCTATAAATACCCCAACCACCCCACATTCAATTGCATCCAAGTTTCCAACATTCTACACATTACAAGAGCTATAGCATTCAATACAAGACACACCAAAGAGATCAAATCCTCTCCCAAGTCTCTAGTTCAATTCCAATCAATAGTGACTAGTGAGAGAGTGACTTGTGTTCATTTGAGCTCTTGCGCTTGGATTGCTTCTTTTCTTTCTCATTCTTTCTTGAGTTTCATTCACTTGTAACCGAGGCAAGAGACACCAATTGTGTGGTGGTCCTTGCGGGGACTTTGTGTCCCGTGTGATTGAGAAGAGAAGCTCACTCGGTCTAAGTGACCGTTTGAGAGAGGGAAAGGATTGAAAGAGACCCGGTCTTTGTGACCACCTCAACAGGGAGTAGGTTTGCAAGAACTGAACTTCGGTAAAACAAATCCTTGTGTCTCATTCCTTATTTGCTTGCGATTTGTTTTCACCCTCTCTCTCGGACTCGATTATATTTCTAACGCTAACCCGGCTTGTAGTTGTGATTAACTTTGTAAATTTCAGTTTCGTCCTATTCACCCCCCTCCTCTAGGCGACTTTCACTTTTCATAGGAATCATGGCTAACATTGATCTCCATGAATGGAGAAGAACATGAATCATAAACTAGCCCTTAGGCATCAAATAAGAAACCATGTCCAACTAACAACTAGCCCTTAGTTAAATATTTTTTTATTTTCTGAGAGAAGGGCTAATTGGTAGCTAATATCATCTTCACACTCAGCTAGAGACGAAGAATTAACTGTGCGGAAAAAGAAAGTAGGGTTGAAGAAATAACCAAGACGAAAAAGGAATTGAGACAAAAAAAACTCTCTTGTATATTTTACTAAAAAATATGTACACTTCATTTGAATTTAATAAAGCATCTTGACTTTAAGAAGAAAAAAGAACTACCTATACATTTGGACATATGTGCCATTGCAAAGAACTTGCTTGTATATTTGTATGTGCATATATTAATATTATATATATATATTAAATATCCATCAATATTGATCTGTACATATGGAAACAAAAATTCACTTTTCTGTTGAGACTATGAACCGATACTAAATATCCTTTAAGTACCGGTTCTTGATTAGAACCAGCACTGAAGGTTCATCTTTAGTACCGATTCTAGCTAAGATTCAAAATCGTAGAAAGTTTTAGTACCAGTTGATGTTTTTAATTGATACTAATGTCAAGTCTCTAGTACCAATTAAAGATACTAACGAATAGTAATTAAATTAATATTAGTTGATGTCTTCAACCGATACTAAAGGTTTCACATTAGTATCGGTTAGAAACACCAACTGGTACTAATGTTTCTATTTTATAAACCTATCCTCGGCCTCCCCCAAACCGTGAAACCATAACCTCTACCCTTTGCGCCATCGTCCGCCCATCCTTACGCCCCCATCGACTGCACTACAACAACATCTTCGTCATTGTCTTCTTCTACCCTTGTGCTGACGTCGATCTCATCATTGTTCAGAGATTAGCTCGCTTGCTTTGCTTTATAAGGATAGTGGTGTTGGCATGCATTGTTTATGTATAAGGATCCAAGAGGCATAATGTCTACTTCTGCTTGCAAACTGAAAAGCTCTCATTTTGGACTATATATCAAAGACATTGGCATTGTACCTATAATTAAAATGGTCTCGTTTTGGATTAAGCATGCAAGTTATTATGAATTAGGCTTATGGCTCGGGGTCCATTTTCCTTATAGAATGAATTAGGCTTATCGGCCTGAAGTCCCCGACTGTTTCCGCTCCATCTTTTTTAGGAATTAGGATGATGATGGACGAATATATTAGATGAAGGTTGCAACAACGAAGTTTGTAGAAAGCATTCACCGCCGCCATGAAATCATATTTTATAGTGGCCCAACAAGATTTGAGGAAAGAACCTATGAAGCTGTCTGGTCTTGGTGCCTTATCGCCAGGCAGAAGATCGATGCTTGCTTTAATTTCATCCTCTGAAAAGGCGTGTCTAAGCTGGAGAGGTTATGTCACATATCAGAGAATCTCCCAGTTTAGGTCAAATTCCTAGGTGGTGGATGTTTCATCGTATTCTAGAAGAAGTTTTGGATTTCATGAGCCTTGTCTTCATGAGAGAAGGCCCAACCATTGTTGACCCTTAGTCGTTGAATCAAATTTTTTCGCCTCCCGGAGTTAGCTTTTTAGTGAAATAATTTGGTGTTTGCATCACAGAATCTAAGGCTTAACCTATTTCGTGCCCTTTCAATAACAGCATAGCCAAGGAAACACATCTTCAGTGTGCTTCGGAGACATGACTCGAAGTCCGACAACTATGCCAGGTCTAGCCTAAGGAGAACTTCCATGGCCATATGCATGGACAGCCTAGACTCAGGAACAAGCCTGGAGCTCCATCTCCTGAGCATCTGGGTTGTGCTCTGGAGTTTATAATACAACCTATGGGAAGGTTCATTGATGTTGGGCTAGCTTCGATCAGGCCTGTTCTAGCACACATGTTGGAAACTTGGTAAACCCGTCCAAAAAATCTTAAATTTGAAGGAACGCGGACGCCTTGGCCTAGCATTATTGGATAGAAGTAGCGAGCAGTGGTCAGAGACCGAAGATGAAAGAGTGTGCAACCCATAATTGTCGAAAAACTCCTCGCACTTTGGATTGCAAAAGAATCTATCAAGTCTGACCAAAGTGGGGTGTCGCCTCTTATTGCTCCAAGTATTGCTTCAAGTGTATTTTCTATTTTGCAGGGGAATTTCCTTTAGATCACAATTATTGAAAGCTTGTCTGCTGCATAAGCCTTGAAGTAAATGTTTTTTGTATTCTAAAATGCTATTTTTAAGAGATCTATAATTACTTATATAAGTGATTAGAAATAGACGACCTAGGATACGTTTGAGAGATATCTTATAACTGCTTATAAGTGATTAAAAGTAGAAGACCAGGTGGAGATAACTGCTTATATAGATATAGGTGACAAAAAAAAATAGAAGACCCGGTGGAGATGCTCTGCTTCAGCGGCAGGCAGTGGTGCAAAGTGCAATTATATTAGACTCCTCCAGTCCCCTTCGTCCCCTACCACAGTCCACAGAACACACGTATGATTTCTTGGCTTGGCATATGGTTCACCTGTGCTTTGGAATGCCCAAAACTCCAATGTGTAGCCATCACCTTCCTTGTTAATTAAAAAGAAAAAAAATAGCATAAAACGCTTTGCTTAGGACATCTGCAAAATTGAAGTAAAACCATCCTCATTTTATACAACACAAGTAACAACCCGACAACTTCAACATCACCAGCTGTTGGTATCATGGTTGAGTCAGATTCTCGAGTATATAACCGGCCATGCTTCTTCTCGAGGAAATGATGAAAAAAATGGATAATTGGTCACACAAGCAACCAGTATCATTCTATTCCCTGCCGCCCATGCATCATCTCCCTATCATCCATTCAATCCTTTCCTTTATCCCATCCATGTCCATCTCCTAACCCCGGAGTACTAGCACATCCTTTTCAGAGCATCTTCCTCCCCGGATTGCCGGATACCAAACCGCAGAGCTACACCAAAATCTAGCACAATTAGACTACAGACCACACATGTAACCTTACACCGATTACCCAAACTCCCAAATGTACACCATCCCTACAGCATGTACCGAGTTAAACTAATCATGCAATGCCTAAATGGTTTTTCGGGTTTGAATTATCACGATGGTGTATTAATAGACAAAGAAAAAAAGGCATCCAGTTCACACAATAGTGGATAGTATCAAGTTTGTCAACTTAAATGTTGGACTGAAAGTAACACGCTCAGCTCTGATATAGCAAACATTTATTGAGCTTGAAAATGAACAGAACATGCAATCTTTTATTGAAGTTGAACATTAAAACAGGATACTGAATTTGATTGAAATTTTCCAACAAATATGCGCTACATACATGATAGTCCTATATTGGACCGCGTGATTGATCAAGGGAACATTAATCAATCTATATAAAGCGACAGAATTAAGAATTTACAGGAGCGAACTTATATATTGATGCCATGACAATAATAATGATGATCTCCAAGCTCACAGACTCAGCCTTCATCCAAGCTCGGCAGGATCCACGATGGCGTCTCGGCACGCATTGCCATCTCCCGATCATTGAGCCGGCACGCAAGTTTCTTGGAGCTACGGCTCTCCAGGCTAAATGCCGACACGTTGTAGTTCACCGTGGTGGGACGCCTGTTGTTCACCTCCTTGCTGCTCACCGAATAGATCGTGTTATTTTCGAGATTGCCAAACCCCGCCGTCGGCACTGCGAACCCGTGGAGGGAATCGACAAACAGCGCACGGTCGCCGATGCCTGCGAGCTCCTGCCAGGCCGGATTGACGCCGCGGTGGTTGACGTGGAAGGCCTTGGAGAAGTCGACGTCGTCGCCGAAGAGGTACATCCACTTGGACTTGACGAGGAGGAAGAGCTCGTCGCCGGCGACCGCGACGCGCGCCTCTGCGGGGAGCTCGACGGCGGGGGCTGGGATCACGGCGGCGACGGCGAGGGTGACCGCGTCAACGACGGTGGTGCGGCAGACGTCCTCCTCGAAGACGAAGAACTCGCCGCCGGCGTAGTTGATGCTGCTGGCGTTGCAGTCGGCCAGGGCGGGGATGGGGGCCCAGGAGGAAGCGGCGGCCGTCGGATCGGCGCCGCAGAAGAGCAGACCTTCGCCGCAGGACGCCATGACGCCGTGCGGCGACCAGTCCCAGGCCATGTCGTCGGTCTCCGCGAAGAAGGAAGGGAGCCGCGGGAGCTGGCGGGTCGCGCCGGTGAAGGGGTGGACCAGGGAAGCGGCCAGATCGGTCGGGTCGATGGCGAGCGCCCACCCGTGCGGGGACGCGTAGAGGCGGCGGCGGCGGCGGTGGTGCGCCTCCGCGGCGGGGCGGGGCAGGCGGAGGTTCGGGTAGATTCGGTCCTCCCGGGGGCAGAAGAAGAGCCAGGACGGGGACGACGGGAGGAGAAGCCACGGCGGCTGCGGCGGCGGGGCGGCCGCGGCGTCCCGCGCCGCCGATCGCCAGGACGAGCAGACGGAGCGGAAGCGAGCGATGTCGGCGAGCTCGGTGATCCCGCCGGCGATGTCCGTTAGAAGCTCGGAGGGGAGGTCGGACCAGCCCGTGGCGGCCATGGCGATCGCAATCCGCGGAACGATCGGTGATTGCAATTCTGAAATGAAATGGGGCGTTTTTTCCCAGGTTGCGGCGTCTGTGCGATGGAATGGAAGGACGCATTCGTTTTTTATTGGGCGATTCGGGATTTCCAACGGCAGACGTGGTGCGCGCTGCGCCGTCGGCGAGGGAGCGGGCTCTCGTGGCTGTGCGGTGCGGTGCGGTGCCGTGCCGTGCGCTTTTGGGTTCGGTGTCCCATTCCTTTCCTTGCCGCACGCGCCGTGCCCGTGCCGCCGAGCGGCCACCTGTGACTCAACCCAGGCGTACGTGGGCGTGCCATCAGCGGCGGCCGACGGGAGCAGAGGTTTTGTTTGACTCGGGGTCTCGAGCCGGCCGAGGGCTGGCTACGCCAAATTGGGTGCCTCCTTGCTTGTTTCATAAGGCCATTGTAGTTTTATCATATAATTTCTAATGTTTTCATGTCGATAAAATTATCATAAAATAAAAAATGAAATATACTTTATTAAACGACATAATTTTATAAGCTAACCAATGAAAATGAAATATGCTTTAATGTTGCCTCTAAATAACCAATAAAAATAAATAAAATGGATAGAGATGAAATAAATTACCTTCAATGATGGTTTTGCGCGCTTTCTAATGTTTTAGAAACGGGTTGGTATAGTTTTATGGCGATGGAGTAGATTCACCTATTTCATAATAAGTATAGGTTATATCATAAAATAGCATACTAATTAACACAATAAAATCTCTCATAAAACATTCATTAAGAATGGCCTAGCTCCCCTTGAAGCGTAGATACGCTTGCCACGCAAACAGGCCACACGGTCAGTACTTGATTTAGTTCTCCAATTTGGAACTCACTCAGCTTTAAATTATAAAACTTTTTTAGTTTTTTATTACGTATTGAGACATATGTTGTCTCTAGATACATAGTTAAAATAATATATTTTTAAATAACCAACCACCACTACATGTGATATCCTGGTCTAAGGCTTAATAGAATTGATAGAATACTTATACTAATAAGTGTATCTTCTTTTTTAGAAGCCTATCTCAAAAGAAGCTCTAGATTAAGCATGTTTGGCCTAAAGAAATTTTAGGATGGGTGACCAGGAAGTCTTCTCGGGTGCACATAAGTAGAGATGTCAATGGGACCCGATACCCGATAACCTATGGGGAATTCCCCTATTAGGGTACGGGTATGAGACAAAAATTGTCCCCATGGGTATGGATATGGGACAAAATCTCCACCCATTGGGTAAACGGGTATGGGTTTGGGAAGCAATAATCCGAACCCGATTACCCATGGGTATTTCATACGCGTACACCTGTCCTGTTTATATGAATGAGTTGAGGCCGAGTCGGCCATCAAACCCGTTAGACTCCATTTCTTATATTGGTCCCAAGTACTGATTTCTTTTCTGACAGATGGATGAATGGATAATGGTTCATGGATGAGTGCTTGCCGATGTGGTGATGTATGAAATCTGGATAGTTTGTGCTAGATGTTAGTACCTAGTTATTCCTTAATTGGGGATGGGGACCCATCGGGGACCCGAAACCCGAATGGGGATGGGTATGGGATGAGTTTTATACCCATGATGGGTATGGGTATGGGGATGTATCAAACATGATGGGGATGGTCTGGGATGCTATAACCCGATGGGTATTACCCATTGACATCTCTACACATAAGTGATGACAAAGTGTGCAAAAGACTAGTGTTAGTTTATGGGGATGATGTATGATCCTAGAGGGCTACTAAGAGTAAGTATTATCGGTCCAGGAGTGGACGGGATATTACACCGCAATAAAACTTTTTAGTCTTTACCAAGTTGGATAGCATAAAGGTCAAATTCAACTCAAACCATAAGCCAAGAATCACGCACATAAGTAGCTAATTTTTATGCAGCCTTATTTAAAACTAAATCAATGGTTATAATTCACTCTCATGTCAACTTCGGTCTTTTTCTTCCTCTCCTCTCATTGCTATGATTATTTAAAAAATTAAAATGGTGGATCATCTTAGAGCTATGGGAGGAAATATTTGGAGAATTGTAAAGGATAGATATGTTGTGCTCAAACAAGATCAAGTTATGAATGCATTGTATGATAGCTTAGATATCAACGATTTCAACCACATCACGAACCTCAAGTCTGCACATGAAATCTGGAAAAAGCTTACGCACCGTTTGGATCATTGGAATTGAATTCCATTCTAATAATAGTAATTTTGGCATATATCAATTAAACTAATTCAGTTTTATGCAAAATATATTTATATACTATTATTAGCAAAATGTCAGAGATATTTATATGCTACATTTTTACTATAGAGGAGTGAGATGAAGAATGTCATGTATGTTACACAGTAGAAACAAATTCTACTAATGCATAAAATCATTTCCCATCCTCCACCCCATGAATTTGAGATAGGCTTATATCTGAACTTTGGAAAGTGGTGGAATGTCAAATTCCAAACTAAATAAGTTACTTTATTGAGTGAATTCTAATTCCTCTAAAATGAAGGGATCCAAATGCCCCGTTATGGTAATTCATGAGGGCACCACCAATGTTAAGAGTGTCAAGCTCTATGTGTACAAGGGCAAGTTTGGTCAATTTGTGATAAAGAAATATGAAAGTGTGTATGAAATGTTCAACTCGTTAAATGAAATAGTTTATGAGCTCAAGGGTCTTCAATTTAATGTGCTAGATGAAAATTTCTCTCACAAGTTTATTAGGTATCTTACAAGTTGATATGACACAATTGTTACTATGCTTGTGAGATCCAACTTGAAGACCACCTCTCCCACTGAAGCCTTGGGTGAAATACTCACTCATGCCATATTCAAGAAGTCGTAAGAAGAACCTCATGGTCAAGCAGTTTGAAGGAAACATGTGACGCCTAAGAGGGGGTGAATTAGGACTTCTAAAACTTTCACTAAACTAGGCCACAAATAAATCCCTAGAGCAAAACCTATACAAATAATCAAACTAGAATGTGCAAACTAGGTTTTGTCTAAGTGTTGCTATCTCTACCGCAATGACTAAGTTTCAATCCTAAACAATATAGGTATGAACACAAGATTGAAACTTAAATACTTAATGTAAATGCAGAAGCTAAAGAGCAAGGTAGAGATGCAAAATCTCATGGATGATGTCGGTATTTTTACCGAGGTATCCGGAACCACGCAAGGTCTCGACTAATCCTCGTTGGTGCCCCTACGCAAAGGGAAGCCCACGCGAGGGCCAAGCACCTCGATCGAGTAACTCCGTAGAGAGCCGCGGGCCTTCTCCACGCGCAAGTGGTGCTCCGCTTTCGACTCCTTTCGGAAGCTCCCCGCCGTGTCCACTATCAAGCTTCCGGCCGAAACGTCGTGGGCCTCGTTCCCTCCGGTACACGGTGGCGGCCGTGACACAAACACGGTTATCACTGTCTTGCAAGACTCTCGCCCCACTCGGTACAATTACAACGGCTCACGCAAGAGCCAAGGGATTGTGTGGTTTATCTAAACTCATTCAACTAACTAGGGTTCACCTAGAGCAAGCTCTAAAGTGGTCTAACTAACCTAAGCACTTTGCGAAGCACCTACGCTAATCACCGAGTGATTCTATTAAGCACTTGGGTGTATGAGCACATGGGAATGTCTACTATATGCCTTGGTATGTTGTTTGGGCTCCCACACCTTGGAATGGCCAGTTGGGAGTGTATTTATAGCCCCCAACACAAAACTAGCCATTGGAGAAAAGTCGTGCTCTCTGCGGCACATCGGACAGTCCGGTGGTGCACTGGACAGTCCACTGTTCATTGTCCGGTGCGCCTAGCCATTCAACTGACACTGCAGCCGACCGTTGGCGCGCAGGTTTTTTACACCGGACACTCTGGACTTCACACCAGATAGTCTGGTGATCTTCTTTCCATAATGCCACCTGGAACTATTGTGAATCATCTAGGCCCCTTAGTTATGTTTTGGTAATTAATGACAACTACTTGTGGACTAACAGTTCTTGGAGAAATAAGAATGCAGGTTGGACCACAGAGAACAAAAAATCTTGGAGACTAATAAGCATTGGTTGTGGATCAAGTAAAGGCAAAGGTATAACATAGGTTTTTGTTTTTTGCCGGTCTCTAGGAGTTTAGAGAAGACATTTGACCGGATTAGTAGGCTAGATGGTCGTACTATTAAGAGGGGTCAATGACTTTGGTCTGTGTAAAACTTAGTGCCTCATAGAGCATCTAGTGGTTGCATTTGCATGAGGTCTAACAGCGCTTCCAGTTTCGAGAGTTAAAAATCTTTTCGAAAGCGTGTTTGAAAATTTGCTAAGTCTTGGGTTGGGCGGACCGTCCGGGCCAAGTGGACGGACCGTTCGTGATTTATCCAAAGGGGTCCGAAGTATGTTCACTTTGGACTGGTCCTATATGTTTGTACTGTGGATCGTCTGGGCCTTGGGGCTGGACCGTCCGTAGTCCTGACCAGAGAGGGTCGCCCTCTGCACAGTCCCTATATAATTGTGCGGACTGTCCGGCCGGGGTCGGTGGACCGTCCGCAGGTGCCAAATTGGTTTGGGCAGGGGCTGTGTGTTTTTGGGTACTTGTACTATGGACTGTCCGGGGTCTAAGTGAGAGCACCTAGAGGGGGGGGGGTGAATAGGTGATCCTGTAAAAACTTCAAACTTAAGCCACAAAAACTTGTTATGTGTTAGCACGATTATTGCCAAGTGGCTAAAGTGAAGTCTCAACAAAACACAATACCACAAGAGATCAAGACAGAGGTGACACGGTGGTTTATCCCGTGGTTCGGCCAAGCCAATGCTTGCCTACTTCCACGTTGTGGCGTCCCAACGGACGAGGGTTGCAATCAACCCCTCTCAAGCGGTCCAAAGACCCACTTGAATACCACGGTGTTTTGTTGTTCCTTTCACTATCCCATTTGCAAGGAATCTCCACAAATTGGAGTCTCTTGCCCTTACAAGTATATGATCACAAAGAAGCACAGAGTAAGGGAGGGAAGCAACACACACAAATCCACAACAAAAGCGCACACACACGGCCAAGACTCGAGCTCGAATGACTATCTCAGAGTTCACACTAGAACAGAGCTCGAATCACTTAGAATCACAATCGAATGCGCAAAGAACTTGTGTGAATGATCAAGAATGCTTAGGAGTTGCTTGTGTATCTCCTCCATGCGCCTAGGGGCTCCTTTTATAGCCCCAAGGCAGCTAGGAGCCGTTGAGAGCAATTCCGGAAGGCTATCCTGGCCTTCTGTCGACGGGGGCACCGGACAGTCCGGTGCACACCGGACACTGTCCGGTGCCCGATTTGTTTCCTTTTCTGGCGCTGCCGACCGTTGCAGCCCGTTGGAGATCTGCGAGCCGTTGGCGCACCGGACAGTCCGGTGCACACCGGACAGTCCGGTGCCGTCTTCCGACCGTTGGCTCGGCCACGTGTCTCGCGCGGATTGCGCGGCCGACCGTTGGCCCTGGCCGACCGTTGGCTCACCGGACAGTCCGGTGCACACCGGACAGTCCGGTGAATTTTAGCCGTACGCCGTCGGCGAATTCCCGAGAGCGGCCAGTTCGAGCCGAGTCAGCCTGGCGCACCGGACACTGTCCGGTGCACACCGGACAGTCCGGTGCTCCAGACCGAGCAAGATCTTGGCTGCACATAGCCAAGTCTTTCTCTCCCCTTCTCTTTTCTTCTTCTTCCTGTTTCTAACACTTAGACAAATATATTAGTACACAAAACCAATGTACTACGGATTAGAAACATACCTCTACTCCATGATTTGTACTTTGTTCCATTTTACAACTAGGCACCTGTGTTGGTCACTAAATCACCAAAATACTTAGAAATGGCCCAAGGGCACATTTCCCTTTCAATCTCCCCCTTTTTGGTGATTTATGCCAACACAACATAAAGCAAGTTTAACAAGTACAAAAACACTTCAAATAATAACTCAAATTATTTTGAATCGATTTTGGCATATATGGATCATCCTTTGCCACCACTTGGTTTGTTTTTGCAAATCAAACTCAAATCTCTATCTCTAAGTCAAACACACATGTTGAAGCATAAAGAGAGTCATTCCAAAAGAGATTGATCAAAGATTTCAAAAACTCCCCCTTTTTCCCATAATTACTACTTCTCCCCACAAGAAGCCAACTTTTGACAAGAGAGACAACAAAAGAGTTTTGACAAACCAAAAGCTCTATTCTACTATTTTCAAAATCTCTCAAGTGGTAGCTGATCCATTTATTGCTTTGGCCTTTATTTTCTCCCCCTTTGGCATCAAACACCAAAACGGGATCAATTTTGGCCCTTTAACCCCATTGCCTCACCAAAATCTTCACTTAAGAGCAAATGGCAATAAGAGTTAATGAGATGGACTTGGAGTAAGTTACCCCTCATCGGAGTGCAGTGGAAGTCTTGCATGGTCCAAGTCCACCTTTTCCCTTTCAATTCTCCTTTGAGACTAAATCAGACAAACTCAACATATGGTTAGTCTCAAAGGGTCAAGTTGTAACACATCTCCCCCTAAACATGTGCATCACTTTGCAACGGACTTGTGAGGTCCAGGGAGTGTTTGTACAACTTGAGCACATAATAAGCAACAATATGCAGAAGGGAACATGATCAAAAGCATGAATACAGTATGCTACAATTCAATCCAAGTTCCGCGAATCTAAGACATTTAGCTCACTACGCAGCCTGCAAAAGGTCTTCTCATCTAAAGGCTTGGTGAAGATATCGGCTAGCTGGTTCTCGGTGCTAACATAAAACACTTCGATATCTCCCTTTTGCTGGTGGTCTCTCAAAAAGTGATGCCGGATGTCAATGTGCTTTGTGCGGCTGTGCTCAACAGGATTTTCCACTATTCGGATAGCACTCTCATTGTCACATAGGAGTGGGACTTTGCTCAGATTGTAGCCAAAGTCCCTGAGGGTTTGCCTCATCCAAAGTAGTTGCGCACAACACTGTCCTGCGGCAACGTACTCGGCCTCAGCGGTGGATAGGGCAACGGAGGTTTGTTTCTTAGAGTTCCATGACACCAGGGACCTTCCTAAGAATTGGCACGTCCCCGATGTACTCTTCCTATCGACCTTACATCCAGCATAGTCGGAATCTGAGTACCCAATCAAGTCAAAGTTAGACCCCTTTGGATACCAGATCCCGAAGCAAGGCGTAGCGACTAAATATCTAAGAATTCGCTTCACCGCCACCAAGTGACACTCCTTAGGATCGGATTGAAATCTAGCACACATGCATACGCTAAGCATAATATCCGGTCTACTAGCACATAAATAAAGTAAAGACCCTATCATTGACCGGTATGCTCTTTGATCAACGGACTTACCTCCTTTGTTGAGGTCGGTGTGTCCGTCGGTTCCCATCGGTGTCTTTGCGGGCTTGGCGTCCTTCATCCCAAACCGCTTTAGCAGATCTTGCGTGTACTTCGTTTGGGAGATGAAGGTGCCGTCCTTGAGTTGCTTCACTTGGAACCCAAGGAAGTAGTTCAACTCGCCCATCATCGACATCTCGAATTTCTGCGTCATCACCCTGCTAACTCTTCACAAGACTTTTGATTAGTAGAACCAAATATTATGTCATCGACATAAATTTGGCACACAAAACAAATCACCATTACAAGTCTTAGTGAAAAGAGTTGGATCGGCTTCCCAACCTTGAAAGCATTAGCAATTAAATAAATCTCTAAGGCATTCATACCATGCTCTTGGGGCTTGTTTAAGTCCATAGAGCGCCTTAGAGAGCTTACACAACGTGGTCGGGGTACCGTTCATCCTCGAAGCCAGGGGGTTGCTCTACGTACACCTCCTCCTTTATTGGCCCGTTGAGGAACGCTCTCTTCACATCCATGTTGGTACAACCTGAAAGAATGGTGAGCGGCATATGCTAGCAAAGATACGAATGGACTCTAGCCTAGCCACAGGAGCAAAAGTCTCCTCAAAGTCCAAACCTGCGACTTGGGCATAACCTTTTGCCACAAGTCGAGCCTTGTTCCTCGTCACCACCCCGTGCTCGTCCTGTTTGTTGCGGAACACCCACTTGGTTCCCACAACATTTTGCTTGGGACGAGGCACCAGCGTCCAAACTTCGTTGCGCTTGAAGTTCTTAATTTCCTCCTGCATGGCCAACACCCAATCCGGATCTAGCAAGGGCCTCCTCTACCCTGAAAGGCTCAATAGAGGAGACAAAAGAGTAATGCTCACAAAAATTAACTAATCGAGATCGAGTAGTTACTCCCCTTGCTAATGTCACCCAGAATTTGGTCGACGGGATGATCCCTCTGAATCATCGCTCGAACTTGGGGTTGGAGGTGCCGGTTGCGCTTCTTCCTCCATCACGTGATCATCTTGTGCTCCCCCTTGATCACACGCCTCCTTTTGATGAACCTGTTCATCGTCTTGAGGTGGGGGGATGCACCGTCGTTGAGGAAGAAGGTTGATCTCCTTCATCTTGTTCCTGTGGCCGAACGTCTCCAATCGCCATGGTTCGTATAGCGGCCGTCGGAACATCTTCTTCATCTACATCATCACAATCAACAACTTGCTCTCTTGGAGAGCCATTAGTCTCATCAAATACAACGTCGCTAGAGACTTCAACCAAAACCGAAGATTTGTTGAAGACCCTATAACGCCTTTGTATTTGAATCATAACCTAATAAAAACCCTTCTACAGCTTTGGGAGCAAACTTAGAATTTCTACCCTTCTTCACTAGAATGTAGCACTTGCTCCCAAATACACGAAAGTACGATACATTGGGTTTGTTACCAGTTAGTAGCTCATATGACGTCTTCTTGAGGAGGCGGTGAAGGTAGACCCTGTTGATGGCGTGGCAAGCCGTGTTCACGGCTTCCGACCAAAAGCACTCGGGGGTCTTGAACTCTCCAAGCATCGTCCTCGCCATAGTCGATTAGCGTCCATGTTCTTCCTCTCTACCACACCATTTTGTTGTGGTGTGTAGGGAGCGGAGAACTCGTGCTTGATCCCTTCCTCCTCAAGAAACTCCTCCACTTGAAGGTTCTTGAACTCGGACCCGTTGTCGCTCCTAATCTTCTTCACCTTGAGCTCAAACTCATTTGAGCTCTCCTGAGGAAGCGCTTGAGGGTCCCTTGGGTTTCAGACTTATCCTGCAAAAAGAACACCCAAGTGAAGCGGGAAAAGTCATCAACAATAAACTAAACCATACTTACTTCCTCCTATGCTTAGATAGGCGACGGGGTCCGAAGAGGTCCATATGCAGCAGCTCCAGAGGTCTTGACGTGGTCATCACATTCTTGCTGTGATGTGCTCCTCCAAACTTGTTTACCTGCCTGACAAGCTGCACAAGGTCTATCTTTTTCGAAATAAACATTGGTTAGACCTATCACGTGTTCTCCCTTTAGAAGCTTGTGGAGATTCTTCATCCCCACATGTGCTAAGCGGCGATGCCACAGCCAGCCCATGCAAGTCTTAGCCATTAAGCATGCATCTAGACCGGCCTCTTCTTTTGCAATAATCAACTAAGTAAAGCTTGCCGTCTAGTACACCCTTAAAAGCTAGTGAACCATCACATCTTCTAAAGGACAGACACATCTACATTTGTAAAAAGGCAATTGTATCCCATTTGACATAATTGACTAACAGATAGCAAATTATATCCAAGACTCTCCACTAAGAATACATTTGAGATAGAATGCTCATTAGAAATTGCAATTTTACCTAACCTTTTACCTTGCCTTGATTCCCATCACCGAATATAATTGAATCTTGGGAATCCTTATTCTTGACGTAGGAGGTGAACATCTTCTTCTCCCCCGTCATATGGTTTGTGCATCCGCTGTCGATAATCCAGCTTGACCCCCCGGATGCATAAACCTGCAAGGCAAATTTAGGCTTGGGTCTTAGGTACCCAACTCATGTTGGGTCCTGCAAGGTTAGCACAAATATCTTAGGGACCCAAATGCAAGATTTATCTCCCTTGCATCTAGCCCCTAATTTCCTAGCAACTACCTTCTTACCTTTTCTACAAATAGCAAAGGGAGCATTACAAGCATAATAATGGTAGAAGGTTCATTCACTACTTTCCTAGGAGCATGAATAACATTCTTTCTAGGTACATGAGCAATATCTCTCCTAGGCATATGTACAACATTTCTCCTACACATATCTCTACCATGATTATAAGAAGAACTAGAAGCAAACATTGCATGAGAATCATAAGCATGTGAATCAAGATGATTATAAGCATTTTTAGCATGTCTCCTATCATAATACATAAAAGCATGATTCTTTTTAGCATTACTAGCCATCGGGGCCTTCCCCTTCTCCTTGACGAAGATGGGAGCCTTATGGCTTGTTAAGTTTCTTGGCTTCCCTCTTGAAGCCAAGCCCATCCTTAATTGAGGGATGTCTTCCAATTGTATAGGCATCCCTTGCAAATTTTATCTTTTCAACTTCACTCTTGCTAGTCTTAAGTTGAGCATTAAGACTAGCCACTTCATCTTTTAGTTTTGAAATTGAAACTAAGTGTTTGCTACAAGTGTTAACATCAAAATCTTTACACCTAGTGCAAATTGTAACATTTTCAACACAAGACTTAGATTTATTTGTTACTTCTAATTTAGCATTTAAATCATGGTTAACACTTTGTAAAGTAGCAATGGTTTCATGACAAGAAGATATTTCACTAGAAAGCACTTCATTTCTTTTCACTTCTAAAGCATATGATTTTTGTGCCTCTATAAACTTATCATGTTCATCATACAATAAATCCTCTTGCTTCTCTAAAAGCCTATCCTTTTCATTCAAAGCATCAATCAATTCATTGATTTTATCTATCTTAGATCTATCTAAGCCTTTGAACAAGCAAGAATAATCTATGTCATCATCGTCACTAGACTCACTATCACTAGAAGAAGCATAAGTGGAGTCTTGAGTACTCACCTTCTTCTCCCTTGCCATAAGGCAAGTGAGACGCTCGTTGGGGAAGAGAGCCGATTTGTTGAAGGCAGTGGCGGCGAGTCCTTCGTTGTCGGAGTCGAGGAGGAGCAATCCGAGTCCCACTCCTTTCCTAGATGCGCCTCGCCCTTTGCCTTCTTGTATTGCTTCTTCTTCTCTCTTTTGTTCCCCTTTTCCTGGTCACTTTCATTATCAGGACAGTTAGCAATAAAATGACCAAGCTTACCGCATTTGAAGCACGAGCGCTTCCCCTTGGTCTTGGTCTTGCTTGGCTGCCCCTTGCGACCATTTAGCGCCGTCTTGAATCTTTTGATGATGAGAGCCATCTCTTCATCATTGAGCCGGCCGCCTCAACTTGCGCCACCTTGCTAGGTAGTGATTCCTTGCTCCTTGTTGCTTTTAGAGCAATGGGTTGAGGCTCGTGGAGTGGTCCGTTCAACGCGTCGTCGACGTATCTCGCCTCCTTGATCATCATCCGCCCGCTCACGAATTTTCCAAGCACTTCCTCGGGCGTCATCATCGTGTACCTGGGATTCTCACGAATATTGTTTCACAGAGATGAGGATCAAGTACGGTAAAGGACCTGAGCATTAGGCGGACGACATCGTGATCCGTCCAACGCGTGCTTCCGTAGCTCCTTATTTTGTTGATAAGGGTCTTGAGCCGGTTGTACGTCTGAGTTGGCTCCTCTCCCCTTATCATGGCGAACCGTCCAAGCTCGCCCTCCACCAACTCCATCTTGGTGAGCATGGTGATGTCGTTCCCCTCGTGAGAGATCTTGAGGGTGTCCCATATCTGCTTGGCATTGTCCAAGCCGCTCACCTTATTGTACTCTTCCCTGCACAAAGATGCTAAGAGAACAGTAGTAGCCTGTGCATTTTTATGAATCTGTTCATTTATAAGCATAGGGCTATCCGAGCTATCGAATTTCATTCCGTTCTCCACAATCTCCCATATGCTAGGATGGAGAGAGAATAAGTGACTACGCATTTTGTGACTCCAAAATCCGTAGTCCCTCCCCATCGAAGTGTGGAGGTTTGCCAAGAGGAATGGAAAGCAAATGCGAATTCGAACTATGTTGAATACGGGAATAATCAAATGAAAAGTTCGAATTGACCGTCTTCCTGTAGTCGTTGTCGTCGTCCTTTTGGGAAGAAGTGGATTCATCACTATCGTCGTAGTAGATGATCTCCTTGATACGCCTCGTCTTCTTCTTCTTCCCTTCCTTTCGTCTATGGCCCGAGCCGGAGTCGGTAGGCTTGTCGTCCTTTCGGCTCGTTGACGAAGGTCTCCTTTTCTTTGTCGTTGATCACAATACCCTTCCCCTTAGGATCCATCTATTCGGGCGGTTAGTCCCTTTGTGAATAGAATGGCTCTGATACCAATTGAGAGCACCTAGAGGGGGGGGGGGTGAATAGGTGATCCTGTAAAAACTTCAAACTTAAGCCACAAAAACTTGTTATGTGTTAGCACGATTATTGCCAAGTGGCTAAAGTGAAGTCTCAACAAAACACAATACCACAAGAGATCAAGACAGAGGTGACACGGTGGTTTATCCCGTGGTTCGGCCAAGCCAATGCTTGCCTACTTCCACGTTGTGGCGTCCCAACGGACGAGGGTTGCAATCAACCCCTCTCAAGCGGTCCAAAGACCCACTTGAATACCACGGTGTTTTGTTGTTCCTTTTCACTATCCCGTTTGCAAGGAATCTCCACAAATTGGAGTCTCTTGCCCTTACAAGTATATGATCACAAAGAAGCACAGAGTAAGGGAGGGAAGCAACACACACAAATCCACAACAAAAGCGCACACCACACGGCCAAGACTCGAGCTCGAATGACTATCTCAGAGTTCACACTAGAACAGAGCTCGAATCACTTAGAATCACAATCGAATGCGCAAAGAACTTGTGTGAATGATCAAGAATGCTTAGGAGTTGCTTGTGTATCTCCTCCATGCGCCTAGGGGCTCCTTTTATAGCCCCAAGGCAGCTAGGAGCCGTTGAGAGCAATTCCGGAAGGCTATCCTGGCCTTCTGTCGACGGGGGCACCGGACAGTCCGGTGCACACCGGACACTGTCCGGTGCCCGATTTGTTTCCTTTTCTGGCGCTGCCGACCGTTGCAGCCCGTTGGAGATCTGCGAGCCGTTGGCGCACCGGACAGTCCGGTGCACACCGGACAGTCCGGTGCCGTCTTCCGACCGTTGGCTCGGCCACGTGTCTCGCGCGGATTGCGCGGGCCGACCGTTGGCCCTGGCCGACCGTTGGCTCACCGACAGTCCGGTGCACACCGGACAGTCCGGTGAATTTTAGCCGTACGCCGTCGGCGAATTCCCGAGAGCGGCCAGTTCGAGCCGAGTCAGCCTGGCGCACCGGACACTGTCCGGTGCACACCGGACAGTCCGGTGCTCCAGACCGAGCAAGATCTTGGCTGCACATAGCCAAGTCTTTCTCTCCCCTTCTCTTTTCTTCTTCTTCCTGTTTCTAACACTTAGACAAATATATTAGTACACAAAACCAATGTACTACGGATTAGAAACATACCTCTACTCCATGATTTGTACTTTGTTCCATTTTACAACTAGGCACCTGTGTTGGTCACTAAATCACCAAAATACTTAGAAATGGCCCAAGGGCACATTTCCCTTTCACTAAGCCCAGACAGTACTAACTCACAGGTCGCAGACCATCCGGCCTTGTAATGGCGGACAGTCCGCGTGTGTTAGCTCATCGTGGTCAGAGCTCTGGTGCTCCTTGTTGCTAGGTCTCGGACGGTCCGGCCAAGGTTGGTGGACTATCTGGACTTCGCTTTTCTAACATCTCTGACATATTTCAAACCGGAATACTAGTCATTACTTGTACGGCGGACCGTCTGGCCTAAGGGCGCGGACAGTCCGCGTGTGCGCAGAAATTGTGATAGTTGCACATAAAGGTTAGAAATGAGGAGTGGGCTATAAATAGAAGGGGAGCTCGTGTGTGAGGGCTCTCTTGGCTATTCCTTGCACACATTGAGCTCATTTGTGATCCTACCACTCATTCTCTCACACTCCTTGCTTGAGATTGCATTCTAGTGAGAGATTGAGAGTTTCTAGTGCATTTGCATCCATTGGTGATTCTTGAGGCACTAGGTGGTACACCGGGCAAGTGTCATCGGCTTGTTACTCTTGGAGGTTGCCACCTCCTAGACAGCTCGGGTGTTGTCTCCGTCGAGATCTCCAAGAAGATTATGGAGGAGCCGCGGTGTCGATTGTGAGGGGTTCGCGCCTACCTCGTCGGAGCGGCAAAGGCGACGCTAGTGGAAACGAGGTATTGAGTGATTTCTTGTCCACTTGTCTCAAAGATCAAGCCACATCTTGATAGAGGAGCAAGTGAGAGATCGAAGTCCACCTCAACATGGATTAGGGGTGATCGGCAAATCACCGATACCACGGGATAAAATCCGGTGTCTTTCTCTTCTCGCATTACTTATTACCGTGCAAGTAATTAATATTTCGCATATTGTCCTTCTTGTATACAATTACCATAGTTGTTTCTCATAGATTGCTTACTTGTTGTCACTAGAGATTTTATACCTCTTGTCATATTGATTAAATTTCTCTAGTGTTTTTTATTTTAGTCAAAACCGTCTATTCACCCCCCCTCTAGCCGGTGTCATAGATCCTACAACTATCCGTTGGGCTACTGTTCCCTGGTGCACTGAACAGTCCGGCGTGTGGCACTGGACAGTTCGATGTGCCACCGGACAGTCCGGTGCTCCAGACCAGACAGTCTGAAGGCAACACTTCCTTTGTTTCTTGGACTTCTCTTGATCTTCATAATGTATTTTTTGAGGTGTTGCTTTCCTCAATGCCTTGGTCCAAGTAACTTTAGCATCCTATGAACTACAAACACGAACACTAGCAAATTCATTAGTCCACAGGTTATGTTGATCATTGTGACGGAACCTCCCAAGTTATTAGGCCCACCTACAGTTGTCCTTGTCCAACAGACATCAGACAACCCTGTAGATGTTCCTTAATTACTTGACAAGTTTGGTATTTTTATCCTTACCTTTCCAGGAACGTTTCACCCGTCTGACAGACAATATGTTCATCGGAGATGCGGAAATGCGGAAGTGATTACATAAACTTACCTTTATTTAAAAAGTAAGAGTAAGTTATTTAGTACAGACCAGAGAGTGCTGAAAAGTATTATTACAATACCTGGGAGGCAAAAACTCCTCCCATTAGGTTCTTTACATAAAGGTTTTTAAGGAGGACCCGGTCCTCCGGCAGCTTCACTCTTGATTATCTTCACTTTTCACCACCTTGGTACAAAAACAACAAAAGTTTGTTGTCTCCTCACCTAAAAACAACGGGGGAATAAACCCTGAGTATGGAATTACTTAGCAAGTCTTACCCGACCAAGAAAAAGACTCTCAAGGGTATGCTGGTGATATGGGAGTCAAGGTAGGGTCTTTCAATAATCAAAGACTCTATTTGCAGAATTGCTTACTAAAGTGGATCCTTAAAATCCAATTTTATTGTCAGGTTAAGTAAAATTACCTGCATCTAGAGTTCTTTCTACCCTAATTCAATCACTTGACCTGCACTAGCCAATTTCTCATCAACCCTTCATCTTCACTGGATCGCTACGTGTAAGTCAGTGGCCAAGTCTCCATAACCGTAGATCTTCACTGGATCGCAACGTGTAAGTCAGTGGCCAAGTCTCCATAACCGCAGAGGTACGGCGATCCGAATCGATTATACTCAGCTGAGGATCTCCGATCACACGACATATGTAGCACTTAACCCTTGCATATGTCAACCCGCCACCGAGTTTCTTAAGACCAGATCAGGTTCACGCAAACCGAGAGCACAGATACACCACCGTCCAGCCTCTTGCCACGGAGGGTACACGCTACTCTCGCCACCGCTCCACGCCCATTTCGTGTTATCTTATTCTGGCCTTAGTCCACCCGAGGCAAAGCTTACCCATGACGAGGCATGTGACCAGTTAAAGGGTCCTCGGTCAGCAGGCTTACATCGAGACGACCCTTAATTGACTCAGACGGAGACACTACACCGAGACTCTCTTTCTCGTGCAAGTCACCCGCCCGGTCTCAGCTTAATCATTTCACCCCAAAGGTTGGTACCTGGCAGAGATACATCTTTTCCGATGTTGAATCCATCAAGGCCTTTGATAGATTCACCATCAAGTTTTATTTTGAAAACAACCCTCCCACTTGCCAAACATCTTTTGTAAAACAAATTCTTTTGCTTTCTAGAGCAATACTAAGCATAGTAAAACCTTTTTTTAAAAACAGGGTATCAAGGGAGGTAATCAATTTCAAGGAAAGTAATGCAGGAATTGGTTTAAGCAATCAACACCTATCACCTAGTGCATCAAGCAAGTGAGAAAGATTTTAAAATACAAGGGGGGTGGCAAATGCACCGGGGCTTGCCTTTGTTTATGGGTGAGTCAGGCTCAGATCCACAAATATCGAAGTAAAAACAGTTCTTAGCCTGTGTTTCCAAGGGTGGTGGTACTTGCTCTTCAGTGGCTTCCACTTCTTCTTCGTGTTCTAATCATAACCACATATGTATAAGAATGGATGCCATGGGATGCTCATGAGGATGCAAAGATAATATAAACTTATTATCTAAGTCTTGAATACAACTTTCCTTCACGGAACTCCGAGAACTTAGGGTTTCCGGAGTCAGTAAAGGAGTTCACAGGGCAGGGGGGTGTTTTGGGGTTTGGTGATCAAACAAGGTCCAAATCAACCCAATATCTACCCAAGGCTTCTAAATAATATAAGGAGCTCATATAAAAATTTTGAGCATTTTTGGGATTACCATTTATCTTTTAAAAATCCAGAACTACTATCATAAACTATTTTAAATACCTTAAAATTCCTGATTTAACCTAAAAATCATGAAACTATTTTTCTCAAATTCTAGGGAAAATAAGAAACCTAGGAAAATTGGTTTCACAATTTTACCATTTTTCTACATTTTTCTACATATTTCTAAAGCTTCACTGAAAAAGAAAAAGGAAAAAGTGTAACAGTAATGGGCTGGTTTTAGCCCAAACGGCCCAGTCCAGGGGAAAAGTGCGCCCGCGCTCTGGCAGCTTTGCGAAGACACCCTCGGGGTCCTAACTAACTAGAAGCGGGTTCCGTTACTGTTTCTTCAGGTCACTGACAAATTGCCGAGAAGTCCTCAAACTTCTATCCCTTCGCAGAGGGAGGGTCCTCGACGACGGTGAGCGTGGCTTCGCTCCGGTGAGCAACTATACCGGCCGAACGGGGCTACGACCGGCGCTCCCGAGCGACTAACACCTAATTGAATCTATTCCAAGCCTTTCCCCCAACTCAATTTCGGAATTGGAGCTCTACAACCCTCTACCCACGGGGACAGCGAAAGCTATGGAAATTCATTCGTGTTCCCAGTGATTGGTGGGCTTCTAGATTAATTGGACGGTTTGGAGAGCATCACCAGCATATAGGGACATGAGAACAACACACGAATTGGATGGTGCCTTACCAGAACGGACGGACCACGGTGGAGTGGTGTTTTACGGTGGCGGAGACCAATTTGGGGGAAAACCCAAATTGCGGAGCTACAGTGAACGAGTGGAGATGAGAGTGGGTGCTATAGCTTGACGATTACATGGCGCAACTATCCCTGCCCTCAATTTATAGGCTCCGAGGGCGGTGGCCGGTGAATTTCGGATGGCACGGTGGCGGTCGGAGAGTGAAAAGAGCTCTGTTGCAAGAGATGGGTGGCTGTCACCGTGGCGGGGTCACCGGCGATCACCGGATATGCACAAGGGGAGCTACTGCGACGTGGTAAACCACCGAGGCATGTAGCGCACGGTCGCGAAGTGGCTAACTCCGACGAGCTTATCCGAAGTGGTCGTGATCCAAGCTTGGTACGGCGGCCGGAGTAGAATAGTGACCGGAGTTCACCCACGCCGTGTTATTTCCTACCCTTATGAGTTATCTGCAACCCACGACGCACGAATCGCAACGGCGATGAGGATCGCGGCGCGGGATCACCGGCGGCGAGGGGATCTGAACCTGGGATATTTGGGTGGCACTGTACCATCGAAGAACTTGTTCAGAGCGTCTGACAGACAATGTTTGGGTCGATTTTGCTCTCAATTCTTAGTGATAACCCATGTCAAGCTCTATAGAAAAATTGTAGAGTAATGTACCATCTACAATGTTGCCATATGGTGTTGCCACTAAAAATCATTGGATCATGTCTAAAATGGGGCTTGAAGTTGGTGGTAGTTCACTGTTAGTCTGAAAATTCAGACCCATCAGCCTGACAGTCTAACTTTGAGCTGAATTATCTCCAAATTTTTCATAAGAACATGGCTTGCACTCTTAAGCAAAGTTGTTCTCCTATCATTGGGCTACAATTTTGATGTGGTGACCTAGGGCAAAAACCCCATAATTTGAAAGATACAATGCTCCAAAGTTGAGCCCTCAACACTGAATTTCAGACTTAGAATGAACCTAAGTGAGGTCCATTTTGCATTTAAGTCCAAAACCCAATGTTTAACTTACAAGTCCACACATTTGTGAACCAAAGGACTTGAGATACTTATTTGACTTGGTTTTTGCACTTTAGTCCAAAAGTGGACTAATTTTGTACATAGGCCCCTAGGGTTTAGATTTAGGGTTTTCCAGGGTTCTAATTGAGATTTTTGGTATCCCAAGGGTATAAATGTGACTCAACTTTGTTTTTGGGGACATTTTATGACTCTTTCCCTAAAGCCTTTAGGTTTTCTCATCTTGGGTTAAGTTTTACTCCCTTCGAGCCTTATTTAGGGTCAGGTTTTCTATCCAGGGTCCTATTTGCAAAACACCAAAAACAATACACTTGTTTGAAATTGTTACCTAGTGAATGCACTCTAGGTGTATCAAACATATGCAATGTCAATGCTTATGATGCCATGCTCAAGTTTTAGTTATAGTAACACCAGGGGTGTTACATCCTTCCCCCCATAAAAGAATCTCGTCCCGAGATTAAAGGTCCTAGGGTGAGTAATGGAAAAGGAAATGTGTCACATTTTTATTCCCTTATTTCTGGTACAAGGCAGGGGTGGTGTGGGGGTTCACTCTTTATTACAGTAACTAAATACACTTTACAAATTACATGAGGCTAGAAAGCCTGGGAAATTCTTATCTAAAAAGTCTTGAGTTTCCCAAGTAGCCTCTTCCTCAGAATGTTGGTTCCATTGTATCTTATAGAACTTGAGAGTCTTTCTCCGGGTAACCTTGTCCTTTTGATCCAGAACTCGAATAGGATGTTCCGAGTATGTTAAATCTGGTTCCAGGACAACATCTGTCACTTCAATGGTTCGATCGGGAACCCGAAGACACTTCTTCAATTGCGATACATGGAACACATTATGTACAACAGACAATGTTTCGGGAAGTTGAAGTCGATACGCCACTGGCCCATATCTTTGAAGGATAGGAAATGGACTGATGTACCTGGGTGCAAGCTTTCCTTTTATCCCGAAACGCGATACTCCCTTCATTGGTGAAACCTTCAAGTAAACATAGTCCCCTTCAAGAAAATACAAGGGCATTCGCCGTTTGTCTGCATAGCTCTTCTGCCGAGCTTGGGCTTTCTTCAGATTATGAATAACTTTCTGAACCTTTTCCTCGGCTTCCTTCACTATGTCAGGCCTAAAGAAATACCTTTCTCCAGGTTCAGACCAATTTAGCGGAGTTCGACACCGTCGCCCATATAAAGCTTCAAAAGGTGCCATCTTGATACTTTCTTGATAACTATTATTGTATGAAAACTCCGCCAAAGGTAAACATTCATCCCATTTTGGTGAGAAATCCAGGACACATGCTCGCAACATATCTTCGAGTACTTGATTAATTCTCTCAGTCTGTCCACTGGTTTGTGGATGATATGCCGAACTATGGAGCAACTTAGTACCCAAGGATTTGTGAAGTGCTTCCCAAAACTTGGCTACAAATTGGGGTCCACGATCCGACACAATGGTCTTCGGAACACCATGCAGACTAAGGATACGAGCAATGTATAATTGGGCGTAGACAGTAATTGGGAAATCTGTCTTGACCGGCAGAAAGTGAGCAATCTTCGTAAGCCGATCAATTATAACCCAGATAGAATCATACCCTCTTGCAGTCCTGGGCAATCCCACGATAAAGTCCATACTTATGTCTTCCCATTTCCATGTTGGGATCGGCAAAGATTGTAATGGACCAACAGTTTTCATGTGTATGGCTTTGACACGTCTGCAAGTGTCACACTTAGCCACATAGCGTGCAATTTCAATTTTCATCTTCGTCCACCAGTAGTACTGCTTTAGATCGTGATACATCTTAGTGCTTCCTGGATGAATAGAATAGCGACTAAGATGCGCTTCATCTAAGATTTGCTGGCGGAGTTCTTCGTTCTTCGGCACTACTATGCGGTTATTGAACCATATCACACCTTGATCGTCTTCCTTGAAACATTTGGCTGTTCCAGCCTTTATTTTCTCCCGTATGTGCTTCATACCCAAATTATCCTTTTGAGCATCAAGTATCCTTTGCAAAATGATTGACTCAAGCTTTAGCTGATTCAGAGTCCCTTGTTGAACCATCCCTAGGTTTAGCTTTTCCATCTCTTGACATAAAGTATTGTTAGAGGCCTTCATCATAAGATAGTGGCAGGAAACCTTACGGCTCAGTGCATTTGCCACAACGTTGGCTTTGCCTAGGTGATAATGAATTTCTAGTTCATAGTCCTTAATGAGCTCAAGCCATCGTCTTTGCCTCATATTTAATTTTGACTGGGTGAAGATATACTTCAAGCTTTTGTGATCTGTATAAATATGACAGATATTTCCCAGCAGATAGTGACGCCAAATTTTTAGGGCATGAACCACAGCAGCTAGCTCCAGATCATGAGTTGGGTAATGCTCCTCATGTCGGCGCAACTGCCTTGAAGCATATGCAATTACTCGGCCCTCTTGCATTAATACACAGCCGAGTCCACTGCCTGATGCATCACAATATACATCAAAAGGCTTAGTGATGTCCGGTTGAGCCAATACCGGAGCAGTGGTTAATAATGTCTTCAATTGCTCAAAAGCTTCATTACACTTAGAAGACCAATTGAATTTAATGTCATTCTTCAATAAACTTGTGATTGGCTTCACAAGCTTAGAAAAATCTGGTATGAATCTACGATAATATCCAGCTAGTCCAAGAAAACTCCGGACTTGGTGAACAGTGGTTGGGGGTTTCCACTCCAGAATATCCTTGACTTTGCTAGGATCTACCGCAATTCCCTTGGCAGATAACACGTGCCCCAAAAATTGAATTTCCTCCAGCCAGAACGCGCACTTGCTGAACTTGGCATACAACTGATATTCCCTCAGGCGCGTTAATACAATCCGTAGATGTTGAGCATGTTCCTCTTCATTTTTAGAATATATCAAGATATCGTCGATGAAGACCACCACGAACTTGTCCAACTCGGGCATGAACACCGAGTTCATCAAATAAGTGAAATGGGCAGGAGCATTTGTTAGCCCAAAGGACATTACCAAATATTCAAATAAACCATACCGCGTAGTAAACGCGGTCTTCGGTATATCCTCAGGCCGAATACGGATTTGGTGATAGCCCGACCTGAGATCAATTTTGGAAAATACCCTCGCTCCAGTCAGTTGATCAAATAAGATGTCAATCCTCGGAAGAGGGTACTTGTTCTTGATGGTGACCTCATTCAGGGGTCGATAATCCACGCACATTCGCAAGGTTTGATCCTTCTTCTTAACAAAAATGGCGGGGCAACCCCATGGAGACGAGCTTGGCCGGATGAATCCCTTATTCAGTAGATCTTGTAATTGAATCTTCAACTCCGCCAACTCATTAGGGGGCATACGGTACGATCTTCGGGAAATGGGAGCCGTAACGGGCTTTAGCTCAATTACAAATTCTACATTTCTTTCAGGGGGCAGTCCAGGCAAATCTTCCGGAAATACATCTAGAACCTCACATACTACCGGAATATCCTTGATCTCCGGTACAATGGCTTCATATATTCTACCAGAAGCTTTGGCTGGATTGGTTACGGGGAGAGACAAAAGAATTTCTTCTTGATTATAGCTCAACCTAACGGTTCTGAGTTCAGTGTTGAGAATTGCCTTGTATTGGGCTAACCAATTCATACCCAAAATCACATCTATATCCTGGCCTTTCAGAACAATCATGTTAGCAGGAAAGTTCCGTCCGGCCATTGTTACTGGCACTTCATAGGCCACTTCTCTAGTAAAAATGTATCCCCCAGGTGAATGAATTTTAAATCCTTCTTTTGATTCATGGCATGAAATGTGATGTTGCTCCACAAATGTCTTGCTAATAAATGTATGCGAAGAACCAGAATCAAAAAGAATAATTGCAGGGTGACTGGCCACGAGAAACGTACCCATCATCACCGGTTCACCTTCCGGTGTAGTGGCCACTTGAGTATAGTATACCCGCCCCGTCTTCTTTGCATTCTTCCCCACATTATTTCCCTTGGGCTGAGCTGATTTCCCAGATCCTTGCTGAGCATTTGATTGATTTTGCTTGGGATATGGGCAGTCTTTGATGAAATGTCCAGACTTGCCACAATTAAAACACCCGGTTGAGGAATCGAGTGCCCAGGGCACCCGGCTGATTTGGGGTAGTGGGGGCATTGTTAGGGCGAATAATGATTGGCTGTTTGAAAGGGAATGAAGGCGGTCGAGAGAAAGAACGATTTTGGCTAGAAGGCCGGATCACAAACCGTTGCCTCTTTGCCTGGCCCTGATTAGGCTTCTCACCACCAAATCCCTTATTCTTCCCGGAACCTGCATATTTTGCTTCAACAGATAGGGCTGTGCTGACAGCCTTTCCATACGTGAGATCTATGCAGGCAGCCATTTTTCTCTGCAATCGATCATTTAGCCCTCTCATAAAGCAGTTCTTTTTCTTTAAATCAGTATTCACCTGATCAATGGCATACTGCGACAGGTGATTAAACTTGTTGAGATACTGATTGACGGTATCTCCCCCTTGTTTCAGCTTCATGAACTCTTCTTGCTTCATATGCAGAACACCCTCCGGAATATAGTGTTCACGGAAGGCTACTTTAAATTCTTCCCATGTGACTTGATGGTTGGCAGGTTGAATAGCCACAAAATTTCCCCACCAAGTACTGGCAGGGCCGCGTAGTTGTTGCGCTGCGAACAACGGCTTCTATGTCTCTGAACAGCGGAGGAGACCAAATTTTTGTTCAATAACCCTTATCCACTCATCAGCTTCCAATGGGTCCTCAGCCTTGACAAATAGTAGTGGACGGGTTTCAGAGAAATCCAGATATGTGGTTTCATGGGGGCCTTGCTGATAACCCCTTCTACCCCGCTGCTGGAATTGTTGGCCCGCCATTTCTCTAAGAAAGCGGGTATTGTCTGCAGTTGCGTTCACCAAGGCGGCAATCGCCTCGGCCAATGTGGGAGGAACCGGGGGTGGATTTGGGGTAACATCCCATCCCCTAGAAGTTCCTGCTGCATCCTGTCCTCGAGTCCTGGTAGGCATCTGAGGCAAAGAACATTTGAAGTAAACATAATATGCCAGAGAAACCTTCCATTTTACATTACTATAAAAAGTAATGATACAGACTCGATGTTATACAACAGGATACATTACCCATTATACAAGAGTTCAACCTATTATACAACACACTACTTCTATTCCTAGAAGCTATACTACTACTCCTGCTTCTGATTGCTCTTAGCAGCTTCATCGTCAGGTGTGGGAGACCATACGTCGACCAGCCTCAACGAAGGAGGGGGCCTAAAAAGGTCTAACTCCCCACCAAGCGCTTCTCCCGCAGTATGCGAGGGTCCGACTTCTAACCTGACAGGATCCGTAGGGACATTTTGGTGTAATTGCGAATACAGTACATGAACTTCTTCATGTAAAGTATTGCAATATACCTGCAAGTTGTCAATAGCAGCGCTAAGTTCGTTGACTCGTGCTCGAGCCTTCGCTTCCTTAGCCCAAGCTACTGAACGAGACTGTACCGCCCAATCAAGCGCCAAATCTCGATCAGCTAGTTGATCTTGCAGGGTGCGGATGTAACTTCTTAATTCATTTATTCGGTCTCCATCCGCAACCCATAAATTGGTCCTACGTTGTAACTCTGCTTGAAGTTGATTCACGCGAGCTTCGAGATCACCAATAGGATCGTTGCTCCCGCTACTGCTATCTTGCTCCCGTGGGGCAAGTTGGTGTCGAGGTACACCGATAGGTCCAGTATGTTTTCGCGCCGTTTTCCTTGTACGCGGCGGCATTTTCTAAGGGGGAACTTTATTAGTACATTTCTTAGCATGATGCATGAATAATTACAGAATCAACCTTAGTTGATTCAACCTTCTATACATTGCACTCTTCCTATCTGGTCTTTGAAATAAACTCTTCAGAAATACTTAGAGAAGAAATTTTCTAGATGAGTCTAAGAAAATCTTTTTGAAGATGCTACATAAGATCTGCCAAGAAGGGCTACGCTCTGATACCAGCTGTGACGGAACCTCCCAAGTTATTAGGCCCACCTACAGTTGTTCTTGTCCAACAGACAT
The DNA here is from genome assembly GCA_029449295.1 of Zea luxurians. NCBI lineage: Eukaryota > Viridiplantae > Streptophyta > Magnoliopsida > Poales > Poaceae > Zea > Zea luxurians. The sequence goes on along the minus strand of JAOPSE010000135.1, from coordinate 850,185 downwards.
CAGACAACCATGTAGATGTTCCTTAATTACTTGACAAGTTCAGTAATTTTATCCTTACCTTTCCAGGAACGTTTCACCCGTCTGACAGACAATATGTTCATCGGAGATGCGGAAATGCGGAAGTGATTACATAAACTTACCTTTATTTAAAAAGTAAGAGTAAGTTATTTAGTACAGACCAGAGAGTGCTGAAAAGTATTATTACAATACCTGGGAAGCAAAAACTCCTCCCATTAGGTTCTTTACATAAAGGTTTTTAAGGAGGACCCGGTCCTCCGGCAGCTTCACTCTTGATTATCTTCACTTTTCACCACCTTGGTACAAAAACAACAAAAGTTTGTTGTCTCCTCACCTAAAAACAACAGGGGAATAAACCCTGAGTATGGAATTACTCAGCAAGTCTTACCCGACCAAGAAAAAGACTCTCAAGGGTATGCTGGTGATATGGGAGTCAAGGTAGGGTCTTTCAATAATCAAAGACTCTGTTTGCAGAATTGCTTACTAAAGTGGATCCTTAAAATCCAATTTTATTGTCAGGTTAAGTAAAATTACCTGCATCTAGAGTTCTTTCTACCCTAATTCAATCACTTGACCTGCACTAGCCAATTTCTTATCAACCCTTCATCTTCACTGGATTGCTACGTGTAAGTCAGTGGCCAAGTCTCCATAACCGCGGAGGTACGGCGATCCGAATCGATTATACTCAGCTGAGGATCTCCGATCACACGACATATGTAGCACTTAACCCTTGCATATGTCAACCCGCCACCGAGTTTCTTAAGACCAGATCAGGTTCACGCAAACCGAGAGCACAGATACACCACCGTCCAGCCTCTTGCCACGGAGGGTACACGCTACTCTCGCCACCGCTCCACGCCCATTTCGTGTTATCTTATTCTGGCCTTAGTCCACCCGAGGCAAAGCTTACCCATGACGAGGCTTGTGACCAGTTAAAGGGTCCTCGGTCAGCAGGCTTACATCGAGACGGCCCTTAATCGACTCAAACGGAGACACTACACCGAGACTCTCTTTCTCGTGCAAGTCACCCGCCCGGTCTCAGCTTAATCATTTCACCCCAAAGGTTGGTACCTGGCAGAGATACATCTTTTCCGATGTTGAATCCATCAAGGCCTTTGATAGATTCACCATCAAGTTTTATTTTGAAAACAACCCTCCCACTTTGCCAAACATCTTTTGTAAAACAAATTCTTTTGCTTTTCTAGAGCAATACTAAGCATAGTAAAACCTTTTTTTAAAACAGGGTATCAAGGGAGGTAATCAATTTCAAGGAAAGTAATGCAGGAATTGGTTTAAGCAATCAACACCTATCACCTAGTGCATCAAGCAAGTGAGAAAGATTTTAAAATACAAGGGGGGTGGCAAATGCACCGGGGCTTGCCTTTGTTTATGGGTGAGTCAGGCTCAGATCCACAAATATCGAAGTAAAAACAGTTCTTAGCCTGTGTTTCCAAGGGTGGTGGTACTTGCTCTTCAGTGGCTTCCACTTCTTCTTCGTGTTCTAATCATAACCACATATGTATAAGAATGGATGCCATGGGATGCTCATGAGGATGCAAAGATAATATAAACTTATTATCTAAGTCTTGAATACAACTTTCCTTCACGGAACTCCGAGAACTTAGGGTTTCCGGAGTCAGTAAAGGAGTTCACAGGGCAGGGGGTGTTTTGGGGTTTGGTGATCAAACAAGGTCCAAATCAACCCAATATCTACCCAAGGCTTCTAAATAATATAAGGAGCTCATATAAAAATTTTGAGCATTTTTGGGATTACCATTTATCTTTTAAAAATCCAGAACTACTATCATAAACTATTTTAAATACCTTAAAATTCTTGATTTAACCTAAAAATCATGAAACTATTTTTCTCAAATTCTAGGGAAAATAAGAAACCTAGGAAAATTGGTTTCACAATTTTACCATTTTTCTTCATTTTTCTACATATTTCTAAAGCTTCACTGAAAAAGAAAAAGGAAAAAGTGTAACAGTAATGAGCTGGTTTTAGCCCAAACGGCCCAGTCCAGGGGAAAAGTGCGCCCGCGCGCGCCCACGCTCTGGCAGCTTTGCGAAGACACCCTCGGGGTCCCAACTAACTAGAAGCGGGTTCTGTTACTGTTTCTTCAGGTCACTGACAAATTGCCGAGAAGTCCTTAAACTTCTATCCCTTCGCAGAGGGAGGTCCTCGATGACGGTGAGCGCGGCTTTGCTCCGGTGAGCAACTGTACCGGCCGAACGGGGCTATGACCGGCGCTCCCGAGCAACTAACACCTAATTGAATCTATTCCAAGCCTTTCCCCCAACTCAATTTCGGAATTGGAGCTCAACAACCCTCTGCCCACGGGGACAGCGAAAGCTATGGAAATTCATTCGTGTTCCCAGTGATTGGTGGGCTTCTAGTTTAATTGGACAGTTTGGAGAGCATCACCAGCATATAGGGACATGAGAACAACGCGCGAATTGGATGGTGCCTTACCAGAATGGACGGACCACGGTGGAGTGGTGTTTTACGGTGGCAGAGACCAATTTGGGGGAAAACCCAAATTGCGGAGCTACGGTGAACGAGTGGAGATGAGAGTGGGTGCTATAGCTTGACGATTACATGGCGCAACTATCCCTGCCCTCAATTTATAGGCTTCGAGGGTGGTGGCCGGTGAATTTTGGATGGCGCGGTGGCGGTCGGAGAGTGAAAAGAGCTCTGTTGCAAGAGATGGGTGGCTGTCACCGTGGCGGGGTCATCGACGATCACCGGATATGCACAAGGGGAGCTACTGCGATGTGGTAAACCACCGAGGCACGTGGCGCACGGTCGCGAAGTGGCTAACTCCGACGAGCTTATCCGAAGTGGTCGTGATCCAAGCTTGGTACAGCGGCCAGAGTAGAATAGTGACCGGAGATCACCCACGCCGTGTTATTTCCTACCCTTATGAGTTATCTGCAACCCATGACGCACGAATCGCAACAGCGACGAGGATCGCGGCGCGGGATCACCGGCGGCGAGGGGATCTGAACCTGGGATATCTGGGTGGCACTGTACCATCGAAGAACTTGTTCAGAGCGTCTGACAGACAATGTTTGGGTCGATTTTGCTCTCAATTCTTAGTGATAACCCATGTCAAGCTCTATAGAAAAATTGTAGAGTAATGTACCATCTACAATGTTGCCATATGGTGTTGCCACTGAAAATCATTGGATCATGTCTGAAATGGGGCTTGAAGTTGGTGGTAGTTCACTGTTAGTCTGGAAATTCAGACCCATCAGCCTGACAGTCCAACTTTGAGCTGAATTATCTCCAAATTTTTCATAAGAACATGGCTTGCACTCTTAAGCAAAGTTGTTCTCCTATCATTGGGCTACAATTTTGATGTGGTGACCTAGGGCAAAAACCCCATAATTTGAAAGATACAATGCTCCAAAGTTGAGCCCTCAACACTGAATTTCAGACTTAGAATGAAACCTAAGTGAGGTCCATTTTGCATTTAAGTCCAAAACCCAATGTTTAACTTACAAGTCCACACATTTGTGAACCAAAGGACTTGAGATACTTATTTGACTTGGTTTTTGCACTTTATTCCAAAAGTGGACTAATTTTGCACATAGGCCCCTAGGGTTTAGATTTAGGGTTTTCCAGGGTTCTAATTGAGATTTTTGGTATCCCAAGGGTATAAATGTGACTCAACTTTGTTTTTGGGGACATTTTATGACTCTTTCCCTAAAGCCTTTAGGTTTTCTCATCTTGGGTTAAGTTTTACTCCCTTTGAGTCTTATTTAGGGTCAGGTTTTCTATCCAGGGTCCTATTTGCAAAACACCAAAAACAATACACTTGTTTGAAATTGTTACCTAGTGAATGCACTCTAGGTGTATCAAACATATGCAATGTCAATGCTTATGATGCCATGCTCAAGTTTTAGTTAATCATCAAACACCAAAACCTATTGAGCCAAATGGCCCGGGTCCATTTTCCTTACAATCTCCCTCTTTTTGTGATTGAAGACAACACACCCAAAGCAAGCAAATATTACAAACATTTGAATGTAAATATGCAATCTACTTGTAAGGATGCATGTTTGTCCCCACAATGTGATATTATGGACTTAAGCCTCCCCCTAACTCCATAATTCACTTACTTCCTATTTTAGACCAAAGAACCAAAACCACTTGAAGGATCAAAATTTTAATTTGGTGCTGTTTGGTGTTTGATACAATTTTCATTGCTTTGGTCCCTAAACTTCTCCCCCTTTGGCATCAACCATCGAAAAGGAAGACATTAAAAGCATGTAGGAAGCAAATAAGATTTACCCTCATAAAAGATTTATCAATTAAAACCAATTGAAGAACTTGATATTATAACTCCCCCTAAATGAGTGTTCTCCTTTAGAAAGAATTTTCTCCCCCTTTAGAGACGAAGAAATACTCCCCTTGGCAGAGATCTTCTACTTAGCAAAAAGCATGTGAAAAATAGAGGTGCAAGACATGATTTGATTAGACTGACATCCCTTATGCATAGGTAACAAAATATGATTTAACCACTTATGCATGTACAACAACATGGAAAGTATAAGATATGAAATATAGTCTAACCAAATATTGGATAAGACATGTAAATGATGCCAAATGTAGTCTCAAAATTACCATTTGAAAATCAATGTCGGACCATTTGAAGACAAATGCTAGGCTTGTGAGACATAAGAATTCTTGAAGATTTAAAGTGGAAGCTTGTTGTCTTTCTCCAGGGACTTTATTTTCCTTACAATGAGACTACTTGTAGGAGACTACTTTATTTTCCTTACAAACGGTATTAGTCTCAAAGTCTTAGATTATAGAGTAACATCCCCCTGAAGGTGTGCATACAAGTTTTAAATACTTGTAGGAGACATGCACTTTGATTTTGATATCAAGAGGGGCAAATTATCTATAATCCGAGCTTTGGCACATATAAGTTAAATGATACCAATTGTAGGATATAAGCTTTTGAAGCATTATTTTCATTTACTTAAGGATGTTAAATAAGCTATGTGATGTGCTTAATTAAACATTTTAAACCATGTAGGTTTGCTCAATAATATGAATTGAGAACGAGCAATCTTACCATGTGATTTACCAATAAGCTATGTGACGTGCTTAATTAAACATTTTAAACTATGTAGATTTGCTCAAGAATATGAATTGAGAACGAGCAATCCTACCATGTGATTTACCTAGTATGCATGCATTCAACTAGAGTAAATGCCAATTGAAATACTAGGCGTTAAAAGTAAAACTAGATTCATGGAAAATAGATACGCATATCTAAAAACAAGAAATACAATAAATCTAGTTACCTTAGTCATGGGTGGGGAAATTTGGGTCCAAAATATTCACTAACCTACTTGACAATAAACTTGATCCAATATGATGTATCCCATGATATACATCCTAATTTTGCCAAGTCCCCAAACTCCCCAAGGTCCTTCGGACTCCTCACTTCCCTTTCGAGATCCAAACCTTTTTGGGGCTTTTCATGGTTGAAATTATTTCCTTTGGCACCCAGATGCATTTGGCCCCTTTTCCTTTGTTGGCTTGCTTGTTGGCCTTGATTCCTATCACCTTTCCATTCTTTTTCTTCTTGATCAAATATGGTGTAGCAGCCTTTTTGTCCACCTTGCTTATTAAAAGGAAAATATGCCCTTGGGCCATTTCTATAAGTGTTTTGGTGATTAGATGTCCAACACCTATTGATTGAGTCTTTATGAGCTAAATGAGTGAGAAGTGCAAATCGAAGAACAAGGTATGTTTCTAGACTTAGTAAATTGTTTTTGAATACTAAGATGTTTATCTAAGTGCCAAAAACAGTGACGTCGGTGTTTCGACCCCGGGGGGTCCCTGGACCGACGAGTAAATTGTCGCCGCGTGCCCCAGCCCAGATGGGTCGGCGCGAGACGGAGCGCGAAGGGGGGAAGAAGCCGGAGGGAGGCAGGCGTAAAAGGGGGAACCCGCGGCCTTCGTGTTTGTCCCGCGCCTAGGTCGGGTGCGCTTGCAGTAGGGGGTTACAAGCGTCCACGCGGGAGGGAGCGAGAGGCTTACGCGAGCGCCGTCCCGTCCTTCCCCGCACGGCCAACCCTCTGTAAGAGGGCCCTGGACCTTCCTTTTATAGGCGTAAGGAGAGGATCCAGGTGTACAATGGGGGGTGTAGCAGTGTGCTAACGTGTCTAGCGAAGAAGAGCTAGCGCCCTAAGTACATGCCGTCGTGGCAGCCGGAGAGGTTTTGGCACCCGGTTCGTGTGGTGTCGTGGCCGTCGGAGGAGCGCTGGAGCCTGGTGGAAGGACAGCTGTTGGGGCTATCGAGTCCTTGCTGACGTCTCCTTGCTTCCGTAAGGGGGCTGAGAGCCACCGTCGTCATGGAGCATGCGGGGCGCCATCATTACTTGTTTATCGGGGCGAGCCAGATGGGACACCGGTCTTGTTCCTCGTAGCCTGAGTTAGCTTGGGGTAGGGTAATGATGGCGCCTCCTGTGATGTGGTCGGTCCGAGCCCTGGGTTGGGCGAGGCGGAGGCTCCTCCGAGGTCGAGGTCGAGTCTGTCTTCCGAGGCCGAGGTCGAGTCCGAGCCCCTGGGTCGGGCGAGGCAGAGACTGTCAGATGAGGCCAGGGCTAAGTCCGAGCCCTAGGGTCGGGCGAGGCGGAGTTCGTCGTCTTCTGGGGCTGAGCCTGAGTCGAAGCCCTAGGGTCGGGCGATGCGGAGTCCGTCGTCTTCCGGGGCTAAGCCCGAGTCCGAGCCCTGGGGTCGGGTGAAGCGGAGTTCGTCGTCTTCCGGGGCCGAGCCCGAGTCTGAGCCCTGGGGTCGGGCGATGCGGAGTTCGTCGTCTTCCGGGGCTGAGCCCGAGTCCGAGCCCAGGGGTCGAGCGAAGCGGAGTTCGTCGTCTTCCGGGGCTGAGCCCGAGTCCGAGCCCTGGGGTCGGGCGATGCGGAGTTCGTCGTCTTCCGGGGCTGAGCCCGAGTCCGAGCCCTGGGGTCGGGCAAAGCGGAGTTCGTCGTCTTCCGGGGCTGAGCCCGAGTCCGAGCCCTGGGGTCGGGCGATGCGGAGTTCGTCGTCTTTCGGGGCTGAGCCCGAGTCCGAGCCCTAGGGTCGGGCGAAGCGGAGTTTCCTATGGCGCCTGAGGCCGGACTTGGCTGCTGTCAGCCCCACTCTGCCGAGTGGCACAGCAGTCGGAGCGGTGTAGGCGGCGCTGTCCACTTGTCAGGCCGGTCAGTGGAGCGGCGAAGTGACTGCGGTCACTTCGGCTCTGTCGACTGAAGGGCGCGCGTCAGGATAAGGTGTCAGGCCACCTTTGCATTAAAGGCTCCTCCGATACGGTCGGTCGGCGTGGCGGCTTGGCCAAGGTTGCTTCTTGGTGAAGTCTGGGCCTCGGGCGAGCCGAAGGTGTGTCCGTTGCTGGGGGGTCCTCGGGCGAGACGTAAATCCTCCGGGGTCGGCTGCCCTTGCCCGAGGCTGGGCTCGGGCAAGGCGAGATCGTGTCCCTTAAGTGGACCGATCCTTGACTTAATCGCACCATCAGGCCTTTGCAGCTTTGTGCTGATGGGGGTTACCAGCTGAGATTAGGAGTCTTGAGGGTACCCCTAATTATGGTCCCCGACAGTAGCCCCCGAGCCTCGAAGGGAGTGTTAATACTCGCTTGGAGGCTTTTGTCGCACTTTTTTGCAAGGGGACCGGCCTTTCTCGGTTGCATTTTGTTCCGATGGGTGTGCGCGAGCGCACCCGCCGGGTGTAGCCCCCGAGGCCTCGGAGGAGTGGTTTGACTCCTTCGAGGTCTTAATGCGTTTCGCAATGCTTCGACCGGTCTGGTTGTTCCCTCATGCGAGCTGGCCGTAGCCCGGGTGCACGGTCGGGTCCCAAGTTCTCGGGTTGGTATGTTGACGCTATCAACAGTTTGGCCGGAGCCGGGTTTGCGAGAGCAGCCCCCGAGCCTCCGCACAGGGCGAGAGGACGGTCAAGGACAGACTCGACTTCTTTACATACGCCCCTGCGTCGCCTTTCCGCAAGGAGGAGAAGGGGAAAAAGCGCCATGTTGCCCTTGGAGGGCGTCAAACATGGTGTCTCCGGTGAGCTGCTAACGGGTAATCCGAGTGGACGTCCGTGCCCCATTTGTTAGGGGTTGGCTAGAGGCCCAGAGGCGCGCTCCAAAAGTACCTGCGGGTGATCTGCCGGACCCGGTCCCCTTTTGACGGGGTCTGAGGGCTCGATGCCTCCCTCTGATGGGATTCCGTTACAAGATCGTTCCCGCTGGTCTCGGAAATGTCCTAGGGTACCTCGGGAGCGTAGCCCGAGCCTTGGTTATGTATCGAACGTACCCAGGGTCATCCCTCGCTCTGCGTCTGAGGCGGCTGTGAACCCTTCGATGGCCAGCCTATGAACCCCTGATCAGTAGTGGGTGCGGAGCCCGAGTGGCCTGAGGCGGTCGTTGAACCCTTCCGAGGGGCCGACCTTTGAACCTCTGAGAAGTAGTGGGCGTGGAGCCCGAGCGCTCTGAGGCGACTGTTGAACCCCTCCGAGGGGCCAGCCTTCGAACCTCTGATCAGTAGGGGGGCTCAGGGCCCGTTTCCTTCGCGGATAAGGATCCCTTTCGGGGTATCCCCTTTCCTGGTCCCTGTTGTAAGAGAGAGAAAGAGGAACAGGAAAAGGATGCGAAATCGAATGACGTGGCGTACCTTTTTTGGACGCGGTCATTATGGCGAAGGTGAAGCGTCGCCCGCGTCTCCTGCCAAAGGTGCCGCCTGTCCCACGGTGGAGTTAATGCGGCAGGACGAGTGGTTCGCGGGGCAGCCATTGCGCGTGCACGAGCCGTTCGAGGAACGGGACACGGGCGCGCCGTCTTCACGCCGTGGGAGAGGGCTCTCCCGCTGTCCCAGGAGGGGACATGAGCTTGGCTGACGACTTGACCGCTGCTTTCGCTCGCCCGCCACCGCCATTACTGCCGGCCCATTTCTGGCTGCATCGACCGTCGCACCTTCTCTTGCAGCTGACTGGCCTGTGACCGATGCGCCTGGTTGGCACTGTTGGGTCATGTGCAGGGTTGCCTCGAGTTGCGGTACTGGTTCCGCAGTCGAGGAGGCGCGGTAGTGGCACGAGTGGCGGTGCGGTTTCTTGCACGTTGCGACCGGCGCGCCGGTTGCATGATGCATGGGCCTGGGCCTCCATGCTGGACGCGTCGAAGTCGAAAGGGTGCGCCCCTTCGGTGCGGTTGCATGCCGCCTGCATGGCGGTCCGCCCTTTCACCCGCTGGTTTGGGCGAAAGTGGGGGAATGCTTGTAACCGCTGGGCAGTTGCGCGCGCCGCGCGCGGTGGTTTGTCTTCTTCTGCCCTGGGCCAGCTTGCATGACGCGTGGGACCCAGCCCCCATGTCGTAGGGGGAGGACCTTGGAGCGTGTTGGAGAAGACAGCCCGCGACGGCTGAGGACGCAAGTGGGGAGAGTTGCCTTTAAAAGGAGGGCGACCCCCTTGAAGGGCAACCATGTCTTCGTGCTCCCCTCATGCATCGTGTCTTTCCCCCTTCCGAGCCCCCAGATGGGGGGCGCCCGTGGTTCTCCCGCCTTGTCGTCGTTGGGGAAACGCAATTTCGCGAGAAGTTGGTACCTTTCAGCCATCGTTCGGCTTCAAGGATTTTCGTTAGGCAGCCCGGCCGCATCCCCTCGCTGGTGGTCACCCAAGACGGTGACCACCAGCTCCTGGGTGGGGAGAAGCAAGCCGGGCTGCGGCCTCCGCCCCTCCCTCAGCTTCAAGGATGTTCATCATCAGCGCTGGGGAGGGGAGTGCGCCGAGTTGGGGTCGGTCTCTGTGCGGGCAATGGCCCGCTCCTTCCCTTAGTGATCGGGGGGAAGGGCGTTCGCCGTTCGTGGCGCTGGCAGCTGCCGCGTGCCCGGCTCTTCGACCCGAGCGGCTTCGGCGCTGCTACCGGCGCCACCTTCCGCCACGGCAGCCGGAAGAGGTTTCTCCGCCGACGAGATAGCCGGTGCCGCCCACGGACTGACCTCCAACTCTACGGCCTTCTGCCCGTCCTTGCCCCCCGAGTGGGGATGTGGGCGAAGGCTTTATGGCAGCAGCATCCGCCCTGAGGTCATCGCTGCTGCTGTTTGGCCGCTCGGAGCAGAAGTCGTCGTTGCCGCTGCTGGAGCGGGCGGCGGCGCGCCACCCGTCGGCCTTCTGTTGCTCCGCAGGCCCCCCAATCGTGTGGGGTTGTTCGTACCTGTGGAGGTGGAACCGGAGTTCTATTTGTAATGGCACCTTGAGTGCCGGAGTCTATTCATTGTGGCTGTCGGGGCCTGAACATGTATGTATTTTCGGCACGGAGCCGTGTTTTTTCTTCATTTCGAGCACTAAGACTCGCCTGTCGGCTATCTGAACCGCTTTACCAAGCGTGAGTTGCCTCGTGCGAAGGTCATGAGTGAGGTATCCGTATCCCGGAGGTGTAGGAGTCCCTCGGCTCGGTCGGCCTTGCTGCCCGAGGTTTCTCTTGCTTAGTTAAAGAAACCCTCAGCTGCTCTTCGATGAGCCGAAGCCGGAGGTAGCGGTGTCAGCACAGACAGAGGCGGAGTTGACTCGAAAAGAAGACTTCATCGGCCGGAGCCCGGCCGGGCCGTCCACTAGCGGGACCAGCGTCGGAGTTGAGTTGCCGAGGCCACGAGCCGGGCTGATGTCCTCGGGGGACAGCTGGCTGAGGCTTCGGGGTGGCCGGCCGAGCCGTCTGCTCGAGCCGGACTCCTGGAAGAGACCCTGGCGGTGATGGCCCGAGCGTGGTGCTGATGTCGTCCTTCGAAGTGGAGATCCTCCGACCGCGTCGCCGTCCGAGGCTAGGTCAGACCTCGCCGAAGGTGTAGTTGACGCCGAGGGTGCTGCTACTCCCTTCAACAGTCAAGGTCCGAGCCTGCAGAATCGGGTTATCTTGTAGCGTGCGTATGTTTTCTGCGGCCGCCGAGGCCCAAACATACTGTCGTCGTGTTGTAAAGCTGCATGTCTTTTCCCCTTGCTTCGAGTATCTGGACTTATTTGTCGGTAACAGAGTTGTTTGTCCAAGCGAGAGTTACTTTTCACGGAAGGTGATGAGTGAGGTATCCGTATCCCGGAGGCGTAGGAATCCCTCGGCTCGGTCGGCCTTGCCGCTTACGTGTACTCTTACTTGTCCACCGGATTCTGCTATCGATGTAGTCGAGAAGGCCCGAAAAATCGTTTTGGCAGAAGGGTCTTCGAGCATTGGGACTTGTTCGATCAGCGGAATCGCTTATCCGAGCGTGAGTTACTTATCGCAGAAGGTGATGAGTGAGGTATCCGTATCCCGGAGGCGTAGGAGTCCCTCGGCTCGGTTAGCCTTGGCTGCTTACGTGTACTCCGTCATTTTCAGGATCCACTTTCGAAGTAGTCGAAAAGCACGAGAGATATTCTGGCAGAAAAGATCTTTTTCCGAGGAAAAAATTTGACGCAGAGGGGTTCCCCCCTTCTAGCTCCCGAGGGAGGGTCGGGCTTTTTGCCGAGGCAAGGCCGACCCTTCCTTGATGGTTAGACTTTGTGTGTGAATGAGGTGTATGAACGACTTGAAAGCATCTTAAGGGTAGAAGCGACGTAGCTGTCGGATGTTCCAAGCGTTGCTGTAGACCTCGCCTTGACTGTTGGCCAGCTTGTACGTCCCGGGCTTCAGAACTTTGGCGATGACGAATGGCCCTTCCCAGGGAGGCGTGAGCTTGTGCCGCCCTCGGGCGTCTTGTCGCAGCCGAAGCACCAGGTCGCCCACCTGGAGGTCTCGGCACCGAACCCCTCGGGCGTGGTAGCGTCGCAGGGACTGCTGATACCGCGCCGAGTGTAGCAAGGCCATGTCCCGAGTCTCCTCCAGCTGGTCCAGTGAGTCTTCTCGGTTAGCTCGGTTGCTTTGATCGTCGTAGGCCCTCGCCCTCGGGGAACCGTATTCTAAGTCTATGGGCAAGATGGCCTCGGCCCCATAGACTAGAAAGAACAGTGTGAAGCCCGTGGCTCGGCTCGGCGTTGTCCTCAGACTCCAGACCACCGAGGGGAGCTCCTTCATCCATCGCTTGCCGAACTTGTTGAGGTCATTGTAGATCCGCGGCTTGAGTCCTTGCAGGATCATGCCGTTGGCACGCTCTACTTGCCCTTTCGTCATGGGGTGAGCCACAGCGGCCCAGTCCACCCGGATGTGGTGATCCTCGCAGAAGTCCAGGAACTTTCTGCCGGTGAACTAGGTGCCGTTGTCGGTGATGATGGAGTTCGGGACCCCAAAGCGATGGATGATGTTGGTGAAGAACGCCACCGCCTGTTCGGACCTGATGTTGTTTAGGGGCCGGACCTCGATCCACTTGGAGAATTTGTCGATGGCGACCAGTAGGTGCGTGTAGCCCCCGGGTGCCTTCTGCAAGGCGCCGACGAGGTCCAGACCCCACACAGCAAACGGCTAGGTGATGGGTATGGTCTGCAGAGCCTGAGCGGGCAGGTGGGTCTGCCTTGCGTAGAATTGACACCCTTTGCAGGTGCGCACAATTCTAGTGGCGTTGGCCACCGCGGTCGACCAGTAGAAGCCTTGTCGGAAGGCGTTTCCAACAAGGGCTCGAGGTGCTGCATGATGACCGCAAGCCCCCGAGTGTATTTCTTGTAAGAGCTCCTGGCCTTCGGCGATGGATATGCATCGCTGGAGGATGCCTGAGGGGCTGTGGTGGTAGAGCTCCTTCCCGTCCCCCAGCAAGACGAACGACTTGGCGCGCCGTGCCAACCGCCGAGCTTCGGCTCGGTCGAGGGGTAGCTCTCCTCGGTGGAGATATTGCAGGTACGGGGTCTGCCAGTTTCGATTAGACGTGACCCCGCTTCGCTCTTCCTCGACGCGCAGTGCCTCATCTTCGGCGGTCGAGGTTGCCTCGGGCTAAGCCGAGGGTGTCTCGGGCAGAGCCGAGGGTGCCTTGGGCCGAGCCGAGGATGCCTCAGGCTGGGCCGAGGCCTTCTCGGGCTCGAGCGTGTTGTCGGTCTTGACGGAGGGTTGGTGCAGGTCTCAGGAGAAGACATCCGGGGGAACCGTTGTTCGCCCCGAGGCTATCTCAGCCAGCTCGTCCACAGTCTCGTTGTAGCGTCGGGCGATGTGGTTGAGCTCGAGCCCGTAGAACTTGTCTTCTAGGCGCCGAACCTCATCGCAGTAGGCTTCCATCTTCGGGTCGTGACAGTGGGAGTTCTTCATGACTTGGTCGATGACGAGCTGCGAGTCACCGCGAGCGTCAAGGCATCGGACCCCTAGCTCGATGGCGATGCACAACCCGTTGACCAGAGCCTCGTACTCGGCCACATTGTTGGACGCTGGGAAGTGGAGGCGTAGCACGTAGTGTAGGTGCTTTCCGAGGGGCGAGATGAAGAGCAGGCCCGCGCCTGCCCCTGTCTTCATCAGCGACCCGTCGAAAAACATGGTCCAGAGTTCCGGTTGGATCGGAACTGTCGGGAGCTGGGTGTCGACCCATTCAGCCACGAAGTCCGCCAAGACCTAGGACTTAATAGCCTTCCGAGGGGCGAACGAGATCGTCTCGCCCATGATTTCCACCGCCCACTTTGCAATTCTACCCGAGGCCTCTCGGCACTAGATGATCTCCCCAGGGGGAAGGATGACACCACAGTCACTGGATGAGACTCGAAGTAGTGTCGCAACTTCCGCCGCGTCAGGATTACCGCGTACAGCAGCTTCTGAATTTGTGGGTAGCGGATCTTGGTCTCGGACAGTACCTCACTGATGAAGTAGACTGGCCTCTGGACGGGCAATGCATGCCCTTCTTCTTGTCTCTCAACCACGATCGCGGCGCTGACCACCTGAGTGGTAGCGGCGACGTAGATCAAGAGGTCTTCTCCGGCGGCGGGAGGCACCAAGGTGGGCGCGTTCGTGAGGAGCGCCTTCAGGTTCCCGAGGGCTTCCTCGGCCTCAGGGGTCCAAGTGAAGCACTCGGCCTTCCTTAAGAGGCAGTACAGAGGCAGGCCTCTTTCGCCGAGGCGTGAGATGAAACGGCTCAGAGCCGCAAGGCATCCCGTGACCCTCTGTACGCCTTTCAAGTCCTTGATGGGCCCCATGTTGGTGATGGCCGCGATTTTTTCTGGGTTGGCCTCGATGCCCCGCTCGGAGACGATGAACCCCAAGAGCATGCCTCGGGGGACCCCGAAAACGCACTTCTCGGGATTGAGCTTTACGCCTTTCACCTTGAGACATCGGAATGTCACTTCAAGGTCAGAAAGGAGGTCAGAGGCTTTCCTCGTCTTGACTACGATGTCATCGATGTAGGCCTCGACCGTTCGACCAATGTGTTCGCCGAACACGTGGTTCATGCACCTTTAGTATGTCACACCCGCATTCCTCAAACCGAACGGCATGGTAACATAGCAATACATGTCGAAGGGTGTGATGAAAGAAGTCGCGAGCTGGTCGGACTCTTTCATCCTGATTTGGTGATACCCTGAGTAGGCATCAAGGAAAGACAGGGTTTCGCACCCAGCAGTGGAATCCACGATTCGATCGATGCGAGGCAGAGGGTAGGGAACTTTCGGACATGCTTTGTTTAGACCAGTGTAGTCTACACACATCCGCCATTTCCCTCCTTTCTTCCTCACAAGCACAGGGTTGGCAAGCCATTCGGGATGGAATACCTCTTTGATGAACCCTGCTGCCATTAGCTTGTGGATCTCCTCGCCTATGGCTCTGTGCTTTTCTTCGTCGAATCGGCGTAGAGGCTGCTTCACGGGTCGGGCTCCAGCTCGGATATCCAGCGAGTGCTCGGCGACATCCCTCGGTATGTCGGGCATGTCCGAGGTGTAGGATTACGGGGAGGCTACGCTAGCGCAAAAAAAATTTTTCATCCCCATAATACCAAGAACTACTGCGGTTATAGGTCATGGAATTACCACTAGACGCGCAGAGCAGCGGAAGATGTCTCGATGTAGACGAACGCGTCGAGCAGTGCCGTGCAGTCGCCGGCATCCTTCACGTCCTCGCACGGTTCATCCAAGTGCTCCAGATGCAGCACCTCCGAGGTATCCACACGTACAGGGAGGAAGCGTCGCGTACCGAACTGCTAGGTTCGCGACGGCGGCTTGGCGAGGGCGAGAGGCGAGCGGCGGCTGCTGATTTGCAGGTGTCGAATTAGGTTATCTCTTAACCGCGCCCCCGCCCCTCATTATATAGGCGTTATGGTGGGCTTCTAACGCCGAGGCCCATCATTAACCCTAAAGCCCAGTCTAATTTCGGATCTAATCCGAATTAGGCTTCCTTCCCCTTAAGTGTGTGACCCTATAGGTTCACGTACAAATAAACATAGCCTGAGTACTCTTACTTGGCCCAATAATTGACAGCGGCCTCTAGCAAGACATGTCAACTCCTATGTGTACGTAAAGATCATATCAGACGAACCATTGTGACATTAAGTACATGTTGTTCCCTTTGTCTCACGATATTTGGTCTGGCTCTAAGCTGACCTCTCTTTCTCGATACTATGAATTGGAATCCTTTCAATGGTTAACTCTTAACCCTAGCACGACCATGCATTTCTTGATCCAATCACTCGAGGGGCCTAGAGATATCTCTCTCACAAAGAGAGGGACAAATTCCATCTTGACTGACCATGCCTCATAGCATGCTTCCTGACAAACCCAAAACTACCTTTATAACTACCCAGTTACGGGATAGCGTTTGATAGTCCCTAAGTAAGTCAATTCACATCTTGAGAACATGCGACAATCTCAGGTCTAAGGATACAGTATTCATGTTGCAAGAAGAGAACTATATTACAATATCTCACGTTGGGTCGGTCCAGCCTCATGTCATACATGCGCCCACATTATTAATTTAACATCTCCATGTTCATGACTTGTGAAATGTAGTCATCAACTAATACATGTGCTAGTCATTGACTCTGACTAGGGACATCATTTAGAATAACCATATAAGTAAAGAATCTCACAAACAATTCACATAATTGCTAATCAATACAAGGTGCCTTCCATGGATATTCAATTAAGCAATATATATATCATGGATACAAAGAAATATGCTCATCTCTATGATTATCTCTAGGGCATATTTCTAACAGTATTGTGTTTTCCACAAAGGACTCTGTTATAAACGAATGCGATGCCCCAGAGTCAAATAAAACTGATGCGGGTATGGAGTTAACAAGGAACATACCATACACTATGTCGGCATCCTCAGGCACTGATTCCGCAGTGACGTGATTGACCCTTCCTCTGCCCTGGTTCTGCGGTGTCTTGTTTTGAGCAGATCCACGAGCGGGGGTGTTCTGGTCATTCCTCTGATTATTGTCTTTCTGGGGTGTCTGCTGGTTGCGCCTTGGGCAGTTGTTGGCATAGTGGCCTAGCTCACCGCACTTGAAACAACCGTTGGGTTGGACTAGTGCGTTGTTTCTGGCCTGCGTGTCACTGGCGCCACTTTGACGATTCTGTGAATTTCCACCAGACCTCTGGTTGGTCTGGGAGTTGCTCCTTTGCTGGTTCTGGTTTTGATTATTTCTCTGGTCTTGCTGTCCAGAGCGTTGCACTTGATAATTGTTTCCACCCTGATTTCCAGAGCGGAACTGTGAACCTTGAGCATTGTTTGGTCGGGTGTTCCTGCTGGACTGACCTTGGAACTTCCTTTTATGGTCAGATAATTCCTTTCTTTTACTCTCAAGGCCAATTGCCTTGTTCAACAGTGTCTGGAAGTTGGGAAAAGTGTGACTCTGAAGTTGATAGTTCAGAGGTCCAATCCGTCCTTCCAGGAAACGCTCTTGGCGCTTCTCATCAGTGTCCACTTCTTCAGGGGCATAACGTGAAAGCTAAGTGAAGCGATCACGATACTCGCTGACAGTCATATTCCCTTGAGTAAGGGAAAGGAATTCCTTCTTCTTCAGCTTCATGATTCCCGAAGGAATGTGATGAGCGCGGAAGTTCTCCTGGAACTCCTGCTAGGTTATGGTATCTGCGTTATGATGTGCCGCTGTGAAGGCATCCCACCAGTCGGACGCAGCTCCCTCGAGTCTTCCCGAGGCGTACAAGACCTTCTCCCGGTCGTTGGACTGAGTTATGTCCAGCTTCTTCCCAATGACTTTGAGCCAATCATCAGCATCCAGAGGATCAACCGCATGAGAAAATGTTGGCGGGTGATGACTCATGAAATCCCGGTGCTTATCTCTGGCCAGGGGTGCATACTGCTGCTGCTGGGGTTGCTGATTCTGTTGGTTCTGTTGTAATTGCTGAACAGCCGCAGTGAGTCCTTGCAGAATCTGCATCTGGGCGGCGATGAACTGCTCCATATTGGGATTCGGGGGTGGTGGTGGTACTTGTTGCCCACGCTGGCTCCGGTTGTTAGGTCCTTGACGTGGGTTCACCATCTGATTGGTTAGGAAGTGAAATCCTTAGAAAAGTGAGGAGTAGAAAAGATTCTAGAGGGAAAATAGCTTAAGTTTTAAAAATTTTATATGTTCTTATGGCCATCATTCCATAAGACCATAGCACTCAAACAAAGATCCAAATCAAACATTTCAACCAATCACCATCACATGGTTGTTATTTATTAATATGAAAACTTAAAAAGATGTTCATCGTCTAACGCGAAGACTAACTTATTACATCATAGCTCAAAAACTTAAAGCAGCCTAGTGACGGATCCGGGCTCTCCATAACGCAGCCTCTTGCGGGGAGGAGACAACGCCATGGCAGGGACCTGAGCTTCGGGTGGATCCAGTCCTTGCAGTTGGGCTTCCAAGGCTGCAATCCTGGCGTGGGCATTCTCTAGCTCCAAGTGCACCCTATAGAGATCCAGGGTGGCACTGTCCAGGTCGGTGTTGAGACCGGCCACTACACCAGCTAGGGTGTTGAGGCGGTCCTCACCAGGTTCACCTGGGACGATGTTGATCTAGCTTTCTCCACGCAGACGCTGAGGAAGATGCCTGAACCTCGTGTTCTGCAGCTGCTGCCGGTAGGTGTGGCTGAGCGACCACAGGGTCTGACGGGCAGCATCGCTGACCGAGGCAGCGTAGGTGGACAGTGGCGTCAGGGACTCGTGAGCAGACAGAGTCCTGAATCCCCTGTCACCTGCATCCATCACCCTGACGTGGATGCGAGCGATGTAATAGCAAGCCCGGGGAGGCTCGCTCACTCGCCTCGTCTCATACTGGGGGCGGACATAGGTGCCTAGCGTGTGCAGCACCTCTTGCAGCAGGTTGGGGAAGTGCCCCGTCTCGAACATTGATGTGTAATGTTTGACAATAGGACCAAACCCCATGAAGTTGTCCTGCTGGGCGTAATCAGCTTCCTCGTGGACGTGTCCGTCTTCTCCACCTTCGTCGTCGTCGTCATCCTTGTCATCGTCGTCTCTGGAGTCGTCGGGATCGTCTCCTCCGGGTGCAGGTGCTTGGAAGGCTGGTGCAGACGATGCTGACGTCGATGACCCAGCTGCGAAAGCCAGGGATTCGACCAACGGAGTGGGGGTCGGCAGCTGCTCCTCCGAGCTGTCCTCCAGGTTGATTACATTCTCCACTCGGACGGGAGGGAGATCCGCCGGAACTTCCTCGACTACCACTGGGTAGACCGGGATCTGCCGGGGCTGAGGGGCGTAGCTGGTGTTGACGCGAGTAGTTTGGAGAGTCCGAACCATCTACAAGAGAAGTGTCAACTCAGTTGAATTTCAAAGAGGTAAGACTGATAAAGGAATTTATAGGAATGAAATTAGCAAGTTTTGAACAACTAGGCTTTCCATTTCTAACTAATCTAACGACCTAGGGTCAGCATTCCTCTGATACCACTTCTATCACACCCGGTTCCAGGGGGTAGAACTGAGCGCATACCATATGTGTGCCAGGATCCATTTCCACACATATGTTGATGTCACAAGTGTAATATATCAAAAGACAATGCAATAAAGGCGTAAAGAGAGTATAATACTTTATTACATCATCTGAAACATTGTATCTTTAACAAGTGTCACATCAAAGTAAAGCGGAAGTAAACAACTGGGCAATCTTCCACAGGAAGATGACCGGCACATCGTTAGATTTAGAAATCATCGTCGTCGATAAAATCTCCATCAAAGTCTCCAGCATCACCCTCTGATCAAAATAAGCTAGGGTGAGCTCACTTATGGTCAGGGCTCAGCAAGTGGGGGAAAATTAATGCAGGTATAACAAGGTGAGGCTAAGGTTGAGCAGTAAGCATTTTAGTTGGTCAACATTTTATTAACAACACCTGTCTTACTAATAAGTGTGAGTCCCAAATATCCCATTTAAACAAAGGAATACAAATATAGCAAAGACACTTAAGTGAAACCACTTAAGCAAATTATTGGCAGATCATCAGATCTCAATTTATGTCCATCTTTAAGTTCAATTATCATGTGAGGAGTCCAGGTCGCTCTTAACCGGAAGCACGGCTGATATATCAGTTTTACACTCTGCAGAGGTGGTACAACTTTACCCACAAGCCATGTATCCCATCTAGCCCGGGTTGATCGGACCCTTAGACACTGCCGAGGTGAATGGCTAGGGATCCATTATGAGGTTTTCACAAAATATACTTAATACGAAGCAACCCGCTAAGGTTTCTAAGACGATGGTGGTGGCCCCCTGGGTGAAGTACCTTAGCCAAGAATACGACCCCATGTTAACGTGGGCTGCCAGCACCTACCGCTCCCCCTCTTGCCCATCTTTCAGGTAAGGTTGCTAGGCACTAAGCATATAAAGCTAATTACCAAAGCGAGAGCCATGATAGCACTCGTGATTGCACTGTTATCCTGGGTGGTCACTCCATGTTCCAATTAATTTGAAATAATATTATCTTAACCATCAGGTTAATACCATAATTGCCAATTAAATTTTTGGAACATTAAAACCAATTAATGAGTGACATTAGTAATCATTAAGTTGAGCGATAGCATAAATCTTGCACAGCTTAATTATTTTCCCAGGTTAAACAAGGAATACAGGTAATAAATCTAGGAAATCCTTAATTAGGTAAGCCCATCAAATTATGCAATATATCACAAAGTAAACATTATTATATGCAATGAGTAGGTACAAACAGAATATGCAGAGGGAAAATCCACTTGCCTTGCTCAAAAGCGTCTTGCGGGTCGTCCTCGAACTTATTCGAATCGCCTACCGCACAATCGGCTTCTAATAGAGTCGCATAGTGCACATACAAAAATAAAACATAAACCAATAAATAAACATGCACCATTTCATAAACATACACCAATACGTCATTAAACACACATTAACATATCGCACTAATCATACCTTAATTACGTACTAATCGCGTAAATACTTATTAATTCAATTGTGGCTATTATTGTGAATCCTAATGGTGAATTTATGAGTGGGTGCAATAAATATAATTTTAACTAATAATAATAAATTTTAACATCATTAATAAAAATAATTATCGTCTTTAGTACTAATAAATAAATTAATACGTTTTTATCCTTTTTATTTCTAACTCAAATTGAGTATGGCTAAAAATAAATCTATTAATATTAATATTCTAAAAATCTACATAAATTGCTAATTGGACTTTTTATAACACAAGTAAAGATATTTTGACATAAACTAGTACTCTAAAAGTTTAAGTGCTAAATTTGCGAACATGATTATTTAACTAGCAAAAATCCTTTTTCCACACTACCGGTGATATTTTCTCCTTTCTTTATAACAAGAAAATGTTAATAAAATAATTAGCTAAATCATCTAGAAATCCTATATTATTCATATGACATGCGTTCTATACCATTTTTCCAAATCCATTTAAAATGCACCTATAATTCTCCAAATAGTTTCTAAGTTTATTGCGACCAAATTTATCTACTAAAATTCCTATCTATTGTTTTTATCACCAACGTGTGACTACTAAATTTTGTCATACTTCTCTAAACCAAAATTCAACGCATCGATTAACATGAATTATCACGGTGTTAATAATCGCATGAATCTACCAAACAATTCCATAATGCATATACACATAAATTGCGAATCACACGTGTTCATATTACAACAAACAAAATATACAACTCATGAATCAAACCAAAAAGTACTTTTATAAAATACACAAAATAAATTTGGGTCGTCATCAACCTTAGGTTCGCGCGTGTGACGGGGATGGATCGACGGGTTTCGACCGGGTGGAGAGCAAGGCTCGACTACGGACGGCGAATGCGTGGCTCCGGTGAACTCCGGCGACGAACGACACACTCCGGCGAACTACGGGCTCCGTGAACTCCGGCGACGAACGACAACGAACGGCAGCGTCGAGCTGTGTACTGGCGAGCTAGAGAGTTGGAGTGAGCTTGGGTAGGCAGGAGAAAGGAGAGGGTCTCGGATGCAGGCGCTCGCGCGCGCGGGGCAGTGTGCGCAGGGTAAGGCGTCGCGGCTGGGCTCGGCCGTCGGGCTGGCGGCTGCTCGGCCGGCTGCGTGAACGCGCAGGGCGCGCGGTGCAGGATCGGCGCGTCGAGCAGGCTCCAGGCACGCCCGCTGTGCATGGCTGTGCGGCAGGGAGAGAGAAGAGTGAGAGAAGAGAGAGAGTGGGGAGGGAGAGAGAGAGCACAGGCGGCGGCGGCTGGAATTTTTCCAGGGGCGCGCGCGGCGTGCTTAAGGCTAGGGTTTGGGGTCTTGGGCCCCAAGTGGGCCGGCTAGTGTAGGCTTTGGTTTTTTTTAAATTCCGAAATACCTTTCTATATAGCTCAAAAATTCATAAAACTTCACCAAAATTATTTATAAATAACATATTTATTTTTAGACTAGTAATTGTTATATTATTTATTTATTATAGTATTTACTAGGTTTTTCTTAACAAGAATTGATTAGAAAAACATCCGATAAACAATCAAGCGCATAAAAAAGAAAATGATCAAAATGCAAATAAATAATTAAACACTTAAAAAAATTATTACCCTAATTAATATAATAACTAAATTCATTATTTTTATTTGATGGCTTTTGTGGTGTTACAGCTTTGGGGCAGCTGCTGTTCGCCGGCGCGGTGTTGGAGCGCAGGTGGCCGCTGTCGTCGGTGCTGAGGTGGTGGTCGCCATAGGAGGTTGCCTCTGCCGACGAAATCGTCAGCGCCACCTGCGGCCGGACCTCCGACTCTTCGGCCTTAACGGCTTGTCCTCGCCCCTTGTGTGGGAACGTGGGCGAGGGCCTTTTCACAGCAGCATCTGTCCTGAGGTCATCGCTGCTGCTGTTTAGCCGTCCGAGGCGGAGGTCGTTGTCGCTGCTGCTGCAGAGGTTGCCGGCGAGCCGCTTGGAGTTTGTTATCCCGTGGGCCCACTGGTGTGGAGGTTGTTCATACCCGCGGGATGGGAACCGGGGTCCCGTTTGTAGGGGGAATATACTGGGTTTTTGCCTGAGCAAAATGTAACTGCTTCAAGGACTTAGACATTTGTCGTAGGCGGGGAGAACCGCCGAGGGTCCTGCCGACGTCTAAGTCTATGTAGCATAGTTACCCCAAGCATATGTATTTGTTCTTTGTGGCTGTCGTGGCCTGAACATTTGGGTATTCAAGTATAAAGCTGTGTTTCTTCCTCATTTCATGCACTAGGACTTGCCTATCGATGGCCGAACCGCTTAACCAAGTGTGAATTGCCTTGTGCGGAAGGTGATGAGTGAGGTATCCGTATCCCGGAGGCATAGGAGTCCCTCGGCTCGGTCGGCCTTGCCGCTTAAAGCCTCTCTGGCTCGGTTTTAGAACCTTCGGCTGCTCTGCGATGAGCCGAAGCTGAAGGCAGCGGTGGCATGGACAAAGGCGATGTCGGCTCGAACAGAGGCTTTCTCGGCGCGGGAGCAAGTGGCTTCCCAGGCTGAGGAGGTGCAGCAGTGGTAGCTGGGGTTGGGCCAGATCACCCGAGAGCAGGACCAATCCTAGAGCCAAGCCGCCGAAGCCGTGAGCCGAGCTGAGATCCTCGGGGGACGGCTGACTGGGGCTTCGGAGCGGCTGGCCGAGGCGCCTGCTCGCTTCGCCGTCTGAGGCTGGGCCGGATTCCGCCGAGGGTGGAAACGACACCGAGGGTGCCGCTCCTCCCCCTGCTAATGTTTGAGCCTGCATGAACAGTTCGTCTGAAGTATGCATATGTTTTTTGCGGCCACCGAGGCCTAAACATATTTAGCGTTCAGATTATAAAGCTGCATTTTCTTTCCTCTTGTTTCGAGCATTTAGGACTTGTTCGTCGGTAGCAGAATCGCATTATCCAAGCGAGAGTAACTTTTCGCGGAAGGTGATGAGTGAGGTATCCATATCTCGAAGGCGTAGGAGTCCTCAGCTCGGTCGGCCTTGCCGCTTAAGGCCTCTCTCACCCGTTCGTAGGATTCTGCTATCGATATAGTCGAAAAATGCACGAAAGTCGTTTTCTACCCGAGCGTTAGGACTTGTTCGGTAGCAGGATCGCTTATCCGAGCGAGAGTTACTTCTCGCGGAAGGTGATGAGTGAGGCATCCGTATCCCGGAGGCGTAGGAGTCCCTCGGCACGGTCGGCCTTGCCGCTTACGTGTACTCTCATCGTTTTTAGGGCCCTGCTATCGACATAGTCGGAAAGCGCGTGAGTTGTTTCGGTAGAAAACTTTTTCAAGGAAAATTTTGCGCAGAGGGGGTTCCCCCTTCTAGCCCCCGAGGGAGGGTCGGGCTTGGCTGAGGCAAGGCTGACCCTTCCTTGACGGTTAGACTTTATTTATGTATGTAAAGAAAACGAGGAATATGAACGACTTGAAATGTTTTAAGGGTAGAAGCGATGTAGTTGTTCGATGTTCCAAGCGTTGCTGTAGACCTCGCCTTGATCATTGGCCAGCTTGTATGTTCCGGGCTTCAAGATCTTGGCGATGATGAATGGCCCTTCCCAGGGAGGAGTAAGCTTGTGGCGCCCACGGGCGTCTTGTCGTAGCCGAAGCACCAAGTCTCCCACTTGGAAGCCTTGGGGCCGAACCCTTTGGGCGTGGTAGCGTCGCAGAGACTGCTGATACCGCGCCGAATGTAGTAAGGCAACTTTCCGAGCTTCTTCGAGCTGGTCCAGCGAGTCCTCTCGGCTGGTCTGGTTGCCTCGGTCGTCGTACGCCTTCGTCCTCGGGGAACCGTATTCTAAGTCCATGGGGAGGACGGCCTCGGCCCCATAGACTAGAAAGAACGGCGAGAAACCCGTGGCCCGGCTCGGCATCGTCCTCAGGCTCCAAACCACCGAGGGCAGCTCTTTCATCCACTGCTTGCCGAACTTGTTGAGGTCGTTGTAGATCCTGGGTTTAAGTCCCTGCAAAATCATACCGTTGGCACGCTCCACCTGCCCATTCGTCATGGGGTGAGCTACGGCGGCCCAGTCCACACGGATGTGGTGGTCCTCGCAGAAGTCCAAGAACTTTTTTCTGGTGAACTGCGTGCCATTGTCGGTGATGATGGAGTTCGGGACCCCAAAGCGATGGATGATGCTCGTGAAGAACGTGACCGCCTGCTCGGACCTGACGTTGGTCAAGGGTCGGACCTCGAACCACTTGGAGAATTTGTCAATGGCGACCAGCAGGTGCGTGAAGCCCCCGGGTGCCTTCTGCAAGGGACTGACGAGGTCCAAACCCCATACGGCAAACGACCAGGTGATGGGTATCGTCTGTAGGGCCTGAGCGGGCAGGCGTGTCTACTTTGCGTAGAATTGACATACTCGGCAAAAGCGTACAATCCTAGTGGCGTCGGCCACCGTGATTGGCCAGTAGAAACCTTGTCGGAAGGCATTTCCCACGAGGGCTCGTGGTGCTGCATGGTGGCCACAAGCCCCTGAGTGTATTTCTTGTAACAGCTCTTGTCCTTGGGCGATGGAGATGCATCGCTGGAGGATGCCCGAGGGACTGCGGTGATAGAGCTCCTTTTCATCACTCAGCAAAACGAATGACTTGGCGCGCCGAGCCAGTCGCTGAGCTTCGGCCTTATCGAGGGGCAGCTCTCCTCGGAGGAGATATTCCAGGTACGGGGTCTGCCAGTTCGGGTTTGGCGTGACCCCATTCCGCTCTCCCTCGACGCACAGGGCCTCACCCTCGGTGGCCGAGGGCGCCTCAGGCTTGGCCGAGGCTTCCTCGGGCGTGTCGTCGATCTTGACGGAGGGTTGATGTATATCCTTGGAGAAGACGTCCGGGGGAACCATTGTCCGCCCCGAGGCTATTTTAGCCAGCTCATCTGCAATCTCGTTGTATTGTCAAGCGACATGGTTGAGTTCCAGCCCATAGAACTTGTCCTCGAGGCGCCAAACTTCATCGCAGTAGGCCTCCATCTTTCGATCGTAGCAGTGGGAGTTCTTCATGACTTGGTCGATGATGAGCTGCGAGTCGCCACGAGCATCGAGGCGCCGAACCCCTAGCTCGACGGTGATGCGCAGGCCATTAACCAGTGCTTCGTACTCGGCCATGTTGTTTGATGCCAGAAAATGAAGGCGGATCACGTAGCGAAGATGTTTTCCGAGGGGTGAGATGAAGAGCAAGCCTGCGCCTGCTCTAGTTTTCATCAGTGACCCGTCGAAGTACATAGTCCAAAGCTCGGGTTGGATTGGAGTCGTCGGTAACTGGGTGTCACTCCACTCAGCCAGGAAGTCGGCCAAGACTTGGGATTTTATGGCCTTCCGAGGGGCGAATGAAAGTGTTTCGCTCATGAGTTCCACTGCCCATTTCGCTATCCTACCCGAGGCCTCTCGGGACTGGATGATCTCTCCCAGGGGAAAGGATGACACCACAGTCACCGGGTGAGACTCGAAGTAGTGTCGCAGCTTCCGCCGCGTCAGAATCACTGCGTAGAGCAGCTTCTGGATCTGTGGGTAGCGGACTTTGGTCTCGAATAGCACTTCACTGATGAAGTAGACTAGCCTCTGGACGAGCAGTGCATGCCCTTCTTCCCGTCTCTCGACTAAGACCACGGCGCTGACCACCTGAGTGGTTGCAGCTACGTAGATCAAGAGGGCTTCTCCCGCAGCGGGGGGCACCAAGATGGGTGCATTTGTAAGGAGTGCCTTTAAGTTCCCGAGGGCTTCCTCAGCCTCGGGGGTCCAAGTGAAGCGCTCGGTCTTCCTTAAGAGGCGGTACAGGGGCAATCCTTTTTCGCCAAGGCGTGAGATGAAACGGCTTAAAGCCGCAAGGCATCCCATGACCCTCTATACTCCTTTAAATCTTTTATCGGTCCCATGTTGGTGATGGCCGCGATTTTCTCCAGGTTGGCCTCTATGCCCCACTCGGAAACGATGAACCCTAGGAGCATGCCTTGGGGGACTCCGAAGACACATTTCTCGGGGTTGAGTTTCACGCCTTTAGCTCTCAGACACTTGAATGTCGTTTCAAGGTCAGAGAGGAGGTAGGAGGCTTTCTTCGTCTTGACAATGATGTCATCGACGTAAGCCTCGACCGTTCTGTCGATGTGTTCTCCGAACACATGGTTCATGCACCTCTGGTAGGTGGCGCCTGCATTCCTCAAACCAAATGGCATGGTAGTGTAATAATACATGCCAAAAGGTGCGATAAAAGAAGTTGCGAACTAGTCAGACTCTTTCATCTTGATTTGGTGATAGCCTGAGTAGGTATCGAGGAATGACAGGGTTTTGCACCCAGCAGTGGAGTCCACAATTTGATCGATGCGAGGCAGAGGGTAGGGAACCTTTGGACATGCTTTATTTAGACCAGTGTAGTCTACGCACATCCTCCATTTTCCATCCTTCTTCCTTACAAGAACAGGGTTAGCTAACCATTCGGGATGGAATACCTCTTTGATGAACCCTGCCGCGAGTAGCTTGTGGATCTCCTCGCCTATGGCCCTGCGCTTTTCTTCGTCAAAATGGCGCAGGGTCTGCTTCACGGGTCGGGCTCCAGCTCTGATGTCCAATGAGTGCTCGGCGACATCCCTTGGTATGCCTGGCATGTCCGAGGGACTCCACGCAAAAACTTCAGAGTTTGCACGGAGAAAGTCGACGAGCACTTCTTCCTATTTGGGGTCGAGCTCGGAGCCGATCTGGACTTTCTTACTAGCGTCGTTGCTGGGGTCGAGAGAGACGGACTTAACCGCCTCGACTGGTTCGAAGTTGCCGGCGTGCCGCTTCGCGTCGGGCGCCTCCTTGGAGAGGCGTTCGAGGTCGGCAATGAGGGCCTCGGACTCGGCGAGGGCCTCAGCGTACTCCACACATTCCACGTCGCATTCGTACGCGTGGCGGTACGTGGATCCGATGGTGATGATTCCATTGGGGCCTGGCACCTTGAGCTTGAGGTAGGTGTAGTTGGGGACGGCCATGAACTTGGCATAGCACGGCCTTCCCAACACCGCGTGGTAGGTCCCTCAGAACCTGACCACCTCGAAGGTGAGGGTTTCCCTTCGGAAGTTGGAGGGAGTTCCGAAGCAGACAGACAAGTCAATCCGTCCGAGGGGCAGGATATGCTTTCTGGGTGCGATCCCGTGGAAGGGTGCCGCACCGGCCCGGACCTCGGACCGATCAACCCCCAAGAGTTCCAGGGTCTCGGCGTAGATGATGTTGAGGTTGCTGCCTCCGTCCATGAGGACCTTGGAGAGCCTAATGTTGCCGATGATCGGATCGACGACGAGCGGGTACCTTCCTGGGCTTGGCACGAAGTCAAGGTGGTCGTCTCGGTCGAAGGTGATAGGCTTGTCGGACCAGTCTAGGTAGGCTGGCGCTACCACCTTTACCGAGCAGACCTCCTGGCGCTCCTGCTTGCGGTGCCGAGCCGAGGCGTTCGCCACCTGCCCGCCGTAAACCATGAAGCAGTTGTGGATCTCCGGGAACTCCTCTTCCTTACCGCCCTCCTTGTTGTTGCCTTGGCCCTTGCCATCTTCCGCCGGGGGGCCCGGCCTTATGGAAGTAGCGCCAGAGCATGACACATTCTTCAAGGGTGTGCTTGACGGGACCCTGGTGATAGGGGCACGGCTCCTTGAGCATCTTGTCGAACGCGCCGGCCCCTCCAGGGGGCTTCCGAGGGTTCCTGTGCTCGGCGGCAGCGACAAGATTCACGTCGGCGGCGTTGCGCTTCGCTTGCGCCTTCTTCTTGGCCTTCTTCTTCGCGCCACGCTAGGCGGACGCCTTGGGGGCGTCTTCCTTCGGCTCCTGCTGAGGCTGCTTGTCTTTCCGGAAGATGGCCTCGACCGCCTCCTGACTTGAGGCGAACTTGGTGACGACGTCCATCAATTCGCTCGCCTTGGTGGGAGTCTTGCGCCCCAGTTTGCTCACCAGGTCTCGGCAAGTGGTGTCGGCGAGGAAAGCTCCGATGACGTCCGAGTCGGTGATGTTAGGCAGCTCGGTGCGCTACTTTGAAAACCGCCGGATGTACTCTCGGAGGGATTCCCCAGGCTGCTGGCGGCAGCTTCGGAGATCCCATGAGTTCCCAGGGCGCACGTACGTGCCCTGGAAATTTCCCGCGAAAGCCTTGACCAGGTCGTCCCAGTCGGAGATCTGCGCAGGAGGCAGATGCTCCAGCCAGGCCCGGGCGGCGTCGGAGAGGAAAAGGGGTGGATTACGGATGATGAGGTTGTCATCGTCCGCCCCTCCCAACTGGCATGCCAGTCGGTAGTCCACGAGCCACAACTCCGGCCTCGTCTCCCCCGAGTACTTGGTGATGGTAGTCGGGGCTCGGAAACGGGCGGGGAACGGTGCTCGTCGTATGGCGCGGCTGAAGACTCGCAGACCAGGTGGCTCGGGCGAGGGACTCTGATCCTCCTCGTTGTCGCAGCGTCCCCCGTGCCTAGGATGGTAGCCTTGGCGCACCTTTTCCTCGAGGCAGGCTCAATGGTCGCGATGGTGATGCTCGTTGCCGAGGCGATCCCGAGCGGCAGGTGCCTCGTCCCGTGCGTGCTCGGGATGGACCGAGACCTCCCGCAAGCGTCGGGAGGACGTCGCGTGAGGCTCTGAGGGGTCAGCTCGCCTTCGGGAGGCAGAGCTCTCGGCTCGTCGAGCTGCGGCGCCTTCCAGGAGATCCTTGAGTTTGCCCTGGATACGCCGTCCCTCGGTGGTGGATGGCTCTGGCATGGCTCGAAGTAGCATCGCCGCTGCAGCTAGGTCCTGGCCGGACCCACTGACGGCCGGGGGCAGCGCTGCCCTGGCATTGTCGACGATGCGACGCTCGATGTCCTGGGCCCGATGACGGGCTCCTCCGGCGATTGTTTGGCCTGCCCTCTCCTGCTCGATGTTCTGTCAGAGCTGCACAAGCCGGCCTGCTTCCTCGTCGACCTTGGCCTGCATCTCGCGGATTTGCTCGAGCTGTGTGTCCCGACCCCCCGCAAGGACTGGGACCACAGCTAGCTCCCACGGGATGTCAACACAAAATGCAGGCCTAGGGGGATCGTCAACCTCCGACATACCAAGGTGGTTGCCTTTGTCGTGATCTCCCTGATCGACGTGGAAACATTCGCGACTTGGGCCACAGCCCTCGTCGTCAAGGCTATGGCTATCATCAGAGCAACCGGAGAGGCAGTGGTCACATGCGGACATGAAGTCCCGCATGGCACCGGGATCATCGAGGCCAGAGAAATCCCAACCGAAGTTGGGGTCGTCATCTTCCTCGGAACCCGCCGGTCCGGAGGTTGAGACGGCTGTCAGTCGGTCCCAGGTCGACCACATATGGTACCCCGGAAGGTTTGGATACGCCCTTATGAAAGCGCTCACCGTAGCGGGGTCGCTAGGTGGATTGAAACTAAATCGAAAGGGAACAGGGTGGAATACGGATGGTACCTCTTGATCGATGGACGGTGGTGAAGTCGCGTTGGGGATGGAACGCACCGTCATCTCAGGTACGAGGGTGACGCCCAGCAGGTCCTTCGCGAGGGTGCTGGCATCGTCAGTCCGCTTGGGGCTGGCACGTTGCGGGGAAGCGGCGCTCGTTGTCGTCTCAGGCGCGAGGACAACACCCGACATGTGCCCCGGAGGAGTGCCGGCGTCGTCGACTCGATCCAGTTTGACAGTCGATAAGGTGCCGCCTCCTGCGTGGCCGCGGTTGCCCCGTCTCCATCTCCTCCGGCGAGGAGGGTGGCGGAGACGACCCGAGTGCTCCTCTTCCGCCGCGGGGAGATTCCATCATGGAGGTCGCCTCCGCCGGGCGAGCCGTTGACTGTCGTTGTCGTCGTGCCACGGAGGGAGGAGTACCATGTCATAGCTGCCGTCAAATGACATGAACTCGAGGCTCCCAAAGCGGAGCACCGTCCCGGGCTGAAGAGGTTGCTGAAGACTCCCCATCTAGAACTCAACGGGAAAGTGTTCGTTAACACGCTGCAGGCCCTTACCTGGCGCGCAACTGTCAGGGTTTCGGACCCGGGGGGTCCCTAGACCGACGAGTAAATTTGTCGCTGCGTGCCCCTGCCCAGATGGGTTGGTGCGAGATGGAACACAAGTGGGGGAATGAGCCTTGTATTATCCTGCACCAGGGTGCTTGTAGTAGGGGTTACAAGCCTTGCGAGAGAGCGAGGGCGAGGGAGAGAGAGAGAGAGAGAGAGGGTTCGGCCCCTGCTCGCCTTCTCCCGTCCCTTAGCCGTGCGTCTACTCGTCTCTCCTGCCGTGCGTACGTATGCTCGTATGCTCGTCCCTTCGTCCCCCTTTCGTCCCTCCCCTCATGGGGCCTTGGACACCCCCTTTTATAGACGTAAGGAGATGCCCATCTGTACAATGGGGTGTAGCTAGGAGATAACGTGGCTGGCAGGGAAGTGCCCTGAGCCCTGTACAGATAACAACGTGGCCGTCGGGGGGACGTCTCGAGTCCTGTAGAGGTAGTATCGTGGCCATCGGAGAAGTGCCTTGAGCCCTGTAGCAGTACAGCTGTTGGCGCTGCATGGATCTTGCTGACGTCTCCTTGCTTCCGTAGGGGGCTTGAGGACCACCGACGGCATGGTTGCATGCGAGAAACCACCATCGCCTGTTACCGGGGTAAGCTTGATGGGACGCTGGTCTTGTTCCTTTATAGCCTGAGCTAGCTAGGAGTAGGGTAATGATGCATCCCTTGTGGCGCGGTTGATCCGAGCCTGAGGTCGGGTGAGGTGGCGACTCCTCCGAGGCTGAGGCTGGGGCCAAGACCCAGGGTCGGGCGAGGACGTGACTCTTCCCGAGGCCAAGCCCTAGGGTCGGGCGAGGCGGAGATTTCCTCCCGAGGCCGAGGCCAAGCCCTGGGGTCGGGCAAGGCGGAGCTTCCTGTTGCGCCCGAGGCTAAACTCGACCGTTGTCGGTTTCGCCCGGGTGTTTTGCACAGCAGCCGGAGTGGGGCGGGCAGTGCTATTTTCCTGCCAGATCGGTCAATGAAGGGGCAAAAGTGACTGCGATCACTTCGACCTTGCCGACTGAGGCGTGCGTGTCAGCATAAGGTGTCAGGCGATCCCAAAATTAAATGCGCATGTGATACGGTCGGCTGGTAAGGCGATTTGGCCAAGGTCGCTTGCACGACAAGGCTTGCCTTTGGCTGAGCCGAGGGTGCGCTCTTTGCCTGAGGAGACCCTCGGGCGAGACGTGGACGTTTGGGACCACTATTTCGCCCGAGGCCAGGCTCGAGCGAGGTGAGACCGCGTCCCTTGGTAGACGAAGCTTTGACTTTGACCCGAGCCGTAAGCCTTTATGGTTTGCTCTGAAGGTGTTTACCAGCCATGATTAGGAGTGTTGGGGGTACCCCTAATTTCGGTACCCGACAATAGCTATACGCCACCGTCGAGACCTGAGAGCAGCCTTTTCACGTGGACCAGCCTGGCACACCGGACAGTCCGGTGTGCCAAGCCGAGCTGCAGTTTGCTACACAGAGCCAAGTCTTTTTCCAATTCTTTTCTCCCTGTTTCTAGCACTTAGACAAAATATGTTAGTACTCAAAACCATGTACTAAGTCTAGAAATGTACCTTTATCTTTGATTTGCACTTTTCTCTTTACTTGGCACATGAGAACTTAATTAAACGTGTTGGGCACTTAATCACCAAAACATTATTGAAATTGCCCAAAGGCACATTTCCCTTTCATGGGGCTATAAAAGGGACCCCTAGGCGCATGGAGCACAACACCAAGCTTTCAAGAAACATCCTAAGACTCCCAGACTTCGCCTCCACGTATTTGATTTGTTGTGTTAGTGATTTGAGCTCCGTTTGAGTAGCAAACTCCCTGTGATGTGTTTTGAGCTCAAGTCTTGGCTTGTGTGCATGTGTGTGCTGTGGATTTGAGTCTTGTGTGTGTTGCTTTCCCTTCCTTACTTCTGTGCTTCTGTTGTGATTATCACTGTAAGGGCGAGAGGCTCCAACTTGTGGAGATTCCTCGCAAACGGGAAGAATACTCTGAAAGGAAAAGACCGTGGTATTCAAGTTGATCATTGGATCACTTGAAAGGGGTTGAGTGCAACCCTCGTCCATTGGGATGCCATAACGTGGAAGTATACAAGTGTTACTTGGTCGAACCACGGGATAAAAATCGTGTGTCTCTTGTGTTGCTTTTCTTTGTTATTGGTTGTTTGCAAGAGATCGCATCATAATAACTTGATTAACTCGCACTAACATTTCTATAATCAAGTTTGTGGCTATTTAGTGTTTGATTTTACAGGATCGTCTATTCACCCCCTCTAGGTGCTCTCACTTATGTAGGTGTTGGAGACTTTGCTTGTTGGCTTTTGCTTGAGCTTTTGCTTCTGCTTATCCTCGGTCATCGCCTTGCATTGGAAAGACTTGTGGCCTTCTTTGTGACATAGCCTACAAATCACAATTTCGCCCTCCACAGGCTTGTTCACTCCCGTAGTGGTGTTATCCTGTGGAGGTTGGAATTGTTTAGCCTTGCCTTTCTTGTCGTACAAGGCCTTCCCAAGGCGAGCCACTTCTTGCCTTAATTGCTCATTTTCCTTTGCAACCTCATCTGAACATGTTTCTACAACAATATTCTCAACAGGAACTTGGTTGCAAGGATTAGAGTTATCAATTAAATCAAAGCAAGAAGTAGAAACATTTTTCTTAATAATATTAGCAATTTCAACTAAAGATGCCCCTAGGGTTCTACCAATGTTTTCTAGCTTAGTAGTTAACACATTATTGTGTATGCTAAGAATCTCCATTTTTCCTAGCAAGTTTTCAATAGCTTCTTGGGAGCTAGCTAACTTAGCCTTAGGTTTTTCATTCTTTTTAATAAGGCCATCATCGGTAGCTGTGAATGTAGCACTAAACTCTAATTGCTCAATTTTAGTTGATAGCTCACAATTCAAATTTGCAAATGCTTCAAATTTTTCTAGCAAACCTTTATAATCATATTGAGAGCTAATCAACTTATTTTTTAAAGTTTTAAGTTAAGCTTTTGTTTAGTACATACATCCTGGAAAAATTTAACGGCTTCCGCAAGCTCATCCACAAAGGGCTTTCCCTCACCTTCATCATCACTACTACTTTCATCACTAAAGGATGGAATACTCATTTTACCTCTTGCCATAAGGCACTTGCGTGATGACCGTGATGAGCGTGATGAGGATCGGTGGTTGCACGTCCTTGGAGGTTCATCTTCGCTTGAAGAATCGTCCCAAGTTTTGACACTAGTTAGTGCCTTGCCTTTGCTCCTCTCCTTTTTGGGTTCGACTATAGTTGGACAGTTGTCCTTGAAGTGGCCCTTCTCCCCGCATGTGAAGCATCCTCTCTTTCTTTGCTTTTTCCTGCCAATGTTAAAGAGAAGATCCTCTACCTGCAGGGGCACACCCATTAGATTAGTCTTGCGGATCATCCCCATTACCTTTTCGACGCGTCGGATTGTTTCTTCGTCCTCGAAGGATGATGTTGATGGTTGATTATCTTCACCATCATCACTTTCTTCTTCTTCCTCTTCTTCACTTGAGTAACTTGGAGTGGGAGCCTTCTTTTTGCCCTTCCTTTCTTCACATGCAAAAGCATATGGCCTTGAGGAAGTTGGTTCCTCTCCCCGACACATTTTTTGCAACATCTCAAAGGCTGTGATTTTTCCAATTACAATGGTCAGGGTCATTGTACTCAAGTCCTCCATGTTGTGAAGAATAGTGATGATGCTCCCATATCTTTGTTGTGGTAGCAGGGAGATAATCTTCCTCACAATGTCCGCATCACCTAGCTTATTTATGCCAATAGAATTGAGCTCATTGATGATTAGATTCAAATGAGAGTACATGTTTCTAACAAGCTCATTGTCCTTCATACAAAAGAATTATACTCATTTAAGACTAGGCAATATTTTTGCTCACGGACATTGGATATGCCATTATGGAGCTCATGCGATTTTAGCCAAATCTCATTAGCAGTTTTCAAAGTAAAAACTTGATTGAAAATATCCATGCTAAGAGATTCATACAAGCAATTTTTGGCTCTAGCTTTTAGATGAATTTCTTTTTCCTCACTCGTGGTGGGTTTCTCTGTATTTTTGAGTGGTTTAATCCAGTCACGAGTGACTCTCCAAACACCTAGATCAACGGCCTCTAGGTAACAAGCTATTCTAGCACTATAATATGGGAAGTTAGTTTCCATACCTTCCTCTAAAAAGCATCGGCTCTTTTAGCGTTG
This sequence comes from Zea luxurians, assembly GCA_029449295.1. Taxonomy (NCBI): domain Eukaryota; kingdom Viridiplantae; phylum Streptophyta; class Magnoliopsida; order Poales; family Poaceae; genus Zea; species Zea luxurians. The sequence continues at coordinate 815,671 of JAOPSE010000135.1, read as the reverse complement.
AAGCTAAACATTTCAAATGAGCCAAACCAGCCTCCGATACCAATTGAAGGAAACAGGTGACGCCTAAGAGGGGGGTGAATTAGGACTTCTAAAACTTTCACTAAACTAGGCCACAAATAAATCCCTAGAGAAAAACCTATGCAAATAATCAAACTAGAATGTGCAAACTAGGTTTTGTCTAAGTGTTGCTATCTCTACCGCAATGACTAAGTTTCAATCCTAAACAATATAGGTATGAACACAAGATTGAAACTTAAATGCTTAATGTAAATGCAGAAGCTAAAGAGCAAGGTAGAGATGCAAACTCTCGTGGATGACGCCGGTATTTTTACTAAGGTATCCGGAACCACGCAAGGTCCCGACTAATCCTCGTTGGTGCCCCTACGCAAAGGGAAGCCCACGCGAGGGCCAAGCACCTCGGTCGAGTAACTCCGTAGAGAGACACGAGCCTTCTTGAAAGTTGCCTAGAGGGGGGTGAATAGGCAAGTTAAAACTTTTTCAACAAAAACTAGAAGCAAACTGGGTAAAACTGAATTGATCTAGAAATTCACCCAGTTAACTTTGGAAATGAGATGTTCTAAATGATCCACAGGGTTCAAAGTAGTAGATCTGAGAAGGGCACTTCTCAAAATCCACACACCAAAAAGATATAAACAAATCTTTCACCGAAGGGTGAGAGAACGAATAACACGAATAAACACAATGAGCAAGAACACAAGAGACACATCCCGAGGTTCGGTCACACCACCAAGGTGCCCTACTTCCTCGTTGAGGCGCCCACAAAGAGCCGGGTCTCTTTCAACCCTAATCCTCCCTTTGCTGACCACACAAGTCAAGCTCACACACTAATCTTTGCTCAAACGAGCGGGTAATACAAACTTTTTTGTGGTCTTCCACAAGATTTGGAGACTCATAAGAGACACCTAGTCGTCTAGGAGCTAGAAGCTCCAAGAGTAATGAATCCACAAAGAACTCGATGTAGTACCAAAGCTCGAATGAAGAAGAGCAAGAGAGATTTGGAGATGAAGCACGAAAACCGCAGCTCTCAAACTCACTCAAAGATTTCTCTCCAAAGATTTGAAATGGGAGAGGCAAGAGATGTGTGAGAGAGAGTGGGAGGTGTTCTTCAAGTTAGAAATGGAGTTTGGGTCGTGCTCACTGTTATGGGGAGAGAGGTAGGAGGGGGTATATATAGGTGGAGCTCAAAACTAGCCGTTGGGCAGATTTTTCTGCCTGAGACCGGTTGAACCGCCCCCTAGGGCGGTTGAACCGCCCCTGGCAGGCCTGGCAGCCTGTCTACCAGTCTGACTGGTAGACTAACGCGCAGACTGACCTGCAGACTGGTCAAGTTGATCAAGACCGGTTGAACCGCCCTGGGGGCGGTTGAACCGCCCCTGACAGCTCAAACGACCTATTTGCCAATCTGACTGGCAGACTGCAGGTCAGAGGTCAAAGGGGTCAGAGACCAGTTGAACTGCCCCTCAGGACCAGTGCAGATGGTCTTGACCAGAGAGTTTAGGAGAGAAAACCCCAGCTCAACTGCCCGAAGGCAAGTTCAGCTGGTGTATGGTCAAATAGGTTCACAGCTGAAGTCCAGCTCAGCTGAAAAGCTCAGCTGCAGCTGAAGAAGCTCAACTCAGCTGAAGTTCAGCTCAGCTGCAGCTGAAGAAGCTCAACTCAGCTGAAGTTCAGCTCAACTGAAAAGCTCAGCTGCAGTTCAAGAAGTTCAGCTGCTTTTCAACAAGAACACTCTAGGTTTCTCAAACCTAACCATGGTCTACCATAGAATGTTAAAGAGATTTTTGTTTTTCAAAAATAGCTTTTGAATATAGAGGTTTGAGCTTTGGCAAACACCAACCTTCTTTTTGGATCCCCCTTTATAGTACGACGATTCCTATACTCAAATTAAATAAAATTAATTAAGTAAACTCCTTGAGTAATTGGCGTCTCATGTGTGATTTCTCCATGGCGTTGCTTCATAAGGATCACAAACATCTTTGTCTCACCTTTTGAAGCAAACACAAATCAAACCCTGTGACTTGTACCATATCACCATATATGAGTTCAAATCATGGCTTCAAGTCACCTTACTGATGCATCAACATGTTATAACTCTTCATAGCTGATTAGTTCATCGACTTAGTGCAAGTACTCTCTTCTTCACCTTAGCCATGGTACCTCAGTCTACAAGCCATCGCTTGGCCTTCACCTTCGCTTAGTTCCTCGAAGCCCTTTCCTTGCTATCTTCACCCTATCAAGCCATTCTTGAGTCACATCCTATTGAGCATCCATTAAGAGAATCATTTCTTCAATATTGTAAACCTTGCTTGAATGTCTTCTAGATATAATTGTTAAGATCAATCAAGCTCTAGTTTGATTCTCATAGAAGCATATATGGACTGATAGTAATATGGTCAAGCCAATTCATGATTCCTCATACTTATTCACTTTGGCTTGACCAATCCTCTTAATCACTTCATCCTCTATTCTGATCATATGTATGTAGTGATTTCTCAGGTCTTGTCCATATATTCAAACCAATATAGAGATCATATTATATCCATTTGCATTGTCTCACTGGTTATTTAACCTTGTGTTGAACCTTTGTTCACTGTCATTATACACTATTTAAGTATGTTCATCATACTGAATTTCCTGTTCAACACTTAGCAAACTTGTTAGTCTTTTAAATGTGTTGTCATCCAAATCACCAAAACTCACAAAAGGGATGATGCACTTTCAATCTCCCCCTTTTTGGTGATTGATGACAACATATTTAAAGCTTACATAAGATTTGATAAATAAGATTTTGAATCCTATGATATAGTTTCCTCCCCCTAAATATGTGCATTTCAGAAAATAACACTTTTGTACTCAAATACCAAAAGCACATATTTGGGTCAAAGTATGGAGACAACTTATATCATACTCTTCGTGGGGTGCATTGTGTCATAAATAAACGTGATGCTCAAGACATATTATGCACACATCAATTTCCTACATCTTATGTTTTACTTGCTCATGACATATTATGCACACATCAATTTCCTACATCTTATGTTTTACTTATGATTCTCCCCCTTTTGTCAATTATTTCTCCCCTTTTCAAAATTCTTCTAACACTTAGTTACATAGGACTAGAGGTAAGCTTTAATGCACAATTTCTCCCCCTTTGTCATAAATCTCCAAAAAGGATACAAAGGATATAAAGGGAAAAAATTTTGATTAAGCCATATTTAAACACACTATCATGAAAAGGGTCCTTAGATGGCACAAAGATAATGTAGAGGTGACATGAAGTGATGTACCTTTGCATTTTACCTTTTCAAGGGGAGTTCCAGACTTATGTTGGATTTAACATTCATTTGCAAGCTCTTGTTAGCATTGTTGTGACATAGGTCCAAGATATCAAATGAATATTGTCATACTAATTGAAAGATAAATCTTGATACCTAGAGTCTAGATGTTACCTAGCATTTTCTTATCATAACAAGAGGCAGCATGAAAATTGCACAAGTATGGATTATACAACTACTGATCATGTATGAAAAATATCAATTGAAAAACACCAATTGATACAATTTGATAGATAAGCATATCACTAATAGCATATTACACTAAGTTCTCCTTAAGTTTTAGTGCACACATATATATGAATTCAATTGATATTTGTTGAGAGTACTTATTTTCAACTTAAAGTACCATTGGCATAAAAGGAGTATCAATTGAACATAATCATGCAACATAAGAAACATGTGCACTATTTAATCAATTAAGTTCTAAACAAGAGAATTTATAAGCTATGCTACTTTAGACATTTGCAATCCAAAAGAATATGATACATGTTTACCAGTTTTAGATGATTTTGGAGTAGCATATATAAGAGAAACTCATTCTCTTATGAAATGTATAAAAGATACATTTATTGGAGCAAAGAATTTTTTTGATACCCATCAAAATTTGCAGTGGAAGCGATTGTCTTTGCTCGAAGATTCCTTTCTAATTTGAGACTACACACATAATAGACTTGGAAATGAAGTTAGTCTCAAAGACTCAAATTATAGACCATTCTCCCCCTAAATGTGTGCATACAAGTGATGGATACTTGTTTAGCTTATGCACTTGGACTTGTGAGGCCAGGGGATTAAGTTCTACAATTTGAACCTTGGTACAAATAAAGTATGAAAATGTGAAATTGTACCAATTGAAGAAATTACTCATAATCAAAAGGTATACTAATAGACATGATATGCATATTTTAAGCCAAGATTCTTGAGAAGTTAGCATGTTTGACTCATACCTCACTAAGATGACTTAAGACTAACTTATGATATCACCACAAGAGGTATTAATCAAATATCTAGAGATTCTTTAATCGTCACCACAAGTGCAACCTTATGATGTGACTTAAGATATTGCATATACATGCACACACTAGCATGTAAGAGCCTAGATACACAAATGTAATACAATAGTTAATGGAGTGACAGACCTTTGTTCCACGCCACATGGTCTCCATTATAATCATGAATTTCCATCCTAGATTTTGATAGGCTTGACATTTCAAAGAGAAACTTATCCTCTTCAAACGATCAAGAGAAACTCATTTTCATTTCTATGAAACCATTCATCCTCATTTGATGTTCTCCAAGGTGTGAGACTATACAACATGAACTTGAAAGAAATCATTAATCTCACAAGATATAGGCTAAACTCTCCCTCAATTTATGCATGCAAGAGTACACAAAGTACACTTATGCACATCAACAATACGAGGTTAAAGGAGATGTTTGCACTATATCTTGGTTGAACATAACATGCTTTACATAGATGATGAAAATTAAACCAATTGAAAGTTTAAGAATTGAAAGTATATCAATTGAAATCCTGAAGGGTAAAGCATGCTAATATGAACATCAAACCTCATAATGAAGTATATTATATGATTATGTCACTACTTCTTTATTATTTGGTTTTCATGATAGTTCAACTTCCTTCTTGATTCACTGTGATTTCTTTTCTCTTTATGATTTCATCTAACCAAGCGATCTTGAACTTCATTCATCTTTGCTTGGTTCAATCATGCTTGATATGAGACCCATTGAAACTCAATGATTGAAAGAACCAAGACTCCTATATTTGTAGATTTTGAATCCATCTTGAAAACACTTGGAAGGACCTTGTTGGAACACTTAGAAAAGAGAGCATTAGAAACACAAGAGAGGGTTTCACAAATGATGATCCTTATATGTGGATGGCAAATGAATCATCATTATTGAAACCTAAAAGGATAGATTAAATTCCTTTAAATTAGTGCACACATATGGTTGATGTCAAAGTTATATGCACTATTGAATATTTTATATTGCAAGGAAATTAACCTATACTATGGTACATCCCACTAAGGATAGAATACTTAAAACAACTGAAGAAGAGGATGTTTTCATACCTCGGCCTCTTATCAACTTCATCTTACTTTAGTTGAATTGTATCCTTTAAGCTTGTGATTTATCCAATTTAAAACAAGCACCATCTCTTAACATAGATTTCTATGGATAAACTCAACAGAAGAGATGGCATTAGTAGCACAAGCACTAGTTTCTTATTTTGCAACCCTTTATATGTGGAAGGAAAGCGAGTTGCTAAAATAGAGAAACCTCATAATATGGACTAAATTTCCCTTGAGCCCTCATGCATAATATATTTTGAATGACATGGATAATATGCATGGTTATTCAATGAAGTCTAAAGGGCTGACTTAATCCATATTATGGTGAGTGACTAATATAGAAGAAACAAATCCAAATTAACTAGATAGAGAATATGTCACATAATTTTGGATTGTTGACCATATGATAATATTCATTCATCTTCCAATTGGACCTTTATTTCATAATCAACAATTGATGTATATCCTCAAGTGCTCCTTTTCCCTTCGTGGCTACACAAGTCACAAAAGAGATAAGATTTGAAAATAATATGCACTTGAGATTCAGTTGTTACCACCCTTGCTACTATCTCCAAATATGATTTATACATTCATTATCGAGCACCCAACTTGATCCATTGAAGGAGTGATCCTGCAAAACAAGTTTAAGCTTCATATCTTGGTACCCAATTTGAATTGGGTCCTTTGAGATTAGTAATAAAAGCCTTGAGTACCCACACAATCCTTATTGTGGCCTTTCTCTTTGTGTAGGCACCAACATATGCTTGACAACCATCTTACATGGTTTCAAGTTAATATTTAATCACATAGATAAAAGCTAGAGTTAATAATAGGAGCCTTTTCTCCTTTTCTTGATACATCATTGTGTTGCCTTCTTGATGATGAACCTAGCTTGACCTTGGGTGCACCTAGCTTATCAAGGTTAGTCGCACAAGCATTCATATCATGAAGACAAGTTATGCATGGAATTTACAACTTAGTGATCCAATTCAATGTGAAGCATATGGATACTGATTGAAGTAGATTTCTAAGATATCAAAATATGGGTTTCCAAAATTTAGAGAGTATGGATCACTAATTGTACCTTTTACAGTTTAAAAATCATATCCATGTTAGTGCATATGTATGTCATGAATATCACCAAAAAGATTCTTATGCACTTTTAGATTTAACGATAACAGAATTTTAAACTGCATCAAGAGTAGCTATTTAGAAAACAAAGATTACAATCCATATGAATGAGATACAAATTTACCATTTTGGATTGTCTTAGTATAGCTTACTCAAGGGAAACTTATTCTCTACGACACAAGATATATAATGTTCTCCCACTAGATATGTGCATCAAGTATTTGAATGACTTGCCACATGCACTTTCAATTCAGTTAAGAGTCTCATGGGGAGTACGTTACATATCATGGTCAAGGCATGACAAATTTGCAATGAATTAACTTATGCCTAAGAATACTTACCACCATATAGAACGTACCATTTGTTATACCAATTTGACAGATCTTACTATCTATGGTGGTGTCACCTTAGTATTCTTCTTTTCATCATTTGTGGAGACTTCATTCTTTGTTATCTCTTTCCCTTTTAAAACTAGTCGATAAAACACTTTGAGAAGAGGTATTAGTAGTACAAGGAAGTATTTAATGAATGATGATATCTATATATGAATGGCAAACAAATCATCATTTATGAGGCATAAAGGCATAAATTTAAATTCCTTTTAAGTTAATGCACATGGAGGAGTGAATTAATAATATGCACCAATTTACAAATTTAAGCCAAAAGGAATTTAACCTTCATATTGACATTTCTTTGCATAAAATAGATTATTACCAGTTGAAAGAATACCACTTGAAAGGAACTATTATTGGTCACATACCAAATGAAACAACTAGTTCCATACCTTTGCCTTGAGCATTCCTAATATTTCTTTTAGGTGAAGATTAACCTTTAATACTTGATTTTACCAATTGAAAGAGCACAATCTCTACTTATGAATTTCATGAAATAGCTTAAAAGAGATTGCATTAGAAACACAAGCAATAGTTTCCTATTTAGCAACCTCTAGTATATGAATGACAAGAAGGTTACTAAAATAACGAAACCTCATGATATGAACTAAATTACCCTTACAAGCATCATGCATAACACCGATTTAAACAAGGTGAAAATAGCATGATTATTTAATTAAGTTTACATGGCAAGTTTAATTCATAACATGGTGAGTGATTAATGTAGAAGACTCAAAACCAATTTAAACAAGAGGGAATACATCACATAGTATTGGATTGATCTTCTTTGAATGTTGAATGTCACACTCCATTTGAGAAACATATTCTCATGTTCTGAGACTACATGAACACTTAGATAGAAACATTAGTCTCACAAGTCTAATCATATAGAGAATTCCCCTTTTGGTAAGTGCTTTAAGAATTTGAATTTCTTACTTAGCACTCTATTCATTTAAGAACATGGGATAATCCTCTTTATGTCTAGGTCATGGCAATAATACGATAATAAATTGGAAATATGCCACAAGATACATACAACTAATGTAAAGCATGTAGATTGTCACAATATAAAAATATAAACTTGCAATCTACCATATGATTGGAACTTTTCCAAGACAAGGTAAAATATTTTAAGTTCATTCTCAAGTGCTTCATTTTTCTATGTGGATACAAAAGACACAAAGGAATATACTAATTAAAAACAATGTGCACTTAAGATTTAATTGTTACCATCCTTTGGATATCACTTAGTTGTAGGCCTTTTGCTTGATTCCCACAAAGGTTAATCCTTATTCCCTACAACACAAGTTCTTGCTAGAGATGAATATAAAGTTAGTGATATAACAACTAAATTCATCTTTGGGTCAATCTTAAAGGATAGACAATGTAAGATTGATAGCTTGAGATAAGGATTGAGTTAAACTGCTCAAGCACCCCAAAGCTTCATATCATCTCTAGGTACCTGCAAAACTTATTAAGTATATTTTGGTACCCATCTCATGATGGGTCCATCAAGGTTATCCAATAAGGACTTAGGCACCCAAATAGCCTTAGTCCTAGAATGTGGTGAACTCATCACCTTTCTAGCACAAGTCTCATTTTTTGGTATCCTAAGAGAATATGAATGAATTGACATGATAGGCTTAGGAAACTTACTCATGGGACAATCCTTGCATAGGTGTCCCTTTCTTCGGCAAGTGTAGCAAATCTGATTTTTAATTTTGCAAGGCTCCTTCTTACCTTGCTTCTTGTTTGCTACTTGGTTAGTGAGCCTCTTTCTTTCTAAAGTTAAGCCACTATCTTTTATGTAGGGACATGACTTAATCTCATGTCCCTTCTCATGACATTGATAACACTTTCTAGTACATCTTCTCTTATTAGGAAGAGTGGCTTGTTTGTTACTTTGTGCGGAGCATGTGGAGGCATGGTTGAGGCACTTGTTATGAGCTTTGGCTTTCTTCTCTTGATGTTTGCTCATGCCTTTCTTAGGGAACTTAGCATTCTTTTGAAGGGGGTTTGTGCATGCTACGGTTGTCCCCTTCTCAAGCTTTTTCACCATATTATCACGGTTATCTTGAGAAGGTTGAGCATGACACTTTCCCTTCAAACGAGTTAAGCTCCTTCTTAGCATTCCAACTTCTTCCTTGAGCTCTTTATTTTCTTGTGTGATAGAAATATCACTAATTCCTGAAATTTCTAGCTCAATGGAAGATTGGCTTTCTTGAGAGCAACATTTGTTAGCACATGATAATATAGTTTCTACTTGAATACATGTGCATATGTGAGGTTGGTATGATTTCAAATTAGTTAACACAACCTCATGAGCCATTTCTAACATGATATGTGAATCCATCAATTTATTATGAGAGCACACAAGCATATCATGTCTTTCTTGCAAAGCTAGATTTTCAATATTTAGCTTTTCTATTGTGTTCTTGAGCATAGCATTTTTACTTTCTAATTGAGCAATATATGATGAATGATTAACAGCTTTAATTTGTTCAATTGAAATGACTTCATACCTTTGGACCAAATCATCATGAGAGCACTTTAGCTTCTCATGCTCTTTGGTCAACTTTTCTAAATCTTCAATTTTTCTGATGAGGAAATCTTCTTGCTTATGAAGCATTTCTTTTTGTTCTTCTGCTCTTTTCATGAGTTTGAGCAGGCTCATCCGATTTTTCTTGCTTAGTTGAGCGAAGAATCGTTGGAGATCACCCTCATCTTCACTATCACTTTCATGCTCCTCCTCATCCTCACTTTCGCTTTCACTGTCACTCCCATTAGCGACAAAGCACATATGAGAAGTGGATTTGAAAGACGAACCTTGTGAAGAGGTGGATTCGTCGTTTGGTCTCTGTCGGCGTTTCGAGACCGGGGGGTCCCTGGGCCGACGAGTGAGTGTGCCGCGTGCCCCAGCCCAGATGGGTCGAGCGCGTGGGCGAGCGCGAAGGGGGGAAGAGCGAGGTGGCCGGAGCCGGGTCGTGAGGGAGGCGGAGATCCCGCGGCCTTCGTGTTCGTCCCGCGCCCAGGTCGGGTGCGCTTGCAGTAGGGGGTTACAAGCGTCCGCGCGGGTGAGGGGAGCGAGCGGCCCCAAGAGAGCGTCTGCCCCTACCCTCGTTCCCGCGAGGCCAACCTTTTCTAAGAAGGCCCTGGTCCTTCCTTTTATAGGCGTAAGGAGAGGATCCAGGTGTACAAATGGGGGTGTAGCAAGGTGCTACGTGTCTAGCGGGGGAGAGCTAGTGCCCTAAGTACATGCCAAGGTGGCAGCCGGAGAGATCTTGGCACCCAGCTGGTGTGGCGTCGTGGCTGTCGGAGAAGCAATGGAGCCTGGCGGGGGGACAGCTGTCGGAGTGGTTGGGCCCTTGCTGACGTCCCCCTGCTTCCGTAAGGGAGCTGAGAACCGCCGTCGTCATGGGTCCAGCGGGGTGCCATCATTGCCTATCTGGCGGAGCTAGCCAGATGGGACGTCGGTCCTGTTTTCTGCGGCCCGAGTCGGCTCGGGGTAGGGTGATGATGGCGCTTCCTGTCGACGTGGCGGACTTGTGCCCTAGGTCGGGCGACGTGGAGGCTCCTCCGAAGCCGAGGTCGAGTCTGTCCTGCATGGCCGAGGCCGAGCCCGAGCTCCTGGGTCGGGCGAGGCGGAGGTCGTTCGGCAGAGGCCAGGGCGGAGTCCGAACCCTGGGTCGGGCGAAGCGGAGTTCGTTGTCTTCCGGGGCCTTAGCCCGAGTCCGAGCCCTGGGTCGGGCGGAGCGGAGTTCGCCGTCTTCCGGGGCCTTAGCCCGAGTCCGAGCCCTGGGTCGGGCGGAGCGGAGTTCGTCGTCTTCCGGGGCCTTAGCCCGAGTCCGAGCCCTGGGTCGGGCGGAGCGGAGTTCGCCGTCTTCCGGGGCCTTAGCCCGAGTCCAAGCCCTGGGTCGGGCGGAGCGGAGTTCGCCGTCTTCCGGGGCCTTAGCCCGAGTCCGAGCCCTGGGTCGGGCGGAGCGGAGTTCGCCGTCTTCCGGGGCCTTAGCCCGAGTCCGAGCCCTGGGTCGGGCGGAGCGGAGTTCGCCGTCTTCCGGGGCCTTAGCCCGAGTCCGAGCCCTGGGTCGGGCAGAGCTTCCTATGGCACTTTTGGCCAAGCCTGGCCGCCCGTCAGTCTCACTCTTTGCGTTAAATGCCCCAGTGACTTGGTCGGTCGGCGCGGTGATTTAGTCAGGGTTGCTTCTTAACGAAGGCAAGGCCTCGGGCGAGCCGGAGATGCGTCTGCCGTAAAAAAGGGGGGCCTCGGGCGAGACGGAAACACCTCAGGGTCGGCTGCCCTTGCCCGAGGCTAGGCTCGGGCGTGGCGTGATCGAGTCGCTCGTATGGACTGATCCCTGACTTAATCAAACCCATCAGGCCTCTGCAGCTTTATGCTGATGGGGGTTACCAGCTGAGAATTAGGCGTCTTGAGGGTACCCCTAATTATGGTCCCCGACAGTAGCCCCCGAGCCTCGAAGGGAGTGTTAGCACTCGCTTGGAGGCTTTCGTCGCACTTTTTTGCAAGGGGACCAGTCTTTCTCGGTTGCACTTTGTTCCGGTGGGTGCGCGCGAGCGCACCCGCCGGGTGTAGCCCCTGAGGCCTCAGAGGAGTGGTTTCACTCCTTCGAGGTCTTAATGCCTTGCGTAATGCTTTGGCTGGTCTGGCGGTTCCCTCATGCGAACAGGCCGTAGCCCGGGTGCACTGTCGGGGCCCAAGTTCTCGGGCTGGTATGTTGACGCTGTCAACGGTTCGGCCGGAGCCGAGTTTGCGAGAGCAGCCCCCGAGCCTCCGCACAGGGCGAGAGGACGATCAGGGACAGACTCGGCTTTTTTACATACGCCCCTACGTCGCCTTTCCGCAAGGAGGAGGGGGGGAGAGCGCCATGTTACCCTCGGTGGGCACCGAACATGGTGTCTCCGGTGAGCTGCAATCGGGTAATCCGAGTGGACGTCCGTGCCCCGTTCGTTGGGGTCGGCTAGGGGCCCGGAGGCACGCCCAAAAGTACCTGCGGGTGACCTGCCGGACCCGGTCCCCTGGCGACGGGGTCCGAGGGCTCGATGCCTCCCTCCGATGGGATTCCGTTACAGGATCGTTCCCGCTGGTCTCGGAAATGTCCTAGGGTACCTCGGGAGTGCAGCCCGAGCCTTGGTTATGTATCGAACGTACCCCTGGTCATCCCTCGCTCGGTGTCTGAGGCGACTGTGAACCCTTCGGGGGGCCAGCCTTCGAACCCCTGATCAGTAATGGGCGCGGAGCCCGAGTAGCCTGAGGCGGTCGTGGAACCTTTCGGGGGGGCCGACCTTCGAACCTCTGACCAGTAGTGGGTGTCGGGCCCACGCGATCTGAGGCGGCTGTTGAACCCTTCGGGGGGTCAGTCTTCGAACCCCTGATCAGTAAGGAGGCTCGGAGCCTAGTTCCTTCACGGGGAAGGATCCCTTTGGGGGTATTCCCTTTCCCGGTCCCTGTTGCAAGAGATAGAGAAAGAGAAAAAAGGAAAAAGGACACGAAATTGAATGACGTGGCGTACCTTTTTTGGTGTGGTCGTGAAGGCGAAACGTCGCCAGCTGCTCCTGCCAGAAGCGCCGCCTGTCCAGCCGCGGAGTTAATGCGCCGGAGCGAGCAGTCGGCGAGGCTGCCGTTGCGCGTGCGCGATCTGTTCGAGGAACGGGTCACGGGCGCGTCGTCTTCACACCGTGAGAGGGGGTTCTCTCGCTGCCTCCGGATGGGACGTGAGCTTGGCTGACGGCGTGACCGCTGCTCCCGTGCGCCTACCACCGTCATTACTGCCGGCCCACTTTTGACCGCGTTTGATCGCTGCGTCCGGCTGGTGCTGCTGGGTCGCGCGGTAGGTCGCCTCGGGTCGCGGTATCGGTTCCGCAATCGAGGAGGTGCGGCGGTGGCGCAAGTGGTACAGTGGCTTGCATGCAGCATCCGGCGCGCCGGTTGCGCGACGCGTGGGCTTGAGCCTCCGTGCTGGCCTGTCAGGAGTCGGAGAGGCGCGTCCACTTGGCGCGGTTGCATGCCGCCCGCATGGCCGCCCGCCCCTTTCGCCCGTTGGTCTGGGCAAAGGTGGAGGGTCACTTGTAACCGCTGGGTGGTTGCGCGCGACGTGCGCGGCGGTTCGACTTCTTCTGCTCGGAGCCGGTCTGCATGACATGTGGGTCCCAGCCCCCGCGCCGCAGGGGAGGGCTTTGGAGGTGTGTTGGAGAAGACTCAGCCCGTGACGGTTGGGGGCGCAAGCAGGGAGAGTCGCCTTTAAAAGGAGGGCGACCCCTTTCATAAGGCGACCATTTTTTTCTCCCTCCCTTATGCATCGTGTTTTCCCACCTTTCAAGCCCCCGGATGGGGGAAACCGCCGTCTCCTCGCCTCATCGTCGGAGGACACAACTCCGTGGGAGCGGGTACCTTTCAGCCATCGTTCGGCTTCAAGGATTTTCATCATGCAGCCCGGCTGCACCCCTCCACCGGCGGTCACCCAAGAGGGTGACCTCCGGCTTGATGGTGGGGGAAAGCGAGCCGGGCTGCGGCCTCTGCCCCTCCCTCAGCCTCAAGGATTTTCATCACCAGGGCTGAGGAGGGGAGTGTGCCGAGTTGGGGTCGGCCCCCGCGCGGGCGGTGGCCTGCTCCTTCCCTCAGTGATCGGGGGGAAGGGCGGGAGTCGTCCGTGGCGCTAACAGCTGCACCGTGCCCGGCTCTCTGAGCCGAGCAGTTTCGGAACCGCTCCCGGTGCCGCCTCCCGCCACGGCAGCTGGAAGAGGTTCTTCCGCCGGCGCGACAGCCAAGGTTGGCCATGGACCAACCTCCAACTCTACGGCCTTCTGCCCGTCCTTGCCTCTCGAGTTTGGGCAAGGGCGGGGGCCTCCTAGCAGCAGCATCCGCCCTGAGGCCATCATTGCTGCTGTTCGGCCCCCCGGGGCAGAAGTCTTCATCGTCGCCGCTGTCGGGGCGGGCGGCGACATGCCGTTCGTCGGTCTTCTGTTGCCCCGCAGGCCCACCCCTATCGAGTGGGGTTGTTCGTACCTGCGGAGGGGGAACCAGAGTTCCGTTTGTAATGGCACTTCGAGTGCCGGGTTTTTTGTTCATTTCGGCTTTTGGGGCCTGAACGTGTATGTCGGCACGGAGCCGTGTTTTTTCCTCATTTCCGAGCACTAAGACTCGTCTGCTGATTGTCTGAACCGCTTCACCAAGCATGAGTCGCCTCGTGTCAAGGTGACGAGTGAGGTATCCGTATCCCGGAGGCGTAGGAGTCCCTCGGCTCGGTCGGCCCTGTTGTCCGAGGCTCCTCTAGCTTAGTTAAAGAGACCCCTCGGCCGCTTTTCGACAAGCCGAGGCCAGGGGTAGCGATATCAGCATGAGCAGAGGCGGAGTTGGCTCGAAAATGAAACCTGTTTGGCCGGAGCCTAGCCGAGTTGTCCGTTGGCAGGATCGACGCCGGAGTTGGTCAGCCGAGGCTTCGGACCGGGCTGGTGCCCTCGGAAGGTGGTTGGCCGAGGCCCCGGAGGTGGCCGGCCGAGCCGCCCGCTCGGGCCGGATCCCGGAGAAGTCCCTGACAGCGATCGCTCGGGCGTGGTGATGACGTCGTCCTTCGGAGCGGAGGCCCTCGGACCGCGTCGCCGTCCGCGGCTAGGTCGGGCCTCGCCGAAGGTGCCGTCGATGCCGAGGGTGTCGCTGCCCCCTTCCAGTGTCAAGACCCGAGCCTGCTGGATCAGCTTGTCTTGTAGTGTGTGCTTTGTGCGACCGTCGAGGCCAGAACACACACCCTTGTCGCGTGTTAAGCTGCGTCTCTCTTCCTCTTGTTTCGAGTGTCTGGGCTTTTTGTCGGTAACAGGGATGTTTGTGCGAGCGAAAGTTGCTTCTCGCGGAAGGTGAGGAGTGAGGTATCCGTATCCCGGAGGCGTGGGAGTCCCTCGGCTCGGTCGGCCTTGCCGCTTACGCGCACTTTTACTCGTCCATGAGGCCCTATCACCGACTTGGTCGAGAAAACTCGAAGAATCGCTTTGACAGAAGGGCTTCCGAACGTAGAGACTTGTTCGATCCGCGGAGTCACCTTATCCGAACGTGAGTTACTTATCGCAGAAGGTGATGAGTGAGGTATCCGTATCCCGGAGGCGTAGGAGTCCCTCGGCTCGGTCAGCCTTGACTGCTTACGTGTACCCCGTCGTTTCCAGGACCCACTTTTCGAAGTAGTCAAAAAGCACGAAAGATATTCTGGTAAAAGAGATTTTCTTTTTGAGGAAAATTTTGACGCAGAGGGGGTTTCCCCCCTTTTAGCCCCCGAGGGAGGGTCGGGCTTTGCCGAGGCGAGGCCGACCCTTCCTTGTTGACTAAACTTTGCGTGGGTGCGAGGTATATGAACAACTTGGAAACATCTTAAGGGTAGAAGCGACGTAGCTGTTGGATGTTCCAAGCGTTGTCGTAGACCTCGCCTTGACTGTTGGCCAGCTTGTACGTTCCGGGCTTCAGAACTTTGGCGATGACGAACGTCCCCTCCCAGGGGGGCGTGAGCTTGTGCCTCCCTTGGGCGTCTTGCCGCAACCGAAGCACCAGGTCGCCCACCTGGAGGTCTCGGGGTCGGACCCCTCGGGCGTGGTAGCGTCGCAGGGACTGCTGATACCGTGCCGAGTGTAGTAAGGCCTTGTCCCGAGCCTCGCCCAGCTGGTCCAGCGAGTCTTCTCGGCTAGCTTGGTTGCTTTCATCGTCGTAGGCTCTCGTCCTCGGGGAGCCATATTCCAGGTCCGTGGGCAAGACGGCCTCGGCCCCGTAGACCAGGAAGAACGGCGTGAAACCCGTGGCTCGGCTCGGCGTCGTCCTCAGGCTCCAAACCACCGAGGGGAGTTCCTTCATCCATCGCTTGCCGAACTTGTTGAGATCATTGTAAATCCGAGGCTTGAGCCCTTGTAGAATCATGCCGTTGGCACGTTCTACTTGCCCATTCGACATGGGATGAGCTACGGCGGCCCAGTCTACCCGGATGTTGTGATCCTCGCAAAAATCCAAGAATTTTTTGCCGGTGAACTGGGTGCCGTTGTCGGTGATGATGGAGTTCGGGACCCCGAAGCGATGGATGATGTTGGTGAAGAACGCCACCGCCTGCTCGGATCTGATGCTGTTCAGGGGTCGGACCTCGAGCCACTTGGAGAATTTGTCGACGGCGACCAGCAGGTGCGTGTAGCCCCCGGGCGCCTTCTGCAGAGGGCCGACGAGGTCCAGACCCCACACGGCGAAGGGCCAGGTGATGGGTATCGTCTGCAGAGCCTGAGCGGGCAGGTGGGTCTGCTTCGCATAGAATTGGCACCCTTCGCAGGCGCGGACAATTCTAGTGGCGTCAGCCACCGCCGTCGGCCAGTAGAAGCCTTGCCGGAAAGCGTTCCCGACGAGGGTTTGAGGTGCTGCATGATGGCCGCAAGCCCCCGAGTGTATTTCCTGCAGGAGTTCCTGACCTTCGGCGATGGAGATGCATCGCTGGAGGATGCCCGAGGGGCTACGGTGGTAGAGCTCCTTCTCATCGCCCAGCAAGACGAACGACTTGGCGCGTCGCGCTACCCGCCGAGCCTCGGCTCGGTCGAGGGGCAGTTCTCCTTGGCGGAGATATTGCAGGTACGGGGTCTGCCAATCTTGATCTGGCGTGACCCCGCTCCGCTCCTCCTCGATGCGCAGTGCTTCGCCCTCGGGGGCCGAGGGTTCCTCGGGCTGAACCGAGGATGGCTCGGGCTGGGCCGAGGTCGCCTCGGACGGGGCCGAGGGCACCTCGGGCTCGGGCGTGTCGCCTATCTTGACGGAGGGTTGGTGCAGATCCCGGGAGAAGACGTCCGGGGGAACCGTCGTTCGCCCCGAGGCTATCTTCGCCAGCTCATCCGCAGTCTCGTTGTAGCGCCGGGCGATGTGGTTAAGCTCGAACCCGTATAACTTGTCTTCCAGGCGTCGAACCTCATCACAGTAGGCCTCCATCTTCGGGTCGCGGCAGTGGGAGTTCTTCATGACTTGGTCGATGACGATCTGCGAGTCGCCACGTGCATCGAGGCGTCGGACCCCTAGCTCGATGGCGATTCGCAATCCGTTGACCAGAGCCTCGTACTCAGCCACATTGTTGGACGCCGGGAAATGGAGGCGGAGCACGTAGCGCAGGTGTTTCCCGAGGGGCGAGACGAAGAGCAGGCCCGCGCCGGCTCCCGTCTTCATCAGCGACCCGTCGAAAAACATGGTCCAGAGCTCCGGTTGGATCGGAGCCGTCGGCAACTGGGTGTCAACCCATTTGGCTACGAAGTCCGCCAGTACCTGGGACTTGATGGCCTTCCGAGGGGCAAACGAGATTGTCTCACCCATGATTTCCACCGCCCACTTTGCGATCCGTCCCGAGGCTTCTCGGCACTGGATGATCTCCCCCAGGGGGAAGGATGACACCACAGTCACCGGATGAGACTCGAAGTAATGTCGCAGCTTTCGCCTCGTCAGGATCACTGCATACAGTAGCTTCTGGACTTGTGGGTAGCGGATCTTAGTCTCGGACAGCACCTCGCTGACGAAGTAAACTGGCCTCTGAACGGGCAAAGCATGCCCCTCTTCCTGCCTTTCGACCACGATCGCGGCGCTGACCACCTGAGTGGTAGCGGCGACGTAGACCAAGAGGGCTTCTCCATCAGCTGGGGGTACCAAGACGGGCGCCTGGGTGAGGAGCGCCTTCAGGTTCCCGAGAGCTTCCTCGGCCTCGGGAATCCAAGTGAAGCACTCGGCCTTCCTTAAGAGACGGTATAGGGGCAGGCCTCTTTCGCCGAGGCGCGAGATGAAACGGCTCAAGGCCGCGAGACATCCCATGACCCTCTGTACGCCTTTTAAGTCCTTGATGGGCCCCATGCTTGTGATGGCTGCGATCTTCTCCGGGTTGGCTTCGATGCCCCGCTCGGAGACGATGAATCCCAAGAGCATGCCTCGGGGCACCCCGAAGACGCACTTCTCGGGATTGAGCTTGACGCCCTTTGCCTTGAGACACCGAAATGTCACTTCAAGGTCGGAGAGAAGGTCGGAGGCTTTCCTCGTCTTGACTACGATGTCATCGACGTAGGCCTCGACCGTGCGACCGATGTGTTCGCCGAACACATGGTTCATGCACCGCTGGTACGTTGCACCCGCGTTCCTCAAACCGAACGGCATGGTGACATAACAGTACATGCCGAAGGGCGTGATGAAAGAAGTCGCGAGCTGGTCGGACTCTTTCATCTTGATTTGATGATACCCTGAGTAGGCATCGAGGAAAGACAGGGTTTCGCACCCTGCAGTGGAGTCCACGATTTGATCGATGCGAGGTAGAGGGTAGGGGACCTTCGGGCATGCTTTGTTGAGACCAGTGTAGTCTACACACATCCGCCATTTCCCCCCTTTCTTCCTCACAAGTACAGGGTTGGCAAGCCATTCGGGATGGAATACCTCTTTGATGAACCCTGCTGCCATCAGCTTGTGGATCTCCTCGCCTATCACCCTGCGCCTTTCCTCGTCGAATCGGCGCAGAGGCTGTCTGACCGGTCGGGCTCCGGCCCGAATATCCAGCGAGTGCTCGGCGACATCCCTCGGTATGCCGGGCATGTCCGAGGGACTCCACGCAAAGACGTCGGCGTTTGCGCGGAGAAAGTCGACGAGCACTGCTTCCTATTTGGGGTCGAGCCCAGAACCGATCCGGATCTGCTTGGAGGTGTCGCCACTGGGGTCGAGAGGGACGACCTTAACCGTCTCCGCTGGCTCGAAGTTGCCGGCATATCGCTTCACGTCCGGCACCTCTCGGGAGAGGTTTTCCAGGTCGGCGATGAGGGCCTCGGACTCGGCGAGGGCCTCAGCGTACTCCACGCACTCCACATCGCATTCGAACGCGTGTTTGTACGTGGGACCGACGGTGATGACCCCATTGGGGCCCGGCATCTTGAGCTTCAGGTAGGTGTAGTTGGGGATGGCCATGAACTTCGCGTAGCATGGCCTTCCCAACACTGCGTGGTAGGTTCCTCGGAACCCAACCACCTCGAACGTCAAAGTCTCCCTTCGGAAGTTGGAGGGTGTTCCGAAGCAGACAGGAAGGTCGAGCTGTCCGAGGGGCTGGACGCGCTTCCCAGGAATGATCCCGTGGAAGGGCGCAGCGCCTGCTTGGACGGATGACAGATCGACGCGCAGGAGCCTGAGGGTCTCGGCGTAGATGATATTGAGGCAGCTGCCCCCATCCATCAGGACCTTGGTGAGCCTGACGTCGCCGATGACGGGATCGACGACGAGCGGGTACTTCCCCGGGCTCGGCACGTGGTCGGGGTGGTCATCCTGGTCGAAGGTGATGGGCTTGTCGGACCAGTCTAGGTAGACTGGCGCCGCCACCTTCACCGAGCAGACCTCCCGACGCTCTTGCTTACGATGCCGAGCCGAGGCATTCGCCGCATGCCCTCCGTAGATCATGAAGCAGTCGCGGACCTCGAGGAACTCTCCTGCTTGGTGATCTTCCTTTTTGTCGTCGTCGCGGGCCCTGCCACCCTCTGCGGGTGACCCGGCCCGGTGGAAGTGGCGCCGAAGCATGACGCACTCCTCGAGGGTGTGCTTGACGGGCCCCTGATGGTAGGGGCACGTCTCCTTGAGTGCCTTGTCGAAGAGGTTGGCGCCTCCGGGGGGCTTCCGAGGGTTCTTGTATTCGGCGGCGGCGACAAGGTCCGTGCTGGCGGCGTCGCGTTTCGCTTGCGACTTCCTCCTACCTTTCTTCTTGGCGCCGAGCGGAGTAGACGCCTCGGGAGCATCTTCCGACGGGCGGCCCTGGGGCTGCTTGTCCTTTCGGAAGATGGCCTCGACCGCCTCCTGACCAGAGGCGAACTTGGTGGCGATGTCCATCAGCTCGCTCGCCCTGGTGGGGGTCTTGCGACCCAACTTGCTCACCAGGTCACGGCAGGTGGTGCCGGCAAGGAACGCGCCGATGACATCGGAGTCGGTGATGTTGGGCAGCTCGGTGCGCTGCTTCGAGAATCGCCGGATGTAGTCCCGAAGAGACTCTCCCGGCTGTTGCCGGCAGCTTCGGAGGTCCCAGGAATTCCTGGGGCGCACGTACGTGCCCTGGAAGTTGCCGGTGAAAGCTTGGACCAGATCCTCCCAGTTGGAAATCTGCCCCGGAGGCAGGTGCTCCAACCAAGCGCGAGCAGTGTCGGAGAGGAACAGGGGGAGGTTGCGGATGATGAGGTTGTCGTCGTCCGTTCCACCCAGTTGACAGGCCAGGCG
Organism: Zea luxurians; assembly: GCA_029449295.1. Lineage (NCBI taxonomy): Eukaryota > Viridiplantae > Streptophyta > Magnoliopsida > Poales > Poaceae > Zea > Zea luxurians. The sequence continues at coordinate 795,468 of JAOPSE010000135.1, read as the reverse complement.
GTAGTCCGCGAGCCACAATTCCGGTCTCGTTTCCCCCGAGTACTTTGTGATAGTAGTCGGGGGTCGGAATCGGGTCGGAAACGGCGCCCGCCGAATGGCCCGGCTGAAGACCTGCGGACCGGGTGGTTCGGGCGAGGGACTCCGATCCTCCCCACTGTCGTAGCGTCCCCCACGCCTGGGGTGATAACCTCGGCGCACCCTTTCGTCGAGGCGGGCCCGACGGTCGCGATGAGGGTGCTCATCGCCGAGGTGGCCCGGGGCCGCAGGCGCGGTGTTGCGCGTGCGCCCGGTGTAGACCGAGGCTTCCCGCATGAGTCGGGAAGTCGCGGTACGAGGTTCCTAGGGGTACCCCTGCCTTCGGGAGGCAGAGCTCTCGGCCCGCCGGGCCGCAGCGCCTTCCAGGAGATGCTTGAGCTCTCCCTGGATTCGCCGACCCTCGGTTGTTGATGACTCCGGCATCGCGCGGAGGAGCATCGCTGCGGCGGCCAGGTCCAGACCGGTTCCGCCAGATGCGGGTGGCGGTCTGTCCCTGGCATCGTTGGCGATGCGGTGCTGGAGACCTTGGGGCAGGTGACGTATTCCTCCGGCCGGGGGCTGGCCCGCCCATACCTGCCCGACGTCCCGGCGGATTGCCTCGAGCGCTCCTGCTCCCTCATCGAGCCCAGCCTGCGCCCTGCGGACTTGCTCGAGCTGTGGGTCGTGACCCCCCGCCAGAACGGGGACCACAGCTAGCTCCCGCGGGATGTCGGCGCGAGGCGCTGGCCTAGGGGGATCACCATCCTCCGGCATGCCGAGACAGCTGCCTCCGGAGGGATCCCCTAGCTCGACGTGGAAACATTCGCGGCTCGGGCCGCAGTCCTTGTCGTCAAGGCTACGGCTACCGTCGGAACAGTCGGAGAGGCAGTAGTTGCATGCGGTCATGAAGTCCCGCATGGCACTGGGGTTGCCAGATCCAGAGAAATCCCAGCAGATGCTAGGGTCGTCATCTTCCTCGGACCCAGAGGGTCCGTAGGTCGAGACGCCCGTCAATCGGTCCCAAGGCGACCGCACACGAAACCCGAAAGGGGTTGCACTCGCCCCAACGTGAGCGCCCGCCAGAGCGAGGTCACTAGGCGGGTTGAGGTCGAGTTGAAATGACAAAGGATGGGAATCAGCCGGTACCTTTTGGTCGACGAGGAGCGACGAAGTCACATCGGGGGCTGATCGCGCCGTCGTCCTGGGTGCGAGGGCGACGTCCTGCAGGCCCTCCGTGAGCGCGCTGGCGTCGTCCACTTGCTCGGGGTCGACGTGTCGCGGGGGGACGGCGCTCGCCTTCGCCTCAAACGCGAGGGTGATGCCCGACGCGTCCTCCGTTGGGGCGCTGGGGATGTCGATTTGCTCGACAGCCGACCGAGCACAGCCTCCCGCTCGGCCCTGGTTGCCCTGCCTCCTCCTCCGATGGCGAGGGAGAGGATGGGGCGAGCTCGAAAGTTGTCCTTCCCCCACGCGGGAAAGACGTCGTCGATTCCGCCGCCGGCGGGCGGGCTGTCCGCCACCATTGTCGCTGTCACGCGGCGGTGGAAGGAGTATCATGTCGTAGCTGCCGTCGAAAGACATGAACTCGAGGCTCCCGAAACGGAGCACCGTCCCGGGTTGAAGAGGTCGTTGGAGACTGCCCATCTGGAGCTTGACGGGAAACTGCTCGTCAACACGTAGCAGCCCCTACCTGGCGCGCCAACTGTCGGCGTTTCGAGACTGGGGGGTCCCTGGGCCGACGAGTGAGTGTGCCGCGTGCCCCAGCCCAGATGGGTCGAGCGCGTGGGCGAGCGCGAAGGGGGGAAGAGCGAGGTGGCCAGAGCCGGGTCGTGAGGGAGGCGGAGATCCCGCGGCCTTCGTGTTCGTCCCGCGCCCAGGTCGGGTGCGCTTGCAGTAGGGGGTTACAAGCGTCCGCGCGGGTGAGGGGAGCGAGCGGCCCCAAGAGAGCGCCTGCCCCTGCCCTCGTTCCCGCGAGGCCAACCTTTTCTAAGAAGGCCCTGGTCCTTCCTTTTATAGGCGTAAGGAGAGGATCTAGGTGTACAAATGGGGGTGTAGCAAGGTGCTACGTGTCTAGCGGGGGAGAGCTAGTGCCCTAAGTACATGCCAAGGTGGCAGCCGGAGAGATCTTGGCACCCAGCTGGTGTGGCATCGTGGCTGTCGGAGAAGCAATGGAGCCTGGCGGGGGACAGCTGTCGGAGTGGTTGGGCCCTTGCTGACGTCCCCCTGCTTCCGTAAGGGAGCTGAGAACCGCCGTCGTCATGGGTCCAGCGGGGCGCCATCATTGCCTATCTGGCGGAGCTAGCCAGATGGGATGTCGGTCCTGTTTTCTGCGGCCCGAGTCGGCTCGGGGTAGGGTGATGATGGCGCTTCCTGTCGACGTGGCGGACTTGTGCCCTAGGTCGGGCGACGTGGAGGCTCCTCCGAAGCCGAGGTCGAGTCTGTCCTGCATGGCCGAGGCCGAGCCCGAGCTCCTGGGTCGGGCGAGGCGGAGGTCGTTCGGCAGAGGCCAGGGCGGAGTCCGAGCCCTGGGTCGGGCGAAGCGGAGTTCGTCGTCTTCCGGGGCCTTAGCCCGAGTCCGAGCCCTGGGTCGGGCGGAGCGGAGTTCGCCGTCTTCCGGGGCCTTAGCCCGAGTCCGAGCCCTGGGTCGGGCGGAGCGGAGTTCGTCGTCTTCCGGGGCCTTAGCCCGAGTCCGAGCCCTGGGTCGGGCGGAGCGGAGTTCGCCGTCTTCCGGGGCCTTAGCCCGAGTCCGAGCCCTGGGTCGGGCGGAGCGGAGTTCGCCGTCTTCCGGGGCCTTAGCCCGAGTCCGAGCCCTGGGTCGGGCGGAGCTTCCTATGGCGCTTTTGGCCAAGCCTGGCCGCCCGTCAGTCTCACTCTTTGCGTTAAATGCCCCAGTGACTTGGTCGGTCGGCGCGGTGATTTAGTCAGGGTTGCTTCTTAACGAAGGCAAGGCCTCGGGCGAGCCGGAGATGCGTCTGCCGTAAAAAAGGGGGGCCTCGGGCGAGACGGAAACACCTCAGGGTCGGCTGCCCTTGCCCGAGGCTAGGCTCGGGCGTGGCGTGATCGAGTCGCTCGTATGGACTGATCCCTGACTTAATCAAACCCATCAGGCCTCTGCAGCTTTATGCTGATGGGGGTTACCAGCTGAGAATTAGGCGTCTTGAGGGTACCCCTAATTATGGTCCCCGACAGTCTCCATCGATCATTTTCTTCTTCCTCAATCTTGTTCTTCGCCTCATCTTCCTTCATTTTGAGGAACATCCTTTCGGCGATTATCATGGCAAGATCTATTGCGCTAGGATCAACATCTGCACCAAAAGATAAAGTCGAGGCAACCTCAACTTTTTCAAGCTTAGAAGCACTTTCATTTCTTAGTCCCCCCGACATGATCTTTTCCTCACGCGGTTAAGCGTTAGAACGAGGATTAGGCTCTGATACCAATTGAAAGTTGCCTAGAGAGGGGTGAATAGGCAAGTTAAAACTTTTTCAACAAAAACTAGAAGCAAACTAGGTAAAACTGAATTGATCTAGAAATTCACCCAGTTAACTTTGGAAATGAGATGTTCTAAATGATCCACAAGGTTCAAAGTAGTATATCTGAGAAGGGCACTTCTCGAAATCCACACACCAAAAAGATATAAACAAATCTTTCATGGAAGGGTGAGAGAACGAATAACACGAATAAACACAATGAGAAAGAACACAAGAGACACAAGATTTATCCCGAGGTTCGGTCACACCACCAAGGTGCCCTACATCCTCGTTGAGGCGCCCACAAAGAGTCGGGTCTCTTTCAACCCTAATCCTCCCTTTGCTGACCACACAGGTCAATCTCACACACTAATCTTTGCTCAAACGAGCGGGTAATACAAACTTTCTTGTGGTCTTCCACAAGATTTGGAGACTCACAAGAGACACCTAGTCGTCTAGGAGCTAGAAGCTCCAAGAGTAATGAATCCACAAAGAACTCGATGTAGTACCAAAGCTCGAATGAAGAAGAGCAAGAGAGATTTGGAGATGAAGCACGAAAACCGCAGCTCTCAAACTCACTCAAAGATTTCTCTCCAAAGATTTGAAATGGGAGAGGCAAGAGATGTGTGAGAGAGAGTGGGAGGTGTTCTTCAAGTTAGAAATGGAGTTTGGGTCGTGCTCACTGTTATGGGGAGAGAGGTAGGAGGGAGTATATATAGGTGGAGCTCAAAACTAGCCGTTGGGCAGATTTTTTTGCCTGAGACCGGTTGAACCGCCCCCTAGGGCGGTTGAACCGCCCTGGCAGGCCTGGTAGCCTGTCTACCAGTCTGACTGGCAGACTGACGCGCAGACTGACCTACAGACTGGTCAAGTTGATCAAGACCGGTTGAACCGCCCCTGATAGCTCAGACGACCTATTTGCCAGTCTGACTGGCAGACTGCAGGTCAGAGGTCAAAGGGGTCAGAGACCAGTTGAACTGCCCCTCAGGACCAGTTCAGCTGGTCTTGACCAGAGAGTTTAGGAGAGAAAACCCTAGCTCAACTGCCCGGACGCAAGTTCAGCTGGTGTATGGTCAAAGAGGTTCACAACTGAAGTTGAGTTCAGCTGAGGTCAAGAAAGCTCAACTCAGCTGAAGTCCAGCTCAGCTGAAAAGCTCAGCTGCAGCTGAAGAAGCTCAACTCAGCTGATGTTTAGCTCAGCTGCAGCTGAAGAAGCTCAACTCAGCTGAAGTTCAGCTCAACTGAAAAGCTCAGCTGCAGTTGAAGAAGTTCAGCTGCTTTTCAACAAGAACACTCTAGGTTTCTCAAACCTAACCATGGTCTACCATAGAATGTTAAAGAGATTTTTGTTTTTCAAAAATAGCTTTTGAATATAGAGGTTTGAGCTTTAGCAAACACCAACCTTCTTTTTGGATCCCCTTTATAGTACGACGATTCCTATACTCAAATTAAATAAAATTAATTAAGTAAACTCCTTGAGTAATTGGCGTCTCATGTGTGATTTCTCCATGGCGTTGCTTCATAAGGATCACAAACATCTTTGTCTCACCTTTTGAAGCAAACACAAATCAAACCCTGTGACTTGTACCATATCACCATATATGAGTTCAAATCATGGCTTCAAGTCACCTTACTAATGCATCAACATGTTATAACTCCTCATACCTGATTAGTTCATCGACTTAGTGCAAGTACTCCCTTCTTCACCTTAGCCATGGTACCTCGGTCTACAAGCCATCGCTTGGCCTTCACCTTCGCTTAGTTCCTCGAAGCCCTTTCCTTGCTATCTTCACCCTATCAAGCCATTCTTGAGTCACATCCTATTGAGCATCCATTAAGAGAATCATTTCTTCAATATTGTAAACCTTGCTTGAATGTCTTCTAGATATAATTGTTAAGATCAATCAAGCTCTAGTTTGATTCTCATAGAAGCATATATGGACTGATAGTAATATGGTCAAGCCAACTCATGATTCCTCATACTTATTCACTTTGGCTTGACCAATCCTCTTAATCACTTCATCCTTTATTCTGATCATATGTATGTAGTGATTTCTCAGGTCTTGTCCATATATTCAAACCAACATAGAGATCATATTATATCCATTTGCATTGTCTCACTGGTTATTTAACCTTGTGTTGAACCTTTGTTCACTGTCATTATACACTATTTAAGTATGTGCATCATACTGAATTTCCTGTTCAACACTTAGCAAACTTGTTAGTCTTTTAAATGTGTTGTCATCCAAATCACCAAAACTCACAAAAGGGATGATGCACTTTCAGTTCTCCATGTGCAATTGGTGCTCCACTTCTGGCTCCTCTCGGACGCTCCCCACTGTCTCCACTATCGAGCTTTCGGCCAAAACGTCGCGGGCCTCGTTCCCTCCGGTACACGGTGGCGGCCGTGACACAAACATGGTTGTCACGATCTCGCAAGACTCTCGCCTCACTCGGTTCAATTACAATGGCTCGCGAAAGAGCCGAGGGGTTGTGTGGTTTATCTGAACTCATTCGACTAACTAGGGTTCACCTAGAGCAAGCGCTAAAGCAATCTAACTAACCTAAGCACTTCGCAAAGCACCTACTCTAATCACCGAGTGATTCTATTAAGCACTTGGGTGTATGAGCACTTGGGAATGTCTACTATATGCCTTGGTATGTTGCTTGGGCTCCCACACCTTGAAATGGCCGGTTGGGGTGTATTTATAGCCCCCAACACAAAACTAGCTGTTGGAGAAAAGTTGTGCTCTCTGCGGCACACCGGACAGTCCGGTGGTGCACCGGACAGTGCGCTGTTCACTGTCCGGTGCACCTAGCCGTTGGTCTGACACTGCAACCGACCATTGGAGCGCAGGCTTTTTACACCGGACACTCTATACTTCACACCAGACATTCCGATGGTCTTCTCTCCATAGTGCCACCTGGAACTAGCCACTGGGCTACTTGTCGGGGACCATAATTAGGGGTACCCTCAAGACTCCTAATTCTCAGCTGGTAACCCCCATCAGCATAAAGCTGCTAAGGCCTGATGGGTGCGATTAAGTCAGGGATCAGTCCATTCGAGCGACTCGATCACGCCTCGCCCGAGCCTAGCCTCGGACAAGGGCAGCCGACCCCGGAGGATTTCCGTCTCGCCCGAGGCCCCCCTCCAACGGCGAACATATCTCCGGCTCGCCCGAGGCCCTGCCTTTGCTAAGAAGCAACCCTGACTAAATCGCCGCACCGACCGACCAAGTCGCAGGAGCATTTAATGCAAAGGTGACCTGACACCTTTATCCTGACGCGCGCCCCCCGGCAGAGCCGAAGTGACCACCGTCACTTCACCGCTCCACTGACCGGCCTGACAGAAGGACAGCGCCGCCTGCGCCACTCCGACCGCAGTGCCACTTGACAGAGTGAGACTGACAGGCAGTCAGGCCCTACCAAAGGCACCATAGGGAGCTCCGCCTGACCCAGGGCTTGGACTCAGGCTAAGTCCCGGAAGACGGCGAACTCCGCTCCGCCCAACCCAGGGCTCGGACTCGGGCTAAGTCCCGGAAGACGGTGAACTCTGCTCCGCCCGACCCAGGGCTCGGACTCGGGCTAAGTCCCGGAAGACGGCAAACTCCGCTCCGCCCGACCCAGGGCTCGGACTCGGGCTAAGTCCCGGAAGACGACGAACTCCGCTTCGCCCGACCCCAGGGCTCGGACTCTGGCTCAGCCCTAGAAGACGACGAACTCCGCTCCGCCCGACCCAGGGCTCGGACTCGGGCTAAGTCCCAGAAGACGACGAACTCCGCTTCGCCCGACCCCAAGGCTCGGACTCCGCCCTGGCCTCTGCCGAACGACCTCCGCCTCGCCCGACCCAGGGGCTCGGACTCGGCCTCGGCCATGGAAGACAGACTCAACCTCGGCTTCAGAGGAGCCTCCACGTCGCCCAACCTAGGGCGCAGGCCAGCCACGTCAACAGGAAGCGCCATCATCACCCTACCCCGAGCTGACTCGGGCCGCAGAGAACAAGACCGGTGTCCCATCTGGCTAGCTCCGCCAGATAGGCAATGATGGCGCCCCGCATGCTCTGTGACGATGGCGGCTCTCAGCTCTCTTACGGAAGCAGGAGGACGTCAGCAAGGACTCAACCGCCCGACAGTTGTCCCTCCGCCAGGCTCCATCACTCCTCCGACGGCCACGACATCACACCAGTTGGGTGCCAAAATCTCTCCGGCTGCCACATCGGCATGTACTTAGGGCGCTAGCTCTCCCCCGCTAGACACGTAGCACTCTGCTACACCCCCATTGTACACCTGGATCCTCTCCTTACGCCTATAAAAGGAAGGACCAGGGCCCTCTTAGAGAAGGTTGGCCGCGCGGGGACGAGGACGGGACAGGCGCTCTCTTAGGGCCGCTCGCTTCCCTCTCCCGCGTGGATGCTTGTAACCCCCTACTGCAAGCGCACCCGACCTGGGCGCGGGACGAACACGAATGCCCCGGGGTTCCCACCTCTCTCACGCCGGTCTCCGGCCGCCTCGCTCCTTTCCCCCCTTCGCGCTCGCCCACGCGCTCGACCCATCTGGGCTAGGGCATGCGGCGACACTCACTCGTCGGCCCGAGGGACCCCCCGGTCTCGAAACGCCGACAGTTGGCGCGCCAGGTAGGGGCCTGCTGCGTGTTGACGAACAGCTTCCCGTCAAGCTCCAGATGGGCAGTCTCCAGCAACCTCTCCGACCCGGGACGGTGCTCCGTTTCGAGAGTCTTGAGTTCATGTCCTTCGACGGCAGCTACGACATGATACTCCTTCCACCGCCGCGCGACGACGACAATGGCGGCCGACAGCCCGCCCGCCGGCGGCGGAATCGACGACGTCTTCCCCGCATGGTGGAAGAACAACATTCGAGCTCGCCCCGTCCTCTCCCCCGCTAACGGAGGAGGAGGCGGGGCAACCAAGGCCAAGCGGGAGGTCGCGCCTCGTTGGCTGTCGAGCGAGTCGACGTCCCTAGCGCCCCAACGGGGGGCGCGTCGGGCGTCGACCTCGCGTTTGAGACGAAGGCGAGCGCCGTCTCCCCGCGACACGCCAATCCCGAGCAAGCAGACGCGCCAGCACGCTCGCGGAAGGCTTGCTGGGCGTCACCCTCGTACCTAAGATGACGGTGCAATCAGTCCCCGACGTGACTTCATCGCCGTTCGTCGACCAAAAGGTACCGACTGATTCCCATCCTACGTCATTTAGATTCAGCCTCAACCCGCCTAGCGACCTTGCTTTGGCGGGCACTCTCGTAGAGGCGAGTTCAAACCCTCTGGGGTTTCGCACGCGGTCGCCTTGGGACCGGCTAACGGACGTCTCGACCTATGGGCCCTCCGGGTCCGAGGAAGACGACGACCCCGGCATCTGCTGGGATTTCTCTGGACTTGGCAACCCTAGTGCCATGCGGGACTTCATGGCCGCATGTGACTACTGCCTCTCCGACTGTTCCGACGGTAGCCGCAGCCTCGACGACGAGGACTGCGGCCCAAGCCGCGAATGTTTCCACGTCGATCTAGGGGGTCCCTCCGAAGGCAATCATCTCGGCATGCTGGAGGACGGTGATCTCCCTAGGCCGGTGCCTCGCGCTGACATCCCACGGGAGCTAGCTGTGGTCCCCGTTCCGACGGGGGGTCACGACCCACAGCTCAAGCAAGTCCGCGGGGCGCAGGCCAGGCTCGACGAGGGAGCAGGAGCGCTTGAGCCGATCCGCCGGGACGTCGGGCAGGCATGGGCGGGCCAACCCCCGGCCGGAGAAATACGTCACCTGCCCCAGGGTCTCCGGCTCCGCGTCGCCAACGACGTCAGGGTCAGGCCGCCACCCGCATCCAGTGGGGTCGGTCAGAACCTGGCTGCAGCAGCGATGCTTCTCCACGCGATGCCGGAGCCATCAACCACCGAGGGTCGGCGAATCCAGGGGGAGCTCAAGAATCTCCTGGAAGGCGCTGCGGTCCGACGGGCCGAGAGCTCTGCCTCCCGAAGGCAGGGATACCCCTCGGAACCTCATGCCGCGACTTCCCGATTCATGCGGGAAGCCTCGGTCTACACCGGGCGCACGCGCAACACCACGCCTGCGGCTCCGGGCCACCTCGGCAACGAGCACCATCATCGCGACCGTCGGGCCCACCTCGACGAGAAGGTGCGCCGAGGCTATCACCCCAGGCGTGGGGGACGCTACGACAGTGGGGAGGATCGGAGTCCCTCGCCCGAACCACCCGGTCCGCAGGCCTTCAGCCGGGCCATCCGGCGGGCACCGTTCCCGACCCGGTTCCGACCCCGACTACCATCACAAAGTACTCGGGGGAAACGAGACCGGAATTGTGGCTCGCGGACTACCGCCTGGCTTGCCAGCTGGGTGGAACGGACGACGACAACCTCATCATCCGCAACCTCCCCCTGTTCCTCTCCGACACCGCTCGCGCCTGGTTGGAGCACCTGCTTCCGGGGCAGATCTCCAACTGGGATGACCTGGTCCAAGCCTTCGCCGGCAATTTCCAGGGCACGTATGTGCGCCCCGAGAATTCCTGGGACCTCCGAAGCTGCCGGCAGCAGCCGGGAGAGTCTCTCCGGGACTACATCCGGCAATTCTCGAAGCAGCGCACCGAGCTGCCCAACATCACCGACTCGGACGTCATCGGCGCGTTCCTTGCCGGCACCACCTGCCGCGACCTGGTGAGCAAGTTGGGTCGCAAGACCCCCACCAGGGCGAGCGAGCTGATGGACATCGCCACCAAGTTCGCCTCTGGCCAGGAGGCGGTCGAGGCTATCTTCTGAAAGGACAAGTAGCCCCAGGGCCGCCCACCGGAAGATGCTCCCGAGGCGTCTACTCAACGCGGCGCCAAGAAGAAAGGCAAGAAGAAGTCGCAAGCGAAACGCGACGCCGCCGACGCGGACCTTGTCGCCGCCGCTGAGCACAAGAACCCTCGGAAGCCCCCCGGAGGTGCCAACCTCTTCGACAAGATGCTCAAGGAGCCGTGCCCCTATCATCAGGGGCCCGTCAAGCACACCCTTGAGGAGTGCGTCATGCTTCGGCGCCACTTCCATAGGGCCGAGCCTCCCACGGAGGGTGGCAGGGCCCACGACGATGACAAGAAGGAAGATCACCAAGTAGGAGAGTTCCTCGAGGTCCGCGACTGCTTCATGATCTACGGTGGGCAAGCGGCGAATGCCTCGGCTCGGCACCGCAAGCAAGAGCGCCGGAGAGGTCTGCTCAGTCAAGGTGGCGGCGCCGGTCTATCTAGACTGGTCCGACAAGCCCATCACCTTCGACCGAGACGACCACCCCGACCATGTGCCGAGTCCGGGGAAATACCCGCTCGTCGTCGACCCCGTCATCGGCGACGTCAGGCTCACCAAGGTCCTTATGGACGGGGGCAGCAGCCTCAACATCATCTACGCCGAGACCCTCAGGCTCCTGCGCGTCGATCTGTCCTCCGTCCGAGCAGGCGCTGCGCCCTTCCACGGGATCATTCCCGGGAAGCGCGTCCAGCCCCTCGGACGACTCGACCTTCCCGTCTGCTTCGGAACGCCCTCCAACTTCTGAAGGGAGACTCTGACGTTCGAGGTGGTCGGGTTCCGAGGAACCTACCACGCGGTACTGGGGAGGCCATGCTACGCGAAGTTCATGGTCGTCCCCAACTACACCTACCTGAAGCTCAAGATGTCGGGCCCCAACGGGGTCATCACCGTCGGCCCCACGTACGAACACACGTTCGAATGCGACGTGGAGTGCGTGGAGTACGCCGAGGCCCTCGCCGAGTCTGAGGCCCTCATCGCCGACCTGGAAAGCCTCTCCAAAGAGGTGCCAGACGTGAAGCGTCATGCCGCAACTTCGAGCCAGTGGAGACGGTTAAGGTCGTCCCCCTCGACCCCAGTGGCGACGCCTCCAAGCAGATCCGGATCGGTTCCGGGCTCGACCCCAAATAGGAAACAGTGCTCGTCGACTTTCTCCACGCGAACGCCGACATCTTCGCGTGGAGTCCCTCGGACATGCCCGGCATACCGAGGGATGTCACCGAGCACTCGCTGGATATTCGGGCCGGAGCCCGACCCGTCAAGCAGCCTCTGCGCCGATTCGACGAGGAGAAGCGCAGAGCGATAGGCGAGGAGATCCACAAGCTAATGGCAGCCGGGTTCATCAAAGAGGTATTCCATCCCGAATGGCTTGCCAACCCTGTGCTTGTGAGAAAGAAAGGGGGAAATGGCGGATGTGTGTAGACTACACTAGTCTCAACAAAGCATGTCCGAAGGTTCCCTACCCTCTGCCTCGCATCGATCAAATCGTGGATTCCACTGCTGGGTGCGAAACCCTGTCTTTCCTCGACGCCTACTCAGGGTATCACCAAATCAGGATGAAAGAGTCCGACCAGCTCGCGACTTCTTTCATCACGCCCTTCGGCATTTACTGCTATGTCACCATGCCGTTCGGTTTGAGGAATGCGGGCGCGACGTACCAGCGGTGCATGAACCATGTGTTCGGCGAACACATCGATCGCACGGTCGAGGCCTACGTCGATGACATCATAGTCAAGACGAGGAAAGCTTCTGACCTCCTCTCCAACCTTGAAGTGACATTCCGATGTCTCAAGGCGAAAGGCGTCAAGCTCAATCCCGAGAAGTGTGTCTTCGGGGTGCCCCGGGGCATGCTCTTGGGGTTCATCGTCTCCGAGCGGGGCATCGAAGCCAACCCGGAGAAGATCGCAGCCATCACCAGCATGGGTCCCATCAAGGACTTAAAGGGTGTACAGAGGGTCATGGGATGTCTCGCGGCTCTGAGCCGCTTCATCTCACGCCTCGGCGAAAGAGGCCTGCCTCTGTACCGCCTCTTAAGGAAGGCCGAGCGCTTCACTTGGACCCCTGAGGCCGAGGAAGCTCTCGGGAACCTGAAGGCGCTCCTCACAAAGGCGCCTATCTTGGTGCCCCCAGCTACCGGAGAAGCCCTCTTGGTCTACGTCGCCGCGACCACTCAGGTGGTTAGCGCCGCGATTGTGGTCGAGAGGCAAGAAGAGGGGCATGCATTGCCCGTTCAGAGGCCAGTTTACTTCGTCAGCGAGGTACTGTCCGAAACCAAGATCCGCTACCCACAAGTTCAGAAGCTGTTGTATGCAGTGATCCTGACGCGGCGGAAGTTGCGACACTACTTCGAGTCTCATCCGGAAACTGTGGTGTCATCCTTCCCCCTGGGAGAGATCATCCAGTGCCGAGAGGCCTCGGGCAGGATTGCAAAGTGGGCAGTGGAAATCATGGGCGAGACAATCTCGTTCGCCCCTCGGAAGGCCATCAAGTCCCAGGTCTTGGCGGACTTCGTAGCCGAATGGGTCGACACCCAGCTACCGACGGCTCCGATCCAACCGGAGCTCTGGACCATGTTTTTCGATGGGTCGCTGATGAAGACGGGAGCCGGCGCGGGCCTCCTCTTCATCTCGCCCCTCGGGAAACACCTACGCTATGTGCTACGCCTCCACTTCCCGGCGTCCAACAATGTGGCTGAGTACGAGGCTCTGGTCAACGGGTTGCGGATCGCCATCGAGCTAGGGGTCAGGCGCCTCGACGCCCGCGGTGACTCGCAGCTCGTCATCGACCAAGTCATGAAGAACTCCCACTACCGCGACCCGAAGATGGAGGCCTACTGTGATGAGGTTCGGCGCCTGGAAGACAAGTTCTACGGGCTCGAGCTCAACCACATCGCTCGGCGCTACAACGAGACTGCGGACGAGCTGGCAAAAATAGCCTCGGGGCGAACAACGGTTCCCCTGGACGTCTTCTCCAGGGATCTGCATCAACCCTCCATCAAGATCGACGACTCGCCCGAGCCTGAGGCGCCCTCGGTCCGGCCCGAGGTACCCTCGGCACAGCCCGAGGCACCCTCAGCACAGCCCGAGGCACCTTCAGCTCGGCCCGAGGCGGCCTCGGTTCAACCCGAGGTACCCTCGGCCTCCGAGGGTGAGGCATTGCGCATCAAGGAGGAGCGGAGCGGGGCCACGCCTGATCGAAATTGGCAGACCCCGTACCTGCAATACCTCCGCCAAGGAGAGCTACCCCTCGACCGAGCCGAGGCTCGGCGAGTAGCGCGACGCGCCAAGTCGTTCGTCTTGCTGGGCGATGAGAAGGAGCTCTACCACCGCAGCCCCTCGGGCATCCTCCAGCGATGCATCTCCGTCGCCGAAGGTCAGGAACTCCTGCAAGAGATACACTCAGGGGCTTGCGGCCATCACGCAGTGCCTCGAGCCCTTGTCGGGAATGCTTTCCGGCAAGGCTTCTACTGGCCAACGGCGGTGGCTGACGCCACTAGAATTGTCCGCACCTGCGAAGGGTGTCAATTCTATGCGAAGCAAACCCACCTGCCCGCTCAGGCTCTGCAGACGATACCCATCACCTGGCCCTTTGCTGTGTGGGGGCTGGACCTCGTCGGCCCCTTGCAGAAGGCGCCCGGGGGCTACACGCACCTGCTGGTCGCCATCGACAAATTCTCCAAGTGGGTCGAGGTCCGACCTCTGAACTGCATCAGGTCCGAGCAGGCGGTGACGTTCTTCACCAACATTATCCATCGCTTCGGGGTCCCGAACTCCATCATCACCGACAACGGTACCTAGTTCACCGGCAGAAAATTCTTGGACCTCTGCGAGGATCACCACATCCGGGTGGACTGGGCCGCCGTGGCTCATCCCATGTCGAATGGGCAAGTAGAGCGTGCCAACGGCATGATTCTACAAGGGCTCAAGCCTCGGATTTACAACGACCTCAACAAGTTCGGCAAGCGATGGATGAAGGAACTCCCCTCGGTGGTCTGGAGCCTGAGGACAACGCCGAGCCGGGCCACGGGTTTCACGCCGTTCTTCCTGGTCTACGGGGCCGAGGCCGTCTTGCCCACTGACCTGGAATACGGCTCCCCGAGGACGAGGGCCTACAGTGATCAAAGCAACCAAGCTAGCCGAGAAGACTCGCTGGACCAGCTGGAAGAGGCTTGGGACAAGGCCTTGCTACACTCGGCGCGGTACCAGCAGTCCCTGCGACGCTACCATGCCCGAGGGGTCCGGCCTCGAGACCTCTAGGTGGGCGACCTGGTGCTTCGGCTGCGGCAAGACGCCCGAGGGAGGCACAAGCTCACGCCCCCCTGGGAGGGGCCATTCGTCATCGCCAAAGTTCTGAAGCCCGGAACGTACAAGCTGGCCAACAGTCAAGGCAAGGTCTACGGCAACGCTTGGAACATCCAACAGCTACGTCGCTTCTACCCTTAAGATGTTTTCAAGTTGTTCATATACCTCGCACCCGCGCAAAGTTTAGTCATCAAGGAAGGGTCGGCCTCGCATCGGCAAAGCCCGACCCTCCCTCGGGGGCTAAAAGGGGGAACCCCCTCTGCGTTGAAATTTTCCTCGAAAAAAGATCTCTTCTGCCAGAATATCTTTCGCGCTTTCTGACTACTTCGAAAAGTGGATCCTGAAAATGACGGAGTACACGTAAGCAGCCAAGGCTAACCGAGCCGAGGGACTCCTACGCCTCCGGGATACGGATACCTCACTCATCACCTTCTGTGATAAGTAACTCGCGTTCGGATAAAGTGATTCCGCGGACCGAACGAGTCTTCACGCTCGGAAGCTCTTCTACCGAAGTGATCCTTCGAGCCTTCTCGACTGAGTCGGTGACAGGGCCTCATGGACGGGTGAAAGTGCACGTAAGCGGCAAAGCCGACCGAGCCGAGGGACTCCCACGCCTCCGGGATACGGATACCTCACTCATCACCTTCCGCGAGAAGCAACTCTCGCTCGCACAAACATCCCTGTTACCGACAAAAAAGTCCAGATACTCGAAACAAGAGGGAAGGAGACGCAGCTTTACAACACAGCGAGGGTGTGTATATTCTGGCCTCAGCGGCCGCAGAAGGCACATGCTACAAGACACTCTGATCCTGCAGGCTCGGGTCTTGACGCTGGAAGGGGGCAGTAACACCCTCGGCATCGACGACACCTTCAGCAAGGTCCGACCTAGCCTCGGACGGCGACGCGGTCCAAGGATCCCCACTCTGGAGGACGACGTCATCATCACGCCCGGACAATCGCTGCCAGGGACTTCTCCGGGAATCCGGCCCGAGCAGGCGGCTCGGCCGGTTACCCCTGGGGCCTCGGCCAACCATCTTCCAAGGGCGCCAGCCCGACCCGAGGCCTCGGCTGATCAACTCCGGCGTCGGTCCCGCTAACGGACAACCCGGCTAGGCTCCGGCCAACCAGGTTTCATTTTCGAGCCAACTCCGCCTCTGTTCATGCTGATATCGCTACCCCTGGCCTCGGCTTGTCGAAGAGCGGCCAAGGGGTCCCTTTAACTAAGCTAGAGGAGCCTCAGACAACAAGGTCGACCGAGCCGAGGGACTCCTACGCCTCTGGGATACGGATACCTCACTCGTCACCTTGACACGGGGCGACTCATGTTTGGTGAAGCGGTTCAGACAACCAACAGGCGAGTCTTAGTGCTCGAAAATGAGGAAAAAACATGGCTCCGTGCCAAAATTACATACATGTTCAGGCCTCGACAGCCGCAATGAACGAAAAACCCTGGCATTCGAAGTGCCATTACAAACGGAACTCTGGTTCCCCCTCCGCAGGTACGAACAACCCCACTCGATAGGGGTGGGCCTGCGGAGCAACAAAAGACCGACGAACGGCGTGCCGTCACCCGCTCCAGCAGCGACGACGACGACGACTTCTGCTCCGGGGGACCGAACAGCGGCAGCACTGACCTCAGGGCGGATGCTGCTGCCAGGAGGCCCCCGCCCATGCCCAAACTCGTGAGGCAAGGACGGGCAGAAGGCCGTAGAGTTGGAGGTCGGTCCGTGGCCGGCCTTGGCTATCTCGCCGGCGGGAGAACCTCTTCCAGCTGCCGTGGCAGATGCCAGCGCCGCGAGCGGCTCCGAAGCCACTCGCGTCCGAGAGCCAGGCACGGTGCAGCTGCCGGCGCCACGGACGACGACCGCCCTTCCCTCCGGTCACTGAGTGAAGGAGCGGGCCGCCGCCCACACAGGGGCCGACCCCAACTCAGCACACTCCCCTCCCCAGCCCTGGTGATGAAAATCCTTGAGGCTGAGGGAGGGGCAGAGGCCGCGGCCCGGCTCGCTTTCCCCCACCATCAAGCTGGAGGTCACCATCTTGGGTGACCGCCGGTGGAGGGGTGCAGCCGGGCTGCATGATGAAAATCCTTGAAGCCGAACGATGGCTGAAAGGTACCAACTCCCACGGAGTTGCGTTCCTCCAACGATGAGGCGAAAAGACGACGGGTATCCCCCATCCGGGGGCTTGGAAGGTGGAAGGACGCGATGCATAAGGGAGCGGGAAGACATGGTCGCCTTCCGAAAGGGGTCACCCTACTTTTAAAGGCAACTCTCCCTACTTGCGCCCCCAACCGTCACGGGCTGAGTCTTCTCCAGCACGCTCCAAGGCCCTCCCCTACGGCGCGGGGGCTGGGTCCCGCATGTCATGCAAACCGACTCAGAGCAGAAGAAGCCAAACCGCCGCGCGTGGTGCACATGACCGCCCAGCGGTTACAAGTGACCCTCCACTTTTGCCCAGACCAACGGGCGAAAGAGGCGGGCAGCCATGCAGGTGGCATGCAACCGCGCCAAGTGGACGTGCTTCTCCGACTCCCGACACGCCAGCATGGAGGCCTAGGCCCACGCGTCACGCAACCGGGGCGCCGGATGCTGCATGCAAGCAACTGCACCGCCACTTGCGCCACCACCGCGCCTCCTCGATTGCGGGACCAATACCGCAACTTGAGGCGACCCAGCGCACGACCCAGCAGCGCCAGCCTGACGCGGCGGTCAATGCGGCCAAAAGTGGGCCAGCAGTAATGACGGTGGCAGGTGGGCGGGAGCAGCGGTCACGTCGTCAGCCAAGCTCACGTCCCATCCGGGGGCAGCAAGAGAACCCCCTCTCACGGCGTGAAGACAACGCGCCCGTGATCCGTTCCTCGAACGGCTCGCGCACGCGCAACGGCCGCCCCGCCAGCCGCTCGCCCCGTCGCATTAACTCCGCGGCAGGACAGGCGGCGCTTCCGGCGGGAGCAGTGGGCGACGCTTCGCCTTCGCCGTAATAACTGCGACAAAAAAAAGGTACGCCGCGTCGTTCGATTTCGTATCCTTTTCCTTTTTTCCTCTTTCTCTATCTCTTGCAGCAGGGACCGGGAAAGGGGGATACCCCGAAAAGGATCCTTCCCCGTGAAGGAACCAGGCTCCGAGCCTCCTTACTGATCAGAGGTTCGAAGGCTGGCCCCCCCGAAGGGTTTCAACAGCCGCCTCAGATCGCGTGGGCCCTACACCCACTACTGGTCAGAGGTTCGAAGGCCGGCCCCCGAAGGGTTCCACGGCCGCCTCAGGCTACTCGGGCTCTGCGCCCATTACTGATCAGGGGTTCGAAGGCTGGCCCCCGAAGGGTTCACAGTCGCCTCAGACGCCGAGCGAGGGATGACCAGGGGTACGTTCGATACATAACCAAGGCTCGGGCTGCGCTCCTGAGGTACCCTAGGACATTTCCGAGACCAGTGGGAGCGATCTTGTAACGGAATCCCATCAGAGGGAGGCATCGAGCCCTCGGACACCGTCGCCAGGGGACCGGGTCCGACAGATCACCCGCAGGTACTTTTGGGCGTGCCTCTGGGCCCCTAGCCGACCCCTAACGAACGGGGCATAGACGTCCACTCGGATTACCCGCTTGCAGCTCACCGGAGACACCATGTTCGGCGCCCATCGAGGGTAACATGGTGCTTTCTGAAAGGGAATTAGGCGTACACCTAGTCCCTAAATAATTTTGGTGGTTGAATTGCCCAACACAAATATTGGACTAACTAGTTTGCTCTAGTGTATAAGTTTTACAGGTGCAAAAGGTTCACACTTAGCCAATAAAATGACCATGTGTTGAGTTCAACAACAGGGCAAAGGAGCAACCAAAGGCCCCTCTGGACTGGCACACCGGACTGTCCGGTGTACACCGGACAGTGTCCGGTGCACCAGAGGACTTCAGCTCAAACTCGTCGCCCTCGGGAATTTTCCAGAGCCAGCGCGCTAAAATTCACCGGACTGTCCGGTGTACACCGGACAGTGTCCGGTGCTCATTTGAGACGCGGCTCCGGAACTCGCCAGTCTCGGGAATTCGCGAAGACTGCTCCGCTATAATTCACCGGACATGTCCGGTGTACACCGGACTGTCCGGTGCAACCTCGGGGCAACGGCTACTTCGCGCCAACGGTCACCTGCAGGCGCATTTAATGCGCGCCAGTCGCGCGCAGTTGTCAGGCTCGCGGGAGCAGGCACACCGGACATCAAACAGTACATGTCCGGTGTGCACCGGACATCCAGGCGGGCCCCGAAGTCAGAACTCCAACGGTCATATTGCAACGGCTTTGGTGACGTGGCTGTCGCACCGGACATGTCCGGTGTGCACCGGACTGTCCGGTGCGCCATCGAACAGACAGCCTCACCAAACGGCTAGTTTGGTGGTTGGGGCTATAAATACCCCCAACCACCCCACATTCAAGGTATCCAAGTTTTCCAACTTCCAACCACTTACAAGAGCTAGGCATTCAATTCTAGACACACCAAAGAGATCAAATCCTCTCCAATTCCACTCAAGCCTTTGGTGACTAGCGAGAGAGATTTGCCGTGTTCTTTTGAGCTCTTGCGCTTGGATCGCTTTCTTTCTTTCTCATTTGTTCTTGTGATCAAAACTCAATTGTAACCAAGGCAAGAGGCACCAATTGTGTGGTGGCCCTTGCGGGGAAGTTTTGTTCCCATTTGATTGAGAAGAAGAAAAGCTCACTCGGTCCGAGGGACCGTTTGAGAGAGGGAAGGGTTGAAAGAGACCCGGCCTTTGTGGCCTCCTCAACGGGGAGTAGGTTTGAAAGAACCGAACCTCGGTAAAACAAATCCGCGTGTCTCACTTCGTTATTTGCTTGCGATTTGTTTTGCTCCCTCTCGCACGGACTCAATTATATTTCTAACGCTAACCCGGCTTGTAGTTGTGATTATTTTTGAGATTTTCAGTTTCGCCCTATTCACCCCCCCCCCCTCTAGGCGACTTTCAATTGGTATCAGAGCCCGGTGCTTCATTAAGAGCCTAACCGCTCGAAGTGATGTCGGGAGATCACACCAAGAGGGAGATGGAGACCGGCGACAAGCCCACTACAAGCCAAGGGAGCACTTCATCGGAAGAGTCCCGCACCAAGAGAAGGGAGAAGAAGAAGAACTCCTCCAAGCGGAAGGAGAAAAGATCTTCCTCTTCTCACCACAAGGAGAAGAAGGAAAAATCCTCTTCTCACAAGCCGCATCGGAGTGGGGACAAGCACAAGAAGATGAGGAAGGTGGTCTACTACGAGACCGACACTTCATCGACATCCACCTCCGACTCCGATGCACCGTCCGTAACTTCTAAGCGCCAAGAGCGCAAGAAGTTTAGTAAGATCCCCTTAAACTATCCCCGTACATCTAGACATTCTCCATTACTTTCCGTTCCATTAGGCAAACCGCCAACTTTTGACGGCGAAGATTATGCTAGGTGGAGTGATTTAATGAAATTTCATCTAACCTCACTCCACAAAAGTATATGGAATGTTGTTGAGTTTGGAGTACAGGTACCATCAATAGGGGATGAGGGTTATGACACGGACGAAGTGGCCCAAATCGAGCACTTCAACTCCCAAGCCGCAACCATTCTCCTTGCCTCTCTAAGCAAGGAGGAATACAACAAAGTGCAAGGGTTGAAGAACGCAAAGGAGATTTGGGACCTACTCAAGACGGCGCACGAAGGTGATGAACTCACCAAGATCACCAAGCGGGAAACGATCGAGGGGGAGCTCGGTCGCTTCCGTCTTCGACAAGGGGAGGAGCCACAAGACATGTACAATCGGCTCAAGACCTTGGTGAACCAAGTGCGCAACCTCGGGAGCAAAAAATGGGATGACCACGAGGTGGTTAAGGTTATTTTAAGAGCTCTTATTTTCCTTAACCCCACTCAAGTTCAATTAATTCGTGGTAATCCTAGATATCCACTAATGACCCCCGAGGAAGTTATCGGGAATTTTGTAAGCTTTGAATGCATGATTAAGGGCTCAAAGAAGATCAATGAGCTTGACGAACCTTCCACATCCGAGGCGCAACCGGTGGCCTTCAAGGCCACGGAGGAGAAGAAGGAGGAGTCTACACCAAGTAGACAACCAATTGACGCCTCCAAGCTCGACAATGAGGAGATGGCCCTAATCATCAAAAGCTTTCGGCAAATCCTCAAGCAACGGAAGGGGAAGGACTACAAACCCCGTTCCAAGAAGGTTTGCTACAAGTGTGGTAAGCCCGGTCACTTTATTGCAAAATGTCCTATGTCTAGTGACAGTGACAGGGGCGACGACAAGAAGGGCAAGAGGAGAGAAAAGAAGAGGTACCACAAGAAGAAGGGCGGCGATGCCCACGTGTGCCGCGAATGGGACTCCGACGAGAGCTCCACCGACTCATCCTCCGACGAGGACGCCGCCAACATCGCCGTCACCAAAGGCCTTCTCTTCCCCAACGTCGGCCACAAGTGTCTCATGGCCAAGGACGGCAAAAAGAAGGTAAAATCAAGGTCCTCCACTAAATATGAAACATCTAGTGATGAGGATGATGAGGAGGATAACTTGCGCATTCTTTTTGCTAACCTCAACATGCAACAAAAGGAAAAATTAAATGAATTGATTAGTGCTATACATGAGAAGGATGATCTCTTGGATTCTCAAGAAGAATTCCTTATTAAAGAAAATAAGAAGCATGTTAAGGTCAAGAATGCTTATGCTCTAGAAGTTGAAAATGTGAGAAATTAACTAGTGAGCTAAGCACATGCCATGACATTATTGCCAACCTTAGAGATGAAAATGCTAGATCAATTACTAAGGTTGATTCACATGTTTGCAATGTTTCAACTTCCAATTCTAAAGATGATAATATTGATTTACTTGCTAGAATTGATGAGTTGAATGTTTCTCTTGCTAGCCTTAGAGATGAAAAAGAAAAATTGCTTGCTAAGGCTAAAGATTGTGATATTTGCATTTCTAACCTTAGAGATGAGAATGATATACTACATGCTAAGGTTATAGAATTAAAGTCTTGCAAACCATCTACATCTACTGTTGAGCACACTTCTATTTGCACTAGATGTAGAGATATTAATGTTGATGCTATCCATGATCACCTAGCCTTAATTAAAAAACAAAATGATCACATAGCACAACTTAATGCCAAGATTAGTGAGCATGACTTAGAAAATGAAAATTTTAAATTTGCTAGAAGCATGCTCTATAATGGGAGACGCCCTGGCATCAAGGATGGCATTGGCTTCCAAAGGGGAGACAATGTCAAACTTAATGCCCCTCCAAAGAATTTATCTAACTTTGTTAAGGGCAAGGCTCCCATGCCTCAGGATAACGAGGGTTACATTTTGTACCCTGCCGGCTATCCCGAAAGCAAAATCAAGAAAATTCATTCTAGGAAGTCTCACTCTGGCCCTAACCATGCTTTCATGTATAAGGGTGAGACATCTAGTTCTAGGCAACCAACCCGTGCTAAGTTGCCTAGAAAGAAAGTTCCTATTGCATCAAATAATCATGCTATTTCATTTAAAACTTTTGATGCTTCTTATGTTTTAACTAACAAATCCGGCAAGGTAGTTGCCAAGATTATTGGGGGCAAACACAAGGGCTCCAAGACTTGTGTTTGGGTACCCAAAGTTCTTGTTTCTAATGCCAAAGGACCCAAAACCGTTTGGGTACCTAAAATCAAGAACTAAAATTGTTTTGTAGGTTTATGCATCCGGGGGCTCAAGTTGGATACTCGACAGCGGGTGCACAAACCACATGACAGGGGAGAAAAAGATGTTCTCCTCTTATGAGAAAAACCAAGATCCCCAAAGAGCTATCACATTCAGGGATGGAAATCAAGGTTTGGTCAAAGGTTTGGGTAAAATTGCTATATCATCTGACCATACTATTTCCAATGTTTTTCTTGTAGATTCTTTAGATTACAATTTGCTTTCTGTATCCCAATTATGTCAAATGGGCTACAACTGTCTATTTACTGATGTAGGTGTTACTGTCTTTAGAAGAAGTGATGATTCAATAGCATTTAAGGGAGTGTTAGAGGGTCAGCTATACTTGGTAGATTTTGATAGAGCTGAACTCGACACTTGCTTAATTGCTAAGACTAACTTGGGTTGGCTCTGGCACCACCGACTAGCCCATGTTGGAATGAAGAATCTTCATAAGCTTCTAAAGGGGGAACACATTTTAGGACTAACAAATGTTCATTTTGAGAAAGACAGGATTTGTAGCGCATGCCAAGCCGGGAAGCAAGTTGGCACTCATCATCCACACAAGAACATCATGACTAGTGACAGGCCACTGGAACTCCTACACATGGACCTATTCGACCCGATCGCTTACATAAGCATCGGCGGGAGTAAGTACTGTCTAGTTATTGTGGATGATTATTCTCGCTTCACTTGGGTGTTCTTTTTGCAGGACAAATCTTATACCCAAGAGACCTTAAAGGGATTCTTGAGACGGACTCAAAATGAGTTCGGCTTAAGAATCAAGAAAATTAGAAGCGACAATGGGACGGAGTTCAAAAATTCACAAATAGAAGGCTTCCTTGAGGAGGAGGGCATCAAGCATGAGTTCTCTTCTCCCTACACTCCACAACAAAATGGTGTAGTGGAGAGGAAGAATCGAACTCTATTGGACATGGCAAGAACCATGCTTGATGAGTACAAGACACCGGATCGGTTTTGGGCCGAGGCGGTCAACACCGCCTGCTACGCCATCAACCGGTTATATCTTCATCGAATCCTCAAGAAGACATCTTATGAACTCCTTACCGGTAAAAAGCCAAATATTTCATATTTTAGAGTTTTTGGTAGCAAATGCTTTATTCTTGTTAAGAGAGGTAGAAAATCTAAATTTGCTCCTAAAACTGTAGAAGGCTTTTTACTAGGATATGACTCAAACACAAGGGCATATAGAGTCTTTAACAAGTCCTCAGGACTTGTTGAAGTTTCTTGTGACGTTGTCATTGATGAGACTAACGGCTCTCAAGTAGAGCAAGTTGATCTTGATGAAATAGGTGAAGAACAGGCTCCATGCATAGCGCTAAGGAACATGTCCATTGGGGATGTGTGTCCTAAGGAATCTGAAGAGCCTCCACATACACAAGATCAACCATCCTCCTCAACGCAAGCATCTCCACCAACTCAAGTTGAGGATGAGGCTCAAGATATTGAACAAGAAGATCAAGAAGATGAGCCACCTCAAAATGACGGCAACGATCAAGGGGGAGATGCAAATAATGAACACAAGGAGGATGAACAACCAAGGCCGCCACACCCAAGAGTCCACCAAGCAATACAAAGAGATCACCCCGTCGACACCATCCTCGGTGACATTCATAAGGGGGTAACTACTCGATCTCGTATTGCACATTTTTGTGAACATTACTCTTTTGTTTCCTCTATTGAGCCACACAGGGTAGAGGAAGCACTTCAAGATGCGGACTGGGTGATGGCGATGCAAGAGGAGCTCAACAATTTCACAAGGAATGAGGTATGGCACTTAGTTCCACGTCCTAATCAAAATGTTGTAGGAACCAAGTGGGTCTTCCGCAACAAGCAAGACGAGCATGGTGTGGTGACAAGGAACAAAGCTCGACTCGTGGCCAAGGGGTATTCACAAGTCGAAGGTTTGGATTTTGGTGAAACCTATGCACCCGTAGCTAGGCTTGAGTCAATTCGCATATTATTAGCCTATGCTACTTACCATGGCTTCAAGCTTTATCAAATGGACGTGAAGAGTGCCTTCCTCAATGGACCAATCAAGGAAGAGGTCTATGTTGAGCAACCTCCCGGCTTTGAAGACAGTGAGTATCCTAACCATGTTTATAGGCTCTCTAAGGCGCTTTATGGGCTCAAGCAAGCCCCAAGAGCATGGTATGAATGCCTTAGAGATTTCCTTATTGCAAATGGCTTCAAAGTCGGCAAAGCCGATCCTACTTTGTTCACCAAAACACTTGATAATGATTTGTTTGTATGCCAAATTTATGTTGATGATATTATATTTGGGTCTACTAACAAATCTACATGTGAAGAATTTAGTAGGATCATGACACAGAAATTCGAGATGTCTATGATGGGGGAGTTGAAATATTTCTTAGGATTTCAAGTCAAGCAACTCCAAGAGGGCACTTTCATTAGCCAAACGAAGTATACCCAAGACATTCTAAGCAAGTTTGGAATGAAGGATGCCAAGCCCATCAAGACTCCCATGGGAACAAATGGGCATCTCGACCTCGACACGGGAGGTAAGTCCGTGGATCAAAAGGTATACCGGTCGATGATTGGTTCATTGCTTTATTTATGTGCATCTCGACCGGATATTATGCTTTCTGTTTGCATGTGTGCAAGATTCCAAGCCGACCCTAAGGAATCACACCTTACGGCCGTAAAACGAATCTTGAGATATTTAGCTTATACTCCTAAGTTTGGACTTTGGTACCCTCGGGGATCCACTTTTGATTTGATTGGTTATTCGGATGCCGATTGGGCGGGGTGTAAGATTAATAGGAAGAGCACATCGGGGACTTGCCAGTTCTTGGGAAGATCCTTGGTGTCTTGGGCTTCAAAGAAGCAAAATTCGGTCGCTCTTTCTACCGCCGAAGCCGAGTATATTGCCGCAGGCCATTGTTGCGCGCAATTGCTTTGGATGAGGCAAACCCTGCGGGACTACGGTTACAAATTAACCAAAGTTCCTCTTCTATGTGATAATGAGAGTGCAATCCGCATGGCGGATAATCCCGTTGAGCATAGCCGCACTAAACACATAGCCATTCGGTATCACTTTCTTCGGGATCACCAACAAAAGGGGGATATCGAGATTTCATACATTAACACTAAAGATCAATTAGCCGATATCTTTACCAAGCCACTTGATGAACAATCTTTTACCAGACTTAGGCATGAGCTTAATATTCTAGATTCTAGGAATTTCTTTTGCTAAACTTGCACACATAGCTCACATGTATACCTTTGATCATATCTCTTTTTTATATGCTATGACTAATGTGTTTTCAAGTGTATTCCAAACCAAGTCATAGGTATATTGAAAGGGAATTGGAGTCTTCGGCGAAGACAAGGCTTCCACTCCACTCTACTACTCATCCTTCGCCGTCGCTCCGCATCACTCTCCATCTTTGGTATAATCTTCACTCATTTATTTTATGACCAAAGGAGGAGAAAGTACTTCTAAGGGCCTATATTTCATTCTAAGTATCCGTTTTTGGCGATTCATGCCAAAGGGGGAGAAAATATGAGCCCAAAGCAAAAGGACCACACCACCACCCTAATTTTAAAATTGATGATTTTCATTTTGTAAATTTCAAAATTGGTATCTCTTTGTGTTCTAAAGGGGGAGTAAGTAGTATTTTCAAAAGCTGATATCTTAAAACCCTCTTGAACACTAAGAGGAGACTTTATTTGAGGGGGAGTTTTGTTTAGTCAAAGGCAAAGCATTTTGTACAAAGGAAGAAAATTTCAAAACCTAAAAATGCCTTGCAAAATCTCATTCATTTACCTTTGACTATCTTGCAAAAGAACTTTGAAAAGAATTCACAAAAGAGTTTGCAAAAACAAAACTTTTGGTGCAAATGTGGTCCAATATGTCAAAAACAAAGAAAACAATCCATGCGCATCATAGCATTTATAATGGCTTAATTCCAAGCAACCTTTGCACTTACATTATGCAAACTAGTTCAATTATGCACTTCTATATTTGCTTTGGTTTGTGTTGGCATCAATCACCAAAAAGGGGGAGATTGAAAGGGAATTAGGCGTACACCTAGTCCCTAAATAATTTTGGTGGTTGAATTGCCCAACACAAATATTGGACTAACTAGTTTGCTCTAGTGTATAAGTTTTACAGGTGCAAAAGGTTCACACTTAGCCAATAAAATGACCATGTGTTGAGTTCAACAAAAGGGCAAAGGAGCAACCAAAGGCCCCTCTGGACTGGCACACCGGACTGTCCGGTGTACACCGGACAGTGTCCGGTGCACCAGAGGACTTCAGCTCAAACTCGTCGCCCTCGGGAATTTTCCAGAGCCAGCGCGCTAAAATTCACCGGACTGTCCGGTGTACACCGGACAGTGTCCGGTGCTCATTTGAGACGCGGCTCCGGAACTCGCCAGTCTCGGGAATTCGCGAAGACTGCTCCGCTATAATTCACCGGACATGTCCGGTGTACACCGGACTGTCCGGTGCAACCTCGGGGCAACGGCTACTTCGCGCCAACGGTCACCTGCAGGCGCATTTAATGCGCGCCAGTCGCGCGCAGTTGTCAGGCTCGCGGGAGCAGGCACACCGGACATCAAACAGTACATGTCCGGTGTGCACCGGACATCCAGGCGGGCCCCGAAGTCAGAACTCCAACGGTCATATTGCAACGGCTTTGGTGACGTGGCTGTCGCACCGGACATGTCCGGTGTGCACCGGACTGTCCGGTGCGCCATCGAACAGACAGCCTCACCAAACGGCTAGTTTGGTGGTTGGGGCTATAAATACCCCCAACCACCCCACATTCAAGGTATCCAAGTTTTCCAACTTCCAACCACTTACAAGAGCTAGGCATTCAATTCTAGACACACCAAAGAGATCAAATCCTCTCCAATTCCACTCAAGCCTTTGGTGACTAGCGAGAGAGATTTGCCGTGTTCTTTTGAGCTCTTGCGCTTGGATCGCTTTCTTTCTTTCTCATTTGTTCTTGTGATCAAAACTCAATTGTAACCAAGGCAAGAGGCACCAATTGTGTGGTGGCCCTTGCGGGGAAGTTTTGTTCCCGTTTGATTGAGAAGAAGAAAAGCTCACTCGGTCCGAGGGACCGTTTGAGAGAGGGAAGGGTTGAAAGAGACCCGGCCTTTGTGGCCTCCTCAACGGGGAGTAGGTTTGAAAGAACCGAACCTCGGTAAAACAAATCCGCGTGTCTCACTTCGTTATTTGCTTGCGATTTGTTTTGCTCCCTCTCGCACGGACTCAATTATATTTCTAATGCTAACCCGGCTTGTAGTTGTGATTATTTTTGAGATTTTCAGTTTCGCCCTATTCACCCCCCCCCCCCCCCTCTAGGCGACTTTCACTTTCCCCCCCCCCCCCCCTCCTCCTTGCGGAAAGGCGACGCAGGGGCGTATGTAAAAAAGCCGAGTCTGTCCCTAATCGCCCTCTCGCCCTGTGCAGAGGCTCGGGGGCTGCTCTCGCAAACCCGGCTCCGACCGAACCGTTGACAGCGTCAACATACCAGCCCGAGAACTTGGGCCCCGACCGTACACCCGGGCTACGGCCAGTTCACATGAGGGAACAACCAGACCAGCCGAAGCATTACGCGAGGCATTAAGACCTCGAAGGAGTGAAACCACTCCTCCGAGGCCTCGAGGGCTACACCCGGCGGGTGCGCTCGCGCGCACCCACCGGAACAAAATGCAACCGAGAAAGGCTGGTCCCCTTGCAAAAAAGTGCGACGAAAGCCTCCAAGCGAGTGCTAACACTCCCTTCGAGGCTCGGGGGCTACTGTCGGGGACCATAATTAGGGGTACCATCAAGACTCCTAATTCTCAGCTGGTAACCCCCATCAGCATAAAGCTGCTAAGGCCTGATGGGTGCGATTAAGTCAGGGATCAGTCCATTCGAGCGACTCGATCACGCCTCGCCCGAGCCTAGCCTCGGACAAGGGCAGCCGACCCCGGAGGATTTCCATCTCGCCCGAGGCCCCCCTCCAACGGCGAACATATCTCCGGCTCGCCCGAGACCCTGCCTTCGCTAAGAAGCAACCCTGACTAAATCGCCGCACTGACCGACCAAGTCGCAGGAGCATTTAATGCAAAGGTGACCTGACACCTTTATCCTGATGCGCGCCCCCCGGCAGAGCCGAAGTGACCGCCGTCACTTCACCGCTCCACTGACCGGCCTGACAGAAGGACAGCGCCGCCTGCGCCACTCCGACCGCAGTGCCACTTGACAGAGTGAGACTGACAGGCAGTCAGGCCCTGCCAAAGGCACCATAGGGAGCTCCGCCCGACCCAGGGCTCGGACTCGGGCTAAGTCCCGGAAGACGACGAACTCCGCTCCGCCCGACCCAGGGCTCGGACTCGGGCTAAGTCCTGGAAGACGGCGAACTCCGCTCCGCCCGACCCAGGGCTCGGACTCGGGCTAAGTCCCGGAAGATGGCGAACTCCGCTCCGCCCGACCCAGGGCTCGGACTCGGGCTAAGTCCCGGAAGACGACGAACTCCGCTTCGCCCGACCCCAGGGCTCGAACTCGGGCTCAGCCCCAGAAGACGACGAACTCCGCTCCGCCCGACCCAGGGCTCGGACTTGGGCTAAGTCCCGGAAGACGACGAACTCCGCTTCGCCTGACCCCAAGGCTCGGACTCCGCCCTGGCCTCTGCCGAACGACCTCCGCCTCGCCCGACCCAGGGGCTCGGACTCGGCCTCGGCCATGGAAGACAGACTCAACCTCGGCTTCGGAGGAGCCTCCACGTCGCCCAACCTAGGGCGCAGGCCAGCCACGTCAACAGGAAGCGCCATCATCACCCTACCCCGAGCTGACTCGGGCCACAGAGAACAAGACCGGTGTCCCATCTGGCTAGCTCCGCCAGATAGGCAATGATGGCGCCCCGCATAATCTATGACGACGGCGGCTCTCAGCTCTCTTACGGAAGCAGGAGGACGTCAGCAAGGACTCAACCGCCCCGATAGCTGTCCCTCCGCCAGGCTCCGTCACTACTCCGACGGCCACAACATCACACCAGCTGGGTGCCAAAATCTCTCCGGCTGCCACATCGGTATGTACTTAGGGCGCTAGCTCTCCCCCGCTAGACACGTAGCACTCTGCTACACCCCCATTGTACACCTGGATCCTCTCCTTACACCTATAAAAGGAAGGACCAGGGCCCTCTTAGAGAAGGTTGGCCGCGCGGGGACAAGGACGGGACAGGCGCTCTCTTGGGGCCGCTCGCTTCCCTCTCCCGCGTGGACGCTTGTAACCCCCTACTGCAAGCGCACCCGACCTAGGCGCGGGACGAACACGAAGGCCGCGGGATTCCCACCTCTCTCACGCCGGTCTCCGGCCGCCTCGCTCCTTTCCCCCTTCGCGCTCGCCCACGCGCTCGACCCATCTGGGCTGGGGCACGCGGCGACACTCACTCGTCGGCCCGAGGGACCCCCCGGTCTCGAAACGCCGACACTACTATTCCCTAGTGCACTGGACAGTCCGGCGTGTGCCACCAGATAGTTCGGTGCTCTAGACCAGACAGTCCACAGGCAACACTTCCTTTGTTTCTTGGACTTCGCTTGAGATTCATAATGTCTTCTTTTGATGTGTTGCTTTCCTCAATGCCATGGTCTAAGTAACTTTAGCATCTTGTAAACTACAAACATAAATACTAGCAAATTCATTAGTCCATAGGTTATGTTGATCATAAAACACCAAAACCTATTGAGCCAAATGGCCTAGGGTCTATTTTCCTTACATAGTTGATGAGAAAAAGAAATCTATCGCTCTCAAAACCATGTCCACCAAAGTCGTTGAAAAAGATGATAGTGATGACAAAGCTAGTGAAAGTGATGAAGAAATAGCTCTCTTTACGAGAAGATTCAACAAAGTTGCGAGGAAAGACGAAAGGTCAATCTAGAAAGACTCAATCATCAAGGAAGAATCCATTCATTGAGAGAAAGTGCTTTAAGTGTGGTGAACCGAGTCACATTACCATGTATTTTCCAAACAAGAAGAAGGACAAGAGTGGAAGATAAGAAAACGAAGAAATCCATGAAGAAAAAAAGGACAGATAGGCCTATCCTATTGAGTGGGATTCCTATACAAGTTCGGATTCAGATGATGAAGGCGGAGCTTCCAAGCTTAATGTCGGTATGACCTTCAAGGAGGCTCCATCACTCTTCTCTACTCCACATTGCCTTATTACAAGAGGTGTCCCGAAGGTAAAGGATGATGATGATGGTGATGATAATGATAATGATAATGACAATGAGTATGCATATGATGATCTTGTTAAAATGACTAGTGAGGCTGATGACTACATGTACAAGGAGAAAGAAAAGTTTAAGGAATTGAAGGATTTATGCATTCTTCAAATGTCTTTTGAGGAGCTAAAAATTTCCCATGATAACCTTAAAGAGGATCATGATGATGGTGATGATAATGACGATGAGTATTCATATGATGATCTTGTTAAAATGATTAGTGAGGCTGATGACTATATGTACAAGGAGAAAGAGAAGTTTAAGGAATTGAAGGATTTATACATTCTTCAAATGTCTTTTGAGGAGCTAAAAATTTCTCATGATAAGCTTAAAGAGGATCATGATAAGCTTAAGGAAGCTCAAAACTCTTCCCTTGTGCACGAAGCCATTACGGGGAAGGTGGACATGGGTGTCACTTGTGATTTACCTGATAATACCACAAATGCACCAAGTCA
This sequence comes from Zea luxurians, assembly GCA_029449295.1. Lineage (NCBI taxonomy): Eukaryota > Viridiplantae > Streptophyta > Magnoliopsida > Poales > Poaceae > Zea > Zea luxurians. Next base: position 764,456 of record JAOPSE010000135.1, on the reverse strand, counting down.
TACTAACATCTCATAGCATGGAAACCTCTAACTAAATATTTATACTCAAAGCTGCTAATGAGAGTTGGTTAAAATTGCATGATTACCATAACGGCATAAGTAATGTCCATGAGGAAAAGGTGTTGCTTAGATATGCAAAGTTATGATTCTTTTAAAATTTTAAAATAATCTTTTTAAAGATATGTATTCTTGTTTGAATCTAATCATCGATGAGATCAACAATATTGTCATAACTACAACATAGGGAGGGATATGGTGACAGAGGAGAATAGAGGAGACATACCTAGTCCGCTGCGCTAGACGGCGACAACGAGATGACGAAGACCACTAGTGACCTAAACATATGGTTGGCGGCGACGGGTGCCTTCTTTCGCTCGTGCGCTCTACCTCACTTCTTGAAGAAACCGGACGAGCAAAGGTCGCTCGAGAGGGCAATAAAACGAGCCACATGGGCCTTCTTCATCATGAGTTTGGCTCCCGTGCAAGACTCCCTGCAAATATTATGTGCATGATCAATCTTGACACCCGGACTTACAAATTAGATATTTGTGTATACACATAAAACAAACCTAATGAACCTCATAATTATTGAATAATGAACCTATCATCGTTACATCTTGAACCACACAACAAACAGACATCGCAACGAGATTGGTCCTGCACAAAGTATGTCACTGTGCAGGGAGTCTTGCGCGAGAACCAAACTCCTTCAGAAGATTAGTCCTGCAGCAGAGCCGATCAAACTTTCTATTAATTGCTCCAGACGATTAGTTCATCAATAAGCTTGTAACAGCATATGATACTTACCGATAGCGATTAATCACGAACTAATTCAGATTTCTGGAACATTGGTAATAATGAATTAACAAGAGGAGAGAATTAAGCTATATCTGAAAGAGGTATTATGATTTTAGTAAATAATGAGAGACGCAAAGAAAAGATAGCTACCGTACAAAGACAACATTATCTTCATAGAGATATTACAAAACCCTACTAATGGCTAGTTTGAGAACTATATTTTCTCAAGGGATTCATATTTTTTCAAGAGAAAATGAACTAATTTTCTTTAGAAAAATAAAAATCTTCAGAAAATGAGGTTCCAAACTAGGCTTAAAAAGGAATTCCGGTTATTGGTCAAAAGTAGTTTTTTCCCATGAGGTATAATGTTTATTTTGGGTATCACGGGATAACTTCACTCAATCAAAGAATAAATAAAAGAAATAAAAATTCAGCTCCCGGCGAGGATACTGGACAAATACAACATTTTTTATGGAGATATTATAGAACTCTAGTAAAAAGAAATTGGTCAAAAGCAGCATTTTTCCCGTTTTGGGCAAATACAGCATTTTTCATTAATCAATCAAAAATTGAAGAAATAATAATATATAAAAAAGCTCCCGGCGAGGATCGAACTCGCGACCTTTCGCTTACGAAGCGAACGCACTACCACTATGCTACGGAAGCAATTTGATTTTGTTTTCCGTAATACATGACTTAGTCTTTCTGAAAAATGGTAACGTAGGTACTTTTAAAGGAGGAAACTTAAAACGTTGCCCGTTCCTGCTAACCTCCATCAACTTTTTACGGCAATGTTGTATTGTTTGCCACCTGGGAATGAATTCCATCTGCAATTCAGGTGGTGTTTGGCTCAGTGGGTGATCCGGTAACGGCAATGGAATGGCTGCCAGCGTAATCTGTTACGGCGGGAAAATTATTTGACTTTGTTTGTTTACCAGCCACAGCGAGGTCCGTAAACTGATAATGGCGGGGGAGGATAGTATCGCTGCTGCACTAGACCGTATCCGATCCCTCCACTACTAATTACGTTATGAACCAACCAAACATACAGTAATGAGATTGGATGGCATTGGGAAGCGATCACGGAAGAAAATCAACCAACCAAACAGCTCCTCAATGTGCACGTGTACAATGATACTTCCTTCGTTTTTTTATTTGATATGGTTTAGTTTAAAAATAAACTAACAGATGACAAATATTCAAGAACGTAAGTAGTAATATTTTCCACTGGTGAATATCTGATGAATATGAAGTGCACTTTGGTGTGGGAAAACCAGCTATGCAAATATCTTTGGTGTGGGAAAACCAGCTATGCAAATATCTGATGAATATGAAGTGCAAGTGCAGATAACAATCATCGACACATGCATCCATTCGATTACCATTCCAACTGGTCCATGAATTCGAGTTTGCAAAGAATTATTTCTCGTTCTTCTAACATCATGTTCGGGAAGGCAAACTAATTCAACCGTGGAAATTGCAGGGCGCTGAGAATGAGTATTGCCTGAATCACAGATCTCAAAATACAGCACAGTAAAAGATCAGACCAAACTTCAGTTGTAACTTGTAAGAGCAGTGCTCGACAAGTTCATCAAAGCTCAAACCGAGGCACAGGCCATAAAAAATCCACATCAAAGCATCAATTGGGCTTGCAGAAATACCTCACTGTCGTCCTGTCCAAGTGTCAATATCATCGATGGGGATGCCGTCCTTGCAAAAGGGGCATATACTCTCATCGTCTATTGAGAAGGGAACCTCTCTCGCGTGGAGTCATAAAGAGATTATGACCTGGTCCTAAAGCTGGTAATGAGCTCTAAATTTTACACTAGAAGATCTAAATTAGGAGTGATAATAAGCTCTAAATTTTACCCGATCAGATTAGAATCCAACTCTATTTCTAGCCATTTTTTAACTAAATTAATTGAAGACTCTGCCCGGTCCTGGTGATCTCTAAAAATATGTTTGTCTACAGGGAGCGTCCCGTTGATATTTGAAAGGTATATATGTGTAGTTGGTTGCTACTTGCCTGTCGCCTGTAGATTCCATTGTTGATCCAACTCATCCAAATAGTATTTTCGGAATCAGGCTGTAATAATTCTAGGCCCATAATTTACAATGATTCTGGGTCCAAAACCAGACTTCCAGACGGGTAAAGAGTAGGAATTTAACGACACCTTGGGCTAAAATAGGCTTCAAAGGATATGAAATTATACATGCAAAAAAAACATACTCAACCCCACTACATTTTAATCCCTTGACCCCTTATTTTTGTAGACGGATGGAGTATAAACAACACTACGGATGCGCCGTATGGGTTAAAAAGCAGCAGCATCAATAAGAATTCTATTACTTTGATTGTACACTTATGTACAAGTTCTAAGATACGTTACCCCGGGCTTATTGAGCCCAAATTCCCAGATGCACATCACTTGGTATTAACTTTAGTCCATAAATATAGAGCGCTTATTTGAGAAGATAGGACCAAACTGTTGCAACGAGTGTAGCCTATAGATTCACCTCCAGCAGGTAATGCAAAAACAAGTGAATTTGATTATCTCAGAAAACAGCAACAAATTTGCAGCAGTTTATCATGTAAACAAGTGAGCTTGGTTATCTCAGAAATCATCAACAGAATTTCCACCATGCATATATATACAAGAAAGCTAACTGCACCAATAAACGCACAAATTAACAGTCACAAACAAACTCATGTAAATTAACCTGAGTCACAAACAAACTCATGTAAATTAACCTGAGTCACAAAACAAAAACTCACTAAAATGAAACGAGCCACAAGCAGATATTCATCATTCATACAGCACAGATGACTTCCGTAGGCCGCACAGAAAGCAACAAAGAAATATATAAAACCAAAACCAAACATTAAACCCATAACTGACTAGTCACTAGATTAGTCAATGAAACAGGTACAGAAAGTTGTGACACATGTGATTAGCAAAAGAAAAGCAACGTAATAGCTAGCAGCATTCGGCTTTTTCTTTGCTAATGCACTAAACTAGCAACCTCACGAAACTAATAGATCCCCTTCATAAACACCTGTTCCAAACAACTTAACATTAAAGATAGCAAACCAGTGAGCTAATTGGGGACCTAACAATCGATTTGCTACCTCACGACAGCGGAGATACTATTTACTCATCGTCGTCGTTTTCCTGCAGAGAGCAAATCAAACAGAACGACTATTTGTTAGAATCACTAAATAGGCAAATACCATTGGCAATGAAGACATGTTATCCAGAAAATGGATTAATTTTCTGTACCTCGTCACTACCGCCATCCTCATCATCGACCTCGGACTTCGAGCCATCGTCGTCATCAGTCTTAGCCTTCTTTGAGCTTGTGCTCTCCTAACGGAAATCAAATACTCAAATTATGGCATAACGAACTAAAGAAGACTACACAGTTGAGCATGCACCACAGATCCAAGATTACCTTCTCAATATTTGCCTTGGTCTTCTCATAGTCCTGCTTCTTCTGCCCAGCTTGGTCCACATAGGGTTGCTTCTCCTAATGATTGATTATTACAGAGCAACAAACATACACATAAGTCACTAAAAAAGAGTATGTATGCTTTGAGAGATATGCTATCCGTTTGACAATCCAATATGGGCGTTTAATTTGACTCTTCAGTTATAACTGGACCTCTACTCTACTTTATTTTCTTGTTTCAAGAGGTAATACTAGACCTATCACCTATGCAACCAAATAAACCTCAACATTGTGCGTAATCACCCACGTCGAGCTAAAAACAACGATATATATAAAAAAACTTAAATACGAAATACAAAATCGATCTGGGTATTCGAGAGATCTGCTCACTTGCTCTGACATAGAGCGCCACTTTTCCCCTGCTGCCTTGCTCACCTGATCCACCAACACGAAAAAATAAGACATCATCTGCAGACGCACATGGAAAAAAAATAAAGGGAGAACAGAGTGCAAAGTGGCTCACGGCTGCAACGCTCTTGTTGCTAGGGTGCTGCGCCTGGTACTCCTGCCTGAATTCAGACCTGAAAAGCAAACAAACGCCACGGTACGCTCAATAATTGGGGGTGGGAGGGTGGGGGATCCACACTCTTAACAAAAATGGAGAATAGATCTAGAGATCTGAGATCTGAGTACAAATGACTCGCCGACGCAGCCAGAACTCACATGAAGACGAAGAAGGCGGAGGGAGGGCGCTTGGGCTTGCCGCTCGCGGCGGCCTTCTTGCGCTTTCCGGCGCCGCCGCCGCCGGCCCGGAGCCTGCAACAACAACCGCACAAAATCTTAATCAAGAGCACCGTGCAGCCATCGCAAGGAAAAGAGGAACCATCGTTCCGCCACAGGAGCAGCGCAAGGCGCGGAGATCGTACCTGCCCTCATCCTTCTTGGAGGCGTTGGCCTTGCCCTTCATGGTGGTTGGAGCTAGGGTTTTGCGAGGGGACAGGACGAGGGCTTTCGAATCGGCAGCTGTGGCGCAGGCGGAGGGTGGTGGGACTGGTGGTTGGTTTGCCTTTTGGGTGGGGAAGCGCCGAGCGCGTTTGTGCGGTTCGGTCGCGTGTGTGTGCGTGAACGGGAAAAGGCAGGGACGCGGGACCGGGTGGGTGCAGCATTCGGGACGCGTGGTTGCTTTTGGTGGATCGTGACAGGAACCGGAGCGTTATGGAAACGGGACCTGTACTGGGCCGGCTCACTGAGAAAGCAAAAGGCCCGGAAATGCGAATGTTGTGCTGGCCCCTGATGGCCGGGCCATCATTCTGCTACCCGCTTGCCCAAACATTGTTGTTCTTGTTCATAGAAGTAGCAATGTTCCATGGTAGTGTTTTAATGCATGCTAGTGTTTTAATGCATGCTCCATGGTAGAACATGAATTGGGCGAGCACAAATATGCTCCCTTCGTCCTGTGGGGTATTTTTTATCTCTTGAGAAGTTAAATATTTTTTATTTCAGCTAAATCTCTACTAACTATTAAGAGAACAGTGTAGACTGCCCCCGCCGCATCCCCTCTCGCCCGCGGATAACACGCACGCCCGCACCCCCGCACCCCCGCCGCCATTCCCCTCAAGCCCGCGGATCACGCCCGCCCCCCACGCCGAGATTCCCCAACCGCCTGTGGATCACGCGCACGACCGCCCCCTCCCGCCGCGAAATCCAAGGGCACGAGCACACCACGCTGCCGGCCCGACTGCGCTGCTCCTCCTCCGAGTCCGAGATTTGAAGGCGCGGGAGGAAGGAAACGGGTGAAAGGATCCAGTAGCACCCCGTGCGCGCGGCGGTTAACTCGTCCCAGATCTCGGCGCGGCGCGGCGCCTCCCTCCCGGCCCTGCCAGCGAGAGCGCGGTCCGATGAGGCGGCGGCCGTTCCTGGACCAGCAACGGCCATCGTTCAAGCGCCGGTGGCAGCAGCGGTCGTGGTGAGCGCGCCTCTTGCTCTCCCTCCTCCTCGCCCTCGCATGCGTCCTCCTCCTCGTTGTCCTCCTCGGCTCCCCCGACCCCGACACCTCGCTGTCCACCTCCGCCGCGTCCTTCGGATGGTGGCTGAGTACCGCCAACCCTTGGTGAAGATCGAGGGCGCCAGCCTCAGCATCGCGAAGGTGGCCGCCGTGGCCACCGGCGCTGGCGAGGCCCGGGTCGAGCTGGACGAGTCTGCCCGTAGCCAGGTCAAGGCAAGCAGCGACTGGGTCATGAACAGCATGATGAACGGCACCGACAGCATGATGAGGGGCGGGGGCCGCGGGCGGGATCCGCGTCCGCTCGCTTCGGCTCCTCCGTTCCCAAACCTCCTCAACCAGCATCTCTAGGGTTTTCGCAGCCACCGCCCATGGCTGACACTCCGGACCGCGTCAATGCCGACCTGCGTCGTCGCCTCGCCGTCGACACCCCATCGCCGCCCCAGGTAGCCAGAGGTAACCTCTCCCACCCCTTCTCAATCCGACGAAACCCTAGCTTAGGCCTGCTTCTCGGTTTGGTCTCAATTTGGTTCTCGGTTAGCTCTTCGATCCGTGACATAGTTTTAGGATTTGCGAGGCATTTTGGCGGGTGTTTGATGTCGCCACCCCGTGGGCTTTCATCTTGTTGTTGTCGGTGCTGGGTTTAGGATTTTATAGGATTTGGTCCCCCAATAAAGCGTTTCAGAAGATGATTTACCTAGCATGATTTGCAATTTTTATTTTGCAAAGAATTCATAGTTTACTGCTGTGTACATCTAGATTCTAGACGCGGAAGGTTATAATGTTTATTCGATGTATCTATAGTTACCCCTTATGTTTTCTTCTGAGGCATTACGGTTTAGGGTTCTTATATGGGCCCAGTGCTAAAGTATATTTCGGAGCTGCAAGATGTGCTTGGTTACAGTATCCTTTGATTTGACTGGATGGAATCTGTATAGACTTATTAGAGTCGTTTTAAGAATGGTGTAGCCTGTTGAGAGCAGTTTTGATAAATCTGGAGAAACCAACTCGTGAATAAGAATGGTGTGGTTTCCAGTTCTTTGCAGCTCTTTCAACATGTATTTGTTTATTAGAATTACTTCTACTGACTGATCCATTCTTATCCCTTAGTCTGATTACATAGATTTTGCTTTATATACTGCATATGTTTTCATTTTTACAGATGCTACATGAATCGGTTGTCCAGCTAATTGGCATGGTTTAAAATGTATATTTAGAATTATGATATCATAGATCTACAAATTATTCATATCTGTGATATAAACGTGTTGAAGGTTTTTACCTTGTGATTTCTTTCACTTGGTGTGTGAGAGCTCTGAGGTTTGATTGCTCATCTTCTCTTTTCCTACATAACAGTGTTCTTGTCACATGTAAATGTTTTTTAATCCCACACGTAGGATGAGCAAGGGATAAAAATGGGTCGATGTCCCATCTCTTGGCATGCGTGTGTAGGCCCCTGGTACGGATCCGAGCTCTCCAGCATTGCCTTGATGTCGTCGTCTCTAGAGGAAGCGTGCTGGTAGGGCTCTGAGCTCTCCAGCATCGTCTCGACGTCGTTGTCGTCTCTAGAGGAGGCGACTACTGCGCCAGCATCGTCACCTCCTTCCCTCTGCCGTCTCAGGTACATTGTAAGGTCCTCAAGAGCCTCGTTTGTTAAGAGTCCTCTATGTTTATAAACAACCTATAGTTGGTCTAGAATTTTATTGGCTCCACTGCTTACGAAATTGTCATTACTGCTTTGTGTCTTAATCACACATGACATTACTTTGGCTCTGATCAATGTTATTCCGATTGCTATGATCCTATCTACCAATGTGGACATGTAAATGCAAAACAGATGTGGCTGTATATATGCAGGGTTGTTCAAAATCAACGATGCTTATTCATGGATTATTTCCTTCCAGTAACAATTTCTTCTACTAATACTTGAATACAGAAGGATGGTGATGTAGTTCTTTTGCATGAAACTATTGTTGGTTGGGTCTCTTTTGAAAGTAACATGGACTTCCTCATCTCTACTTCTCTACTTAAGTGCCTACTGTAGGCGTTCACAGCCACAGTGGTGCACGTTCTGCTTGTAGGAAACGGGTGACGCCTAAGAGGGGGGGTGAATTAGGACTTCTAAAACTTTTACTAAACTAGGCCACAATTAAATCCCTAGAGCAAAACCTATGCAAGTAATCAAAACTAGAATGTGCAAACTAGGTTTTGTCTAAGTGTTGCTATCTCTACCGCAAAGGCTATGTTTCAATCTACACTAAATAAGTATGACAATAAGATTGAAACTTAAATGCTTAATATAAATGCGGAATGTAAAGAGCTAAGTAGAGAAGCAAACTCTCGTGGATGACGCCGGTATTTTTACCGAGGTATCCGGAACCACGCAAGGTCCCGACTAATCCTCGTTGGTGCCCCTACGCAAAGGGAAGCCCACGCGAGGGCCAAGCACCACGGTCGAGTAACTCCGTAGAGAGCCGCGGGCCTTCTCCACGCTCAAGTGGTGCTCCGCTTCCGGCTCCTCTCGGACGCTCCCCGCCGTCTCCACTATCGAGCTTCCGGCCGAAACGCCGCGGGCCTCGTTCCCTCCGGTACACGGTGGCGGCCGTGACACAAACGCAGTTGTCACGGTCTCGCAAGACTCTCGCCCCACTCGGTACAATTACAACGACTCACGCAAGAGCCGAGGGGTTGTGTGGTTTTACAAAACTCACTCAACTAACTAGGGTTCACCTAGAGCAAGTGCTAAAGCGGTCTAACTAACCTAAGCACTTCGCAAAGCACCTACGCTAATCACCAAGCGATTCTATTAAGCACTTGGGTGTTTGAGCTCTTGGAAATATGCACTATGTGTCTTGGTATGTTGCTTGGGCTCTCACACTTGAGAATGGCCGGTTGGGGTGGTATTTATAGCCTCCACACCCCCAACTAGCCGTTGGACAGAAAGCAGCAGCTTTCTGTCTTCGGGTGCACCGGACAGTCCGGTGCACCACCGGACACTGCACAGTAGATGTCCGGTGCACGCCACGTCAGCCGACCGTTGGCGCCTGTAGCAGTCGACCGTTGGATCCGACCGTTGTCGTCTGCCCATGGCACACCGGACAGTCCGGTGCACACCGGACAGACCGGTGCTACAGCCAGAGAGCGCCTGTCTGGGGCCTCTCTGCGCAGACTGTCCGGTGCACCACCGGACAGTCCGGTGTACACCGGACACCAATGTCCGGTGCGCCACCAGGCGCTGGCTGACAGCCCTCATCTTGGATTTCTTCACTGATTTCTTCGGGCTTCTTTGTTCTTGAGTATTGGACTCCTATGCATCTTTTTATGTCTTCTTTTGAGGTGTTGCATCCTCATTGCCTTGGTCCAATTCTCTTCGCATCCTGTGAACTACAAACACAAACACTAGAAAGCTTATTAGTTCACGGATTGTGTTGTTCATCAAACACCAAAACTCAATTAGCCAAATGGCTCGGGGTCCATTTTCCTTACACTGCTGTTGGCGCACCCCGCCCCCGCGGCCCTCGCCCCGCATCCCACCCGCGGTCGTACCCCGCCCGCATCCCGCTCGCAGCCCCGCCTAAGGCCACCTCCCGCCCGCGGCCGCCCGCGACTTTCCTTCAACAGCGCACCAATCAACGCCCGCGGCCACCAATCAACGTTGTGCCCCACCCGCGACCTTCCTTCAACGTTGCATCCCGCCCGCGGCCGCATCCACCCCGCGGCCTTCCTTCAATGCTGCATCCCACCCGCGGCCTAACTTCAATGGCGCATGGAAGGTCATCTGTATCGCGGTCGTGGATTCGGCGCCTCAAATCCTCCCAATACCGCACCCGCGCCGTCCAAATCTGTCGCAGATCTCCTCTCCCCATTACTGGGAGGTCCGCCATCCATGGAAGGTACGCCCTGCCCTAATCGCTCTCAATCCCAGTTCACCTTTTCATCTGCTGCTTTTTCTGGTGAGTCGATCAAAATGTTCTCATTATTTTTTAGTTCTGCTGGAGGCACAATATTTTCTTGTAAGGTACCATCTTGACATTTAGTTCTTGTTTATGTTGTGGTACAAGTGATTGACTTTATTGTATGGGTTAATTATTCAGTGTTGCAACCATCATTGAGAACCTAGTCAACATTACCATTTGTAATTGGACATGCTATGCAAAATTCAGTACTTTAGGACTCATAATTTTGTTCACACATAGTACTTTCTTCTATTAATCTTTCAAATTTTTCCTCTTTCACTCCATAATGCCTGTTTTGAGCATAATATTTTTTTCATTCATTGAAACTATTCTGCAGCTGCACTATGATCACATGGTACTCGTTGATTATCTCATATCTAGGGATGTTGGTGTGCTTTGTGCTCAGTATCTATTAAGGTTGGTACCTATCTTACATTTTTTTAACTATTTTTACTGACGTCTTCAGATGGAACAAAGTGTCTTCTAAATTGTGACCTTTGACCTCTCTTACACACTTGCATAGGTGTTTACGCTTGGTTTCCCAGTCTTGGCATGCTTTTGTTGATGATTCAGTTTACTCAACAAAAATAGAAAAGCTTAACTGTAAAAGGCAGAGGATTTCTGGGGATAAAGATAGCAACAGAGCCAGTTCAAGTAACCAGTATAAGAATGGTTCTGGTTGTGATAAAGAAGTCAAGGGTTCACGGAAGCTTTTCCGCGATGCTAAAAAATGTCTTTATTTATTAAAGAGAACGTTGGAAGATCTACAAAAGAAGGATTTGTTCCCTTACAACCCCAAGCCTCTTCTTAGAAGGTCAGTCGTATGACCATGGGTTTTGTATGTTGTCTGGTACTTCGGTAAAATCATTTTCTTGTTCCTGCATTTGCCTCTTCTATTCTTTTGGCATATCAACTCCATGGCATTGTCAACTTAAATGATTGAACTGGAAATTCTAGCACTATTAAGGGGACAATGTAGACTGCCCCCACCGCATCCCCTCTCGCCCGTGGATAATGCGCACGCCCGCACCCCCCCCCCCCCGCTGCCATTCCCCTCACGCCCGAGGATCACGCCCGCCCCCCAAGCCGTGATTCCCCAACCGCCCGCGGATCACGCGCACGACCACCCCCTCCCGCCGTGAAATCCAAGGGCATGAGCACACCACGTTGTGGCCCGACCGCGCTCCTCCTCCTCCGAGTCCGAGGTTTGAAGGCGCGGGAGGAAGGAAACGGGCGAAAGGATCTAGCAGCACCTCGTGCGCGCGGCGGTTAACTCGTCCCAGATCTCGGCGCGACGTGGCGCCTCCCTCCCGGCCCTGCCGGCGAGAGCGCGGTCCGATGAGGCGGCGGCCGTTCTAGGACCAGCAACGGCCATCGTTCAAGCGTCGGTGGCAGCAGCGGCCGTGGTGGGCGCGCCTCTTGCTCTCCCTCCTCCTCGCCCTCGCATGCGTCCTCCTCCTCGCTGTCCTCCTCGGCTCCCCCGACCCCAACACCTCGTCGTCCACCTCCGCCGCGTCCTCCGGATGGTGGCCGAGTATAGCCAACCCTTGGTGAAGATCGAGGGCGCTAGCCTCAGCATCACGCAGGTGGCCGCCATGGCCACCGGCGCTGGCGAGGCCCGGGTCGAGCTGGACAAGTCCGCCCGTAGCCGGGTCAAGGCAAGCAGCGACTGGGTCATGAACAGCATGATGAACGGCACCGACGGCATGATGCAGGACGGGGGCCGCGGGCGAGATCCGCGTCCGCTCGCTTCAGCTCCTCCATTCCCAAACCTCCTCAACCAGCATCTCTAGGGTTTTCGCAGCCACCGCCCATGGCTGCCACTTCAGACCGCATCAATGCCGACCTTCGTCGTCGCCTCGCCGTCGACACCCCATCATCGCCCGAGGTAGCCAGAGGTAACCTCTCCCACCCCTTCTTGATCCGACGAAACCCTAGCTTAGGCCTGCTTCTCGGTTTGGTCTCAATTTGGTTCTTGGTTAGCTCTTCGATCCGTGATGTAGTTTTAGGATTTGCGAGGCATTTTGGCGAGTGTTTGATGTCGCCACCCCGTGGGCTTTCATCTTGTTGTTGCTGGTGCTGGGTTTAGGATTTTATAGGATTTGGTCCCCCAATAAAGTGTTTCAGAAGACGATTTACCTAGCATGATTTACAATTTTTATTTTGCAAAAAATTGGTAGTTTACTGCTGTGTACATCTAGATTCTAGACGTGGGAGGTTATAATGTTTATTCGATGTATCTATAGTTACCCCTTATGTTTTCTTATGAGGCATTACTGTTTGGGGTTCTTATATGGGCCCAGTGCTAAAGTATATTTCGGAGCTGCAAGACGTGCTTGGTTACAGTATCCTTTGATTTACTGGATGGAATCTGTATAGACTTATTAGAGTCATTTCAAGAATGGTGTAGCCTGTTGAGAGTAGTTTTGATAAATCTGGAGAAACCAACTCGTGAATAAGAATGGTGTGGTTTCCAGTTCTTTGCAGCTCTTTCAACATGTATTTGTTTATTAGAATTACTTCTACTGACTTATCCATTCTTATCCCTTAGTCTAATTACATAGATTTTGCTTTATATACTGCATATGTTTTCATTTTTACAGATGCTACATGAATCGGTTGACCAGCTACTTGGCATGGTTTAAAATGTATATTTAGAATTATTATATCAGAGATCTACAAATTATTCATATCTATGATATAAACTTGTTGAAGGTTTTTACCTTGTGATTTCTTTCACTTGGTGTGTGAGAGCTCTGAGGTTTGATTGCTCATCTTCTCTTTTCCTACATAACAGTGTTCTTGTCACATGTAAATGTTTTTTAATCCCACACGTAGGATGAGCAAGGGATAAAAATGGGTCGATGTCCCATCTCTTGGCATGCGTGTGTAGGCCCCTGGTACGGATCCGAGCTCTCCGGCATTGCCTTGATGTTGTCGTCTCTGGAGGAAGCGTGCTGGTAGGGCTCTGAGCTCTCCAGCATCGTCTCGACGTCGTTGTCGTCTCTAGAGGAGGCGACTAATATGCCAGCATCGTCACCTCCTTCCCTCTGTCGTCTCAGGTACATTGTAAGGTCCTCAAGAGCCTGGTCTGTTAAGAGTCCTCTATGTTTATAAACAACCTATAGTTGGTCTAGAATTTTATTGGCTCCACTACTTACGAAATTGTCATTACTACTTTGTGTCTTAATCACACATTACATTACTTTGGATCTGATCCATGTTATTCTGATTGCTATGATCCTATCTACCAATGTGGACATGTAAATGCCAAACAGATGTGGCTGTATATATGCAGGGTTGTTCAAAATCAACGATGCTTATTCATGGATTATTTCCTTCCAGTATCAATTTCTTCTACTAATACTTGAATACAGAAGGATGGTGGTGTAGTTCTTTTGCACGAAACTATTGTTGGTTGGGTCTCTTTTGAAAGTAACATGGACTTCCTCATCTCTACTTCTCTACTTAAGTGCCTACTGTAGGCGTTCACAGCCACAGTGGTGCACGTTCTGCCGCTGGCGCACCTCGCCCCTGCATCCCGCCGCGGCCGCACCCCACCCCGCATCTCGCCCGCGGCCCCCACCCGAGGCCGCCTCCCATCTGTGGCCACCTGTGACTTTCCTTCAACGGCACACCAATCAACGCCCGCGACCACCAATCAACGCCGCGCCCCACCCGCGACCTTCCTTCAACGGCGCATCCTGCCCGCGGCCTAACTTCAATGGCGCATGGAAGGTCATCTGTATCGCAGCCGTGGATCCGGCGCCTCAAATCCTCCCAATACCGCGCCCGTGCCGTCCAAATCTGCCGCAGATCTCCTCTCCCCATTACTGGGAGGTTCGCCATCCATGGAAGGTACGCCCTGCCCTAATCGCTCTCAATCCCAGTTCACCTTTTCCATCTGCTGCTTTTTCTGGTGAGTCGATCAAAATGTTCTCATTATTTTTTAGGTCTGCTGGAGGCACAATATTTTCTTGTAAGGTAGCATCTTGAGATTTAGTTCTTGTTTATGTTGTGGTACAAGTGATTGACTTTATTGTATGGGTTAATTATTCAGTTACCATTACCATAGGCATAATCATAACCATCATCCTCGTCACCACCTATAAACCATACATCTCTGATCAAGTATCTCTAATCAATGGAGCTCTCTTGGCTGCTCATAACCGCGAGCACAACTGATATATCAGTTTTATAACACTCTGCAGAGGTTGCGCACTTTACCCACAAGTCGTGATTCCCTCTTGCCTCGGGCCGATCAAACCCTTAAACACTACCAAGGTGAATAGGCAGGGTCTCACTACGTAGCCTTTACAAAGATTTCCTGGGGTTGTAGCCGCCCATTAGGTTTCCTAAATGCACCGAACTCCTCCCCAAGGGGCAAACCAACCTTGGCAGAGCGAGCCGCATACACCAAGCCCCATTAACGGCACGACGGCGAAGCGAACTATACCTCAGTTCCTCTAATTACTCAACTAAGGGCGTCCCACAACACCCTCATGGTTGCACTGTTTTCTCGGGCGGTCATCCAACGAACAGGTCCTTACGGAGAGGCACTTGAGAAACAGCTCGAGTCCCCTTAAGGGCCACAAGTACCATCATCATAATCAAAAGGGAAAACAGCGTATCATAGATATCTCATCATGTTCATTGATTAATGTGAAGCACTAGCATAAAGCTAAACTAAAATAACCCAACCAGAATAGGTAAACAAGGACAAGATAGACAAAAGCTAGTCAATCCTTAGGTATAAATGTGTAAATGCGGGAAGTGAATTATAAGAATTAGTAGGACATAGATGGGTCAAGGGACACTTGCCTTCACCAACCAGCTGCTGCTCAGGGTCTTCACCTGCAACTCCTTCGGACTCCACCAACTGATCGTTATCTATACGAGTTCAAACATACATTCCACACATTTAATACAAAAGAACAGTACACCATACAATGGAATGCAATAAATAAACAGACGTTCGACGCATGGCTCACACTTACGACTAAGCAAGAAAGAGAAAGTAACGGTCGAGGCTACGGTCGAGAAGTGATCACGTTACATGATTATAAATTAAACTACTCGTTTAAACAGAATGGTATTAATTTGGCCATTGCGTTTAGCATAAGGTAAAGTCATGTTCCACGTTTAACCATTATAAGCAGATAAAGGTGAATTAAAGGAAATGGTCGCGGCGAGACGCGCGACACATCATTTAAATTGAATTAAGAAATAAACGACTCGTCGCGCGACGGAACGCAAAACGAGACACTTGCAATAATTATAAAGAGACGTTAGGCATCGCGCGACGAAGCGCACGATGGCATACGTCATTCAAACTGAATTTAGAATGGAACGTCGCGCGACTGGACGCGTGACGTCATACATTAAACAATCCTAAAATTAAAATGGATCGTCGCGCGACGAAGCGCGCGACGCAGCACATTAATAGAATCTGAAATTAGACAAATTCGTCGCGCGATGAAGCGCGTGACGCAACACACTCATTAAACTAAATTTAAAAACTAATTAAACCGAGGTTCGATCGCCGCGCGCGCTGGGGCTGCGCGCACGGGAACGCGCTGCGCGCGTCGGGGCATGCGAGGCCACGCCGGGGCACACGCAGGGGCTGCCGGGGCGCGGGGCCACCGGGCACGGACGTGCAGGGCGAGCCACCGGAGCACGCGAGGGCACGCAGGGGCGCAAGGCTGGGCGAGCCGCCGGGCCGCGCGAGGGCGAGCGCGAGGGGCTGCTAGGGGCCGCCGCCGGGGAGGCGCACGCAGGGGACGCGCAGGGCACCGCGCGGGGGGCCGCTGAAAGGGAAATGTGCCCTTGGGCCATTTCTAAGTATTTTGGTGATTGAGTGCCAACACAAGTGGACTAATGGTAATCTATGCAAAGTGATGGACAAAGTGCAAATCAAGTCTAAAGGTATGTCTCTAGACTTGGTACATTGTTTTAAGAACTAATGTATTGTATCTAAGTGCTGGAAACAGGAGAAATCAAATTGGAAAAGAGATGGCTTTGTTTAGCCAAAGACAGCTCGGTCTGGGTGCACCGGACTGTCCGGTGGTGCACCGAACAGTGTCCGGTGCGCCAGGCTGGCGACTGTTTACTAGCTGCTCTCGGGAAGCGATCAACGGCGTACGGCTATAAATCACCGGACTGTCCGGTGGTGCACCGGACCGTCCGGTGAGCCGTTCACAGGCGAAGTCGTCGCTCTCGAGAAGTGATTAACGGCGTACGGCTATAAATCACCGGACTGTCCGGTGGTGCACCGGGCTGTTCGGTGAGTCAACGGTCGGCCGGGCCAACAGTCGGCCACGTAATCCGCGCGCGACGCGTGGCCGAGCCAACGGTCAGAAGGGGGCACCGGACTGTCCTGTGTGCACCGGACAGTGTCCGGTGCGCCAACGGCTCTGAATCTGCAACGGTCGGCTTCGCCAAATAAGGAAAGAGATCCGCACCGGACAGTGTCCGGTGGTGCACCGGACTGTCCGGTGCGCCAGGCGACAGAAGGCAAGAATTGCCTTCCTGGAATGCTCTCAACGGCTCCTAGCTGCCTTGGGGCTATAAAAGGGGCCCTAGGCGCATGGAGAAGAACATAAAGCATCCTTTGAGCATTGTTGATCACTCACACTTCATTCTTGCGCACTTGTTCGACATTCTTAGTGATTTGAGCTCCGTTCTAGTGAGAACCTCGTGATATTCTTTTGAGCTCAAGTCTGGGTCTTGTGTGTGCGTATTTGCTATGATTTTTGTGTCTTGTGTGCGTTGCTCATCCCTCCCTTACTCCGTGCTTCTTTGTGAACATCAAAGTGTAAGGGCGAAAGGCTCCAAGTTGTGGAGATTCCTCGCGAGCGGGATATAGTAAACACCGTGGTATTCAAGTGGGTCTTTGGACCGCTTGAGAGGAGTTGATTGCAACCCTCGTCCGTTGGGACACCACAACGTGGAAGTAGGCAAGTTTTGTACTTGGCCGAACCACGGGATAAACCACTGTGTCTACCTGTGTTGATCTTCTTGTGGTTATCATGTCTTGTAAGAACTCCTCTCTAGCCACTTGGCCTTATTGTGCTAACCCCTAATCAAGTTTTTGTGGCACTAAGTTTCATGTTTTACAGGATCACCTATTCACCCCCCCCTCTAGGTGCTCTCAGCCACGCGGGGGCGCCGCGGAGAGCCGCCTGGGAGGGCGCGCAGGGGTCGCGCGGGGGCGCGCAAGAGGGCCGCGCGGGCGGCCGCGGGGAGCCGTCGGGGGGGCGCAGGGGAGCCGCCGGGGACGCGCAGGGGGACCGCCAGGGGCGCGCGCAGGGGCGCACAGGGAAGCGCAAGGGCCACGCGGGGGCCACCAAGGGCGCGCGCAGAGAGGCCGCGCGGGGGAAGAAGGGGAGGGGGAGGGGAAGAGAGAGAGGGAGAGGGGAGGGGAGCTCACCTCGGGGTCCAACTCCGGCAATCACCATCTCCAAAACCTAGGGCACCACGTGGAGAGAGAGAGATAGGAGAGAGAGAGAGGTTGTTGTGCGGGAGAAATCATATGAGAGAAAAGGGACCAGGGGGCGCGCATGGGGAGCAGGGGGTGCCAGGGGCGCGCGGGCCGAGCTGGGATGGGCCGGGCTGGGCCGCACCGTGGGTCAAAACACCGTGGCACGCACAACCATAGATCGAAAATCAATTCGCGAAGCAAAAATCCGAAACGAAACTAAGCAACACACGCGATTAAGCACGAAATCAGACAAAGAAATATGATTCGGCATGATGCAACACTCATGTCAACTTAGGTTTTGTTTACACATGACACGAACACCAGTCGTTATATTGCTTTGAAATTGGGAACAAGGAGCGAAATGGGAAAAGAAAAGAGAGTAACGCCTGAATTTGGTGAGTAAAAAGAAGAATAAATTCTACCCCCAAATTCAGGGCGTTACAAACCTATCCCCCTTAAAAGAATCTCGCCCTCGAGATTCAAGGTTGGCCAACAAAGAGTTCAGGGTACTTGGCCATCAGATCATCTTCACGCTCTTAGGTTGCTTCTTCCTCAGAGTGGTGACTCCATCTGACTTTGCACATTCTGATAGTCTTCCTCTGGGTGACTTTGTCCGCCGTCTCAAGAATCTATGTTGGCTTCTCTGTGTAGGTCAAGTCCTCCTGGACCTCCAGACCTTACACTGGCAACTGCTCTTCTGGCACACACAGACACTTCTTCAACTGAGACACATGAAAGATATCATGCACTGCGGACAAGCCTTCTGGCAAACTGAGCTGATAAGCCACTTCTCCACGCCTTGCAAGAATCTGGTACGGACCAACATAACGGGGCACTAGCTTGCCTTTGACTCCGAATCTTCTGACTCCTCTAATCGGTGACACTTTGAAATAGACGAAGTCTCCGACTTCGAAACTCAGCTCTCTCCTTCTTGTGTCTGCATAGCTTCGCTGCCTTGATTGCGCTATCTTCAGGTTCTCCCGAACCATCTTGATGTTCTCTTCAGCTTCGAGCAAAATGTCTGGCCCGAACACCTACTTTTCTCCAGGTTGATCCCATTGCAACGGAGTTCTACAACTCCTTCCATAGAGCGCCTGAAATGGTGACATCTTCAAGCTGGCCTGGTAACTTTTGTTATTGGAGAATTCTGCGTAGGGTAATCTCTTGTCCTATCTGGACTGATCTTGCAACGCACAAGCTCTCAACATGTCCTCGAGGATTTGATTAGTTCTTTCAGTCTGACCGTCTGTCTGCAGATGATAAGCTGAACTGAAATTCAGATGTGTACCCAAGGCTTAATGCAACTGCTACCAGAAATGAGAGGTGAACTGTGTTCCTCTATCTGACACTATCTTCTTTGGAACACCGTGAAGACAAACGATCCAGGACATGTACAACTCTGCCAATACTGCACTGTTGTAGTTGGTCTTGACGGGTATGAAGTGGACTGACTTGGTTAAACAGTCCACTACTACCCAAATGGAATCATAGCCGGCTCGAGTGCGAGGCAATCCGACTATGAAGTCCATTCTGATTTCATCCCATTTCCACTGAGGAATTCGCAACGGTTGCAACAACCCAGCTGGTCTCTGATGTTCTGCCTTGATCCTTTGACAACTTTCACATATAGCCACATGCTCTGCGATCTCCCTTTTCATTCCGTACCACCAGAACTTCTTCTTCAGATCCTGGTACATCTTCTCACTTCCAGGGTGTATAGAATAAGCTGACTCATGAGCTTCCTTGAGGATCAACTCTCGAATGGACTAGACATTGGGAACACACAAGCGGTCCTTGAACCATATCACACCTTCTGCATCTTCCCGAAAATCTTTGCCTCTTCCTTCCAGAATCAGCTGCCGGATTTCACTGATCTTCTCATCATTCTTCTGTGCTTCTTTGATTTCCCGCTCTAGGGTAGGCTCTAACTCAACTATTACTCCTCGCATATTGTTCAGAAATCCGAGGCTCAACCTGTCAAACTCTTTTGCCAACTCATAAGGCATCGGATGAGCGACCATCAGGTTGACTTGACTTTTCCTGCTCAAAGCATCTGCCACTATGTTCGCTTTACCTGGATGGTAATGAATCTCCAATTCATAGTCCTTGATCAATTCTAACCATCTTCGTTGCCTCATATTCAGCTCTGACTGAGTGAATATGTACTTCAGACTCTTGTGGTCTGTGTAAACATCATATTTCTGCCCATACAGATAGTGCCTCCATGTCTTTAGTGCATGAACCACTGCTGCCAACTCTAGGTCATGGATTGGATAATTCTTCTCATGAACCTTCAGCTGTCGGGATGAGTAAGCCACAACTCTTCCCTCTTGCGTCAACACACATCCCAAACCAGTGTAACAAGCGTCGCAATACACCGAGAAGGGCTTGTGCACATCAGGCAAGACTAAGACAGGCGCTGTAGTCAACTTCTCTTTCAGCGCTTCAAAGGCTTCTTGGCATTTCTGAGTCCACTTGAACTCAACCTTGTTGCCTAGCAAAGCTGTCATCGATTTCGCAATCTTCGATAATATCCGGCCATTCCAATAAAGCTCTTGATTCCTCGAGCATCTGTTGGCGCTTTCCAATTCAGAATGTCTGCCACTTTCTTCGGATCCACAGACAATCCATCTTTGTTAATTATGTGACCCAAGAACAGGACTTCATTGATCCAGAACTCGCACTTACTCAACTTTGCATACAACTGGTGCTCTCGCAATCTCTGCAAAACCATCTTCAAATGATTCACATGCTCTTCTTCACTTTGAGAATATATCAGAATATCATCAATAAATACCACCACAAACTTGTCAAGATAATCCATGAATACACTGTTCATCAGATTCATGAAGAAGGCTGGTGCATTCGTTAGGCCAAAAGACATAACAGTGAACTCATACAACCCATACTTGGTAATGAATGTCGTCTTCGAAATGTTTGAGGGTCGGATCCTGAGCTGATGATAACCTGACCTCATATCTATCTTTGAGAACACGCTGGCTCCTCTCAACTGGTCAAACAGATCTTCTATTCTGGGCAAGGGGTACTTGTTCTTGATCGTAATTTCATTTAGAGCTCGATAATCGATACACATCCTTCTGGTGCCATCTTTCTTCTCCACGAACAGGACAGGGGCGACCCAAGGCGAGGTGCTTGGCCGGATGTAACGTTTCTCTGACAGCTCATCGATCTGCTTCTTGAGTTCAACTAACTCTGGTCCAGATACACTGTAGGCTCTTTTAGAAATGGGGGCGGTGCCGGGAAGAAGCTCTATAGCAAACTCAACTTTCTGCTCTGGTGGCATGCCTGGTAAGTCTTCCGGGAACACATCTGGGAATTCTGACACAACCTTGATAATATCGAGTGAATCTGGCTCCTTGCTATCAATAGCCATCTGATAACAACTTCCTTTCTTTGGCTCTAGCTGGACTAACTCGGTCACCACTTCCTCTCCTAGTGGAGACATCAACCTGATTGTCCACTTATCACAACTGATAACTGCCTGATACTTATCTAGCCAATTCATCCCTAGGATGACATCTATTACATGAGTACCCATTACTATGAGATTAGTGGGAAACGCTATCCCCCTTATTTCCACACTTACATTCAAGCAAATGCTATCGGCTCGAATTCCACCACCGGCTGAGTCAATTCGGATTGGGGTTGACATGGTAGTGATTGGAAGATTATGTGCTTCTACCCATGATGCAGTAATAAAAGAATGTGTTGCTCCAGTATCAAATAACACTTCTGCAATATGGGAGTCGACTGGAAACATACCTACTGTCATGCCGGGGGTTTCCTGAACTGCTTCAGCCTCCAAGTGATTCAGTCTCCCATGGTTGTAGCGTGGCTAAGAGTGGTTGCCTGCTCCAAGCTGAGACATATTCTGCTTTGCTGGGGCGCCAGGGCCTGACTGCTGCTGGGCTGCCTTCTTCAGACATTGCATCACCCAATGACCTTGCTCTCCACAGAGGAAACATGCTCTACTTCTGCCTTGAACTGGTGCTGCTTGACTGTTCTGGTTGGTTGCTGGGGCAGGAAGACGAGGTGCCTGCTGATTCTGCCTCTGGAACTGACCTTCTCCTGACTGATTGTTCTGGCGGTTCTGCTGCTGATGCTGAGGGTACTGCCTTTGGAACTGCTGCTGAGGTGGGCGCTGGTTCTACCTGAACTACTGAGGTGGGTTGCCTGAGAAACAAGGGCGATTGCTGCTTCCAGGCTGAGGTCCACCAATCTTGCGCTTGCGATGCTCCATCTCTTTGCGCTTCTTCTCTGTCTTGATCGCTCTGTCGATCAGGTGCTGAATTGTGGGGAAGGTATGATTCATCAGATGATACTGCAGTGGGTCGACTAAGCCTCTCAGGAAGCGATACTGCCTCTTGGCATCTGTGTTGACATCCTCAGGAGTATAGCGGGACAGCTGCAGAAACTTGTCTCGGTACTCACTGACGGACATTGACCCTTGTTTGAGCGCCAGGAACTCCTCCTTCTTCACTGTCATCAGACCTGCAAGAACATGGTACTGACGGAAGCTATCTTTGAATTCTTTCCAGGTGATGGTGTCGAGGTTGGCATGGGTGGCGAGGTAAGACTCCCACCAAGACTGAGCTGCTCCTCTCAATAGACGGGGACCATATAGAACTTTCTCCCTATCATCACACTGAGCGGTGTGCAACTCCCGCTCCACTATGCGCAGCCAGTCTTCAGCATCCATGGGGTCAGAAGAATGAGCGAATACCGGGGGATGACCTCTCATGAATTCAGCACGCTTGTCTCTGGGCATCTGAGGCATATGAGGCTGAGGTGGTGGCTGCTGCTGCTGCTACCGAATGGCGGCCAGAGTCTGACCGATGGCTTGAACTGCCTAAGTCTGCATTAGTAACTTCTGCTCGATGGTCATTGGGGGCGATGGTGGCAGTTGCGGTTGCTGGGGTGCCTCATCCTGCTGAGCTGGCCGCTCCTGCTGAGCACGCCTTCCTCCTCTGTGTCTGTTTTCTAACATCTGCAGAATGCAATCACACGTCAGAACTGATCTTGCAACTTACAGCATAAGAAAAGAGTATAGAATCCTTCCACAACACTGAATAGATGAACATCTTCACTGACTTCCAACACAGGCAAACACAACTTCTGAGATAAATAGGAAAGTAGAACAAAAGGGCTTCCCAACTAGGTAACTAATTTTATTAACATTTAACATGTAAACCAAAGTGCAGGGGATGCCTACACCCTGGCGACAGTCATTACAAAGATCCAAATCCAACATAGTTCATCATGACAAACATAAAGGCACACGATGAGCAAACTACCCTGTCTAACTAAGTGTAATACTCAAGTTGTATACCAAGTGTAATAAAGAGAGTTCCTCGTTTGGTGTGTTTTATTTGCATCATAAAAAGAGCACCTATGTAATTGAGAGTGACTAAATAAAACAATTATGCTAAAATAAAGAAAAAGTGCATTTGTTGGAGTTTTATGTGTTGTGCATTAAATAAACCATGAGGATAAAAATAATAAGGTATTAATTATTTGAAACTTGATTTAACCCTAGATTTGAAATTAGGGTTTTGAAGATAAGGAAAAGAGAAGAGATATGGAAAAATAAATAAAATGTATACATAAATATCTTCAGGCTTACTATTTTTAGATGCAAAAATAGAGTTTATAAAAGAGGATCCACAAAAGTTTGAATTAAATCAAATTGGGTTTGAAAATAAAGAAAATGGAAAGAAAAATGAAAAAGAAAAAGATAAAAAGCTCACCTGGGCTTCGGCTGCGAAATTCGGCCCACCAAGGGAAGTGTCCCGCGCGGCCCATCTCCAACGCGTGAGAGCGCCGACACTTGGGGCCCCTCCGTCAGCCTCTATCTCAAGTTCTCAATCGCGCCGACTGTGGGTCCCGCATGTCGGTCTCACCTCCCACGCGCGCCGACTCTCTGCCGTGAGGGCCCCGTCTGTCATCTTTATCCCCTCCCCCTTCTTCGCTTCTTCTGTTTCGCGTCAACGACGCGGGCGCCGTGCACGGAAGCTCGCCCTGGTTTCGCGCGTGAGGATAGGAAGAAGGGAACGGCCTCCGGGACCGGGTCCGGGGCTATTTGAACCGCGCCGCTCTACCCTTCTCGCTCATCACCGTGAGGAATCCACGCCCCGCTAGAAATCTTGGTGAGGAGAGAACGACCGCCGCGGGTGAACCTTGGTGTCGTCGATGCCCTGGTCTCCGGTATAGCGCCCAGTGTCTTCTACAAGTTCGTGGGTGGGTGTCTGTGCACTCGCCGCGCGGCTTTGCCCTCCTGTGCTCGGGGAATTCCTCGCCGGAGCGCGGGCGCAGCCGCGGATCCGCACCGTGCCGTGGACGGAGCTGGACACTGCCGGAATCCTTGTAAGAAGCCGCCTCCCATGTTCGCCTACTTCTCCTTGACGTGTAGAACCTAACGGATTAGAGTTTTGGGCGTTGGTGCCCTGGATTGGTTTCCACCGGCGATGGCTCCGCCGTGGCTAGCACGCGCGCCGCCAGACTCGGCTGCCGGGGAGGATGATGGGTCGACCGCCGTCGATCCGTCGATGAATGGCTGAGATTAGACGTCAACATACCCATTCGCATGATTGAATCATAACCGTAGATCTGCAATCCCACGGCTCGGATTAGATCTGGCTCCATTAAATCGTGACCGTGCATTCCTGATCTGGTGGCCTGCGTAGCGTACCGCTTCGGCGCCCTCCAGATTTAATCTGCGCCCTCGGTGTTTAATCCAACGGCCGAGATCGCACCGTACCCCTTCGCGGGTCATTTTGTTAAAGAGTCCTCGGGTTTCTGGGAAATAAACCCGCCGTCCATTTGTCACTGTATACTGAGTCTAGAATTTTATTCGCGCAGACCCCTGAGTTTTCTGGAATTTGACGCCCAGTCCAGAGGGTATTAAAAACAGAGAAATTAATATTAAAATTCATTTTTAATACAAAAACAAATCTAGAAACTTGTAAAATGCATAGAAAATTCATTTTAGCTCCAAATTGAGTCATTCCAATTTCTAAAATTTTGTAATATTATTCTCCATCATTTAGAATCACTGTTTTGACATGAACTCTGTTAGAAAATAAATTTATCATTTAATCCTATTATAATCACCTTAAATCTTAGGAAATTCATAACTTAAATTCTATAACTCCAAATTCAGTGATTCCAGTTCCTATGGTCTTATTTTAATGTGTAGATTTTTACTGTATATTTTATTCATCTGTTTGGTGTGATGTTGATTTTGGCTATACTATGTATGTATTGTGTTGATGCGAGTAGACGAACAAGCCACTGTGGAAACTGAGGTTCAGCAAGTAGAAGTAGCTGAGCAGGAGCTCATTACAGGCAAGTTGTGCCCTTGATCACTTACTTTTCCCAGCCATGTTCTTATTAATTTTAATGATCTGCATAGGTTAATTTTGATGGGAGCCTTTATGTTACCCCAGTTTTGATTACCTCTATACCTTGTTCACCCCTAAAATATTTTTGGGTAGTACTTGCTATTGCTTTATGTGGATTGGGTATGGAGATTCATTATTCATGATTATTCTGTTATTATCTTGTTATTATTATTGTTCATGTTAAGATCATTAAATTAATGGGAACATGGAGCGACCACCCGGGAAAACAGTGCTACCACAAGGGAGGAATGGGACCCCTTGGCTGATTAATTAGGAAAGCTAGTGGAAGTCTACCTTACCCGAAAGGGGCAAGGGCAGTAGGGGAGAGGTCAGTGCGGGGAGGTCCCTGGTTGATTTTGCTGCGATGGCTATCAGCCAGGAACCCTGTACTGGATCTTCCCATAAACTGTAGCGGGTTTTCGGAAGCTAGTGGAACTTTGTAAAGGCCTCGTAGTGGATCCCTAGCCATTCACCTCGGTAGTGTCTAAGGGCCTTGCAAACCCAGGCGACATGGGATACACGACTTGTGGGTAAAGATGCGCAACCTCTGCAGAGTGTAAAACTAGTATACTAGCCGTGCTCACGGTCAAGAGCGGCTCGGACCCTCACATGATTAACTATGGAACTTAAGTTTAATTTGACATTTGCATCGCATTTGGGATTATTTTACTATTACTGTTCTTTATTATTATTAAGGTTTGGTATTTACTTACACTTAGTAATTGCTAATAAAATTTTGACCAACTTATAAAAGCAATGCTCAGCCTTAGCCTTTATTTCATTGATCAGCCTTACACTACATGAACTCCCACCTTTGGTGAGTTCATGCCACATTATTCCCCACGACTTGTTGAGCTATGATCGTATGTGAGCTCACTCTTGCTGTCTCACACCCCCCCCCCACAGGAGAAGAACAGGTTGTTGAAGAGGAGCTGCCTAACACTGAGGAGTTCGATCTGATCTAGGTGGCGTTTCTCAGTCGACATTGGCACCATCGATCCTTAGTTCGTTTTATCTTTATTGTTATATTTTGTAATAAGACTTCCGCTATGTAATAAATACTCTGATGTTTTATGACATTTATCTCTATACACTCTGTTATTGTATATGTTGTCTTCTTGGCGCATGTATGAGATGCACCTGGCTTTGTTCCTTAAAGCCGGGTGTTACACTAAGACTAACTAAGAGTAAGACTGATGCTAAGACTATAGCTTCTATGCGTGTATTTTCGTATTAATTACAAGATCTAACGCTGACGATCTATGGTTCTAAATTTATCTTGGTCCTACAGTCGGGGTTACCATAAGCATGGTGTCCACGCCGAGGTGAGCGGTACGGGTGCTGAGTCCCGACGGGAGCGGGGGAGCCATCCTCCAGGTGACGATGCTCCGCGCGCTCAGCCTGCAGCTGGGCGATCTCAGCACGAGCCCTACTCAGCTCGTCTAATGCATGGTCCAGCTCCGTGTTTAGCCCGGCGGCTAGGTTGACTGTGCTGCTCAACCTAGGATTGTCCTCACCAATAGGTGAGATAACCACGCCTCCTGTGCTGCCAGATGGACGACGTGGGTAATACTTCAGGTTGAGACCATCAGCTACCCCGCCGAGCACTGAGCAGTAGTGCGAAAGCGCACGCCGTGCGGCATCTTGCATGGCCGCCTCAGCTGAGTCCTGCTCAGAGATGGAATAGTGCTCTGAGCAGACCTCTGCACCCCGGAGACTGTTCTCCAGATGGCGCACCAAGCAGGTCGCCTCCCAGTGGTCCGGGTAAACCCCGCGACTATGCTGAAAGACAACACAATGATACTCGATAGACCAAGTGCACCGGTCTAGTGCATGGCGCAGCAGGGTGTCGAGCGCGTCGTGGAAGTGACACCCGCGAGCGACGTCGCGAGTGATGGGTCGAGCAACCCATCCTTCCAACTCCTGCTCCTCTGAAAGGTCGGTGTTGTGGCTCGAGCTGCTGTCGCCACCTCCGTCGTCTGGGTCCCCCCCAGCAGCTACTCCAGCGGCTGGGACGCTCAGTGGTGATGCAGGGGGCGCCTCCAGCGGGAGCACAGGGGAATAGCTCCTCACAGACTCTATCTCCTGCTGAAGCGAGAAAGAAGAGCCCTGCTGCTCCAGCTCCTGTCGTCGACGCTCCTGCTCCTCATGTAGACGATGGTGCAGCCTCTCCAAGTGGCTGGACTAACCGGTCACTGGACGGCGAAGCAGACGCTCCGCGAGACGAGAGGGTAAGAAGGGGATGACAGACTTCCGTGCAGTGTGTCTAAGACGAGCCATCTACAAAAGACACCATAAGCATAAGAGTGAGAACAGAACTAATATGACCAGCAAGTAGACCATAAATAAATGAGGAATTATAATAAAACAAAATTTTCAGCAAGGTATAATAATATACAGTAGAACATAAGTTTGGTCGATATGATCAACTTTTGAAGGGATACCAAAGTCAAGGTGATAATAGGGGTCTCTAATCCTTAGAACGACCATTCTACTCTAGGTTAGCAGTCAGCACGGCTTTGATACCACCTATGTCACACCCAGTTTTAGAAGGCAAACCGAATGCGAACTATGTGCGTGCTAGGATCAGCAATTCACGTACACAGCAGTTACATAACTGGACATCATCACACAGTGCTCAAATAATGACATAAAAGAGGGTATAATAGTCGATTACATCATGATGTCCAAGACATCCACATAGTCTTTAACAATAATCAAAGTGCGGAAAAGAAACGTAGATACACACGGCCTACACAGGCAGCCGACTGGGAGTTTGCCGCTAACCCACGCCTAGAACTCATCGTACTCTTGGAACTCCTATAAGTCCTCCTCCATGACTTTATCTTCACCTGAGCAGTGGTTGCAATGCTGACAACCTGGGGCGGTTTGGTGTGTAAAGTAAGAGTGAGTACACATCAACATACTCAGCAAAATGTCCCGTTTGGCTGTAGTGGACTAGCTTTATGTGGAGTTAAGTCAAGCGATTGCTTTTAGTTGGTCAGGTTATTATTTACTAGTAGTAAGCCAGGTTTTAGCATTAACCCAAGTTATTAACCCAGATGTACCCTTTCCAAACGGAAAGAATACCACTTACCATTACCATAGGCATAATCATAACCATCATCCTCGTCACCACCTGTAAACCATACATCTCTGATCAAGTATCTCTAATCAATGGAGCTCCCTTGGCCGCTCATAACCGCGAGCACGCTGATATATCAGTTTCATAACACTCTGCAGAGGTTGCGCACTTTACCCACAAGTCGTGATTCCCTCTTGCCTCGGGCCGATAAAACCCTTAAACACTACCAAGGTGAATAGGCAGGGTCTCACTACGTAGCTGTCGGTACCCTGAATCAGGGGTACCCCCTACTACAGTATAAAGACGCTGTACACGTACCGCATCTCCTAGCCGCACAGTGAACGGCACTCGACCCCACCACATGGGCAGGTCTAGGGGCACCACGTGGCGAGAAAAGATGATACACCCTAGGATGTATCATTGGGACCGGACCTCCACGGAGGAACACTGAACCCCTATACGCACAACCCGGACCCCTGATTATGGCCCGGGACTCCCAAGAAGGCATGCCGGGTCCCTCGGATGGGCCCAGGTCCCTCCGAGTAAGGTCTGGACCACAGCAAGGTCCCGAGATAGGGGGGACCCCGGCATGAGCAAGGGTCCGGTGCTGACACGTGTTTGGGCCTTATCCTGTGCACTTGCGCTCCCCGCTCAGGCGGAGACCCGCTGCTGCCGCGTGGCTTGTGGCCCGTGACATAAGCCAGCGGGCGGAGCCTGACGTAAGGCCTCTAAAGCCGCATGGTCTCTGCATTTATTGCAGAGAGGACGCGCTACCTCCCCACCTTGCTGACAGGCGATGTGCCCTCTCAGCATTTAATGCGTCCTATCCACTCTGCTAGCAGGCGGCGCCAGGGCCATCCCGCAGAAAGTGCACATGTCCAGTCTGTTGTCAAACAGTGCACCCGTGCCGTGCGACGCACTGTGCTCATCATCCCTTATACGAGAAGCTTCCCTGCACGCCGATACTACGCAGATCTCCGATGTCAGGGTGTGAGAAGATTGCTCTAGCGACGAACATTTGTAGCTCCAAGTGCTATATCCATTATGTCCCTGGGCCCACATGTCGGGGCTCAACACCTTTGTGCATGCCCCCCTTAGCTATAAAAGGGAGGCATGCAACGTTACAACACAAGCTCTCTCAAGCTCTCACGAGCTCTCTTAGGCTCATCCAAGCTCATCTAGGCTCGATAGACAAGGACCCAACTGAGACTCTCAATTCTCAGGCTTCCACAGCAATCCAACATACAGTGGAGTAGGGTATTACACTCTGGCGGCCCGAACCACTCTAAACTCCCACGTGTTCATGTGTTTGATGTCCGCTTAGCAGGATAGGCAAAATGCTTAAGCCCCTTCCTCATCTTAGGATTTAGGGCGGGTGCACTCCACCACCCGGCCAGAGAATTCCCTCTCCGACATTTGGCGCGCCAGGTAGGGGCTAGGCATTAGGTTTTTGCTTGCATCCTCGCTCAACATGATGGTGCAAATCGTTGAGCACCATGTCAAGACTTCCACGGATTTCCTGGTGGAAGAAGAAGCTGTTTCTTCCACGCCACAGGTTTCCAACCGCCCAATGTCGGGCACCGCTGCTGTGCACGCTACACGACAGCATACAGCTGCACAGACATCTCAGACTCCGTCGAGGGTGGCTCCGGGAGCGTTGTCAGCAGCCAGGGAGTTGCTGCGACACCCTCCAAGCTCCACGGCCTCACCAGAGGCCATGAAGCAGTGGCGGGATGACGTTGATCGACTGCTCGGCATGGCGCATTCTACCTCGACCAGGTCAAGGTCACGGTCATCTCGGCGCCAACATGAGGCGTCGGCGTCTGTGCGCTCACCCTCAGTAAGGGGCTCACAGACCAACGACCTCCGGGCCGAGCTCAACCGCAGGCGTGCGGGAGAGGACGCCCGGATCTCTTTGGAAAGGGCACGCGAGCACCGCCAAAACATTGAGGGCCGCAACCTTGATCAAGACTTTGTTGCGGTAGCACCACAGGCCCCAATGGGCACCCGGTCCCAAGCGGGTGTCCCCTTGGCCGACGTGGGCTGCGCCCCTCTCGTGGACCATCTCCGCGCGGCGTCATGGCCACCCAAGTTCCGGCCGCACCTGCTGAAAAAGTATGACGGAACATCAAATCCGTCGGAGTTCCTGCAGGTGTATGTCACCGCTATCACAGCAACCGGTGGGAACACCGCTGTGATGGCCACATATCTTCATGTCGCCTTGTCTGGTCCTGCCCGGACCTGGCTCATGAACCTCGCCCCAGGATCAATCTACTCTTGGGAAGAGCTCTGCGCGCAGTTCGTTGCGAACTTCGCCAACGCTTACTAGCAGCACAGTGTGGAGGCCCACCTCCACACAGTGAGGCAGGAGCCCAGGGAGACTCTCCGGACATTCATCTCCTGCTTCACCAAGGTGCGAGGTACTATACCACGCATTTCCGATGCTTTCATCATCACGACCTTCTGACAGGGAGTATGTGATGAGAAAATGTTGGAGAAGTTGGCCACGCATGACGTGGAGACTGTCCCCACACTCTTCGCTTTGGCCGACAAATGCGCTAGAGCCACCGAGGGCCGTGCATGGCACTCGGCCCCACAAGCTGGGTCTGCCCAGTCGGGTGGCTCGGGTGCCGTCCCCCGGGACGGTAAGAAGAAAAAGAAGAAGGATCGCGACTACCAGAAGCCGCGGTCCACCACTCTAGTCGTTGCAACCGCGATTGGGGGCCGGGGCGACCACAACAAACGCCCACGGCCGTAGAGGGGTAATAGCGGCTCATGCCCTAGATGGACCCCCTGAGGAACCCATGCTCCCCGGTGTACGAGGCCGAAGCCTGCCTTTCCCTGGAAACCCTCCTAGACTCCCCATGGGTCCAAATCTCCGACGAGCCCATGCAGAAATGGCTACAGCACGAGGACGAGGACTCTCTCATCAAATGCAGATGGGGACCCAGGGTCGAGACCTAACCCTACGGCAAGTACCAAACCAAGAAGGGCTCCGTAACTCTCCCCCAGCTGGAAAGGACCCTTCAAGGTGGCGGGAATACGCTGACCCGGGGGTGACTATCTTGCTATGACTGAAAGAGTACCTCTTCCTCACCTCTGGAGCATCTCTGTAAGTTCTATCCATAGGAGCAAGTCCGAGGGGTTGAATTTGTTTCCCTTTTGTAACTAGATAACGCATACGTGTACGCCAACCCGGTGAGGTCCGCCCTCGTAAGCCCGGCCTATTGGTCTGCACCCATGCATGACAGGTTAGAAAGAAAAGATTTACCCCCTCGGATGTGCCTCTACGATAGTTTATTCTACTGCACCATGGTCTTACCTTGCAGTTTTTCAGATATTATTTTATCTAACCCACCCAAACAGTTCCTTTCCATCAGACATAATGACATCCACATTAAACAGCCAGGCTTGCAGTTTAGGACCTCTCTACGAAAGCAGGAGGGCCCGATAGCCTGGGAGTCGGCTCTAGAGAACGAGACCCCATTCCATGGGGTGGTCTGGAGCCTGTGTGGCCGCTTTGCCTGGTTCCGTACCCAAAAGCCTGCACACTCCACCACTCCGTGACGGGTACCTAGTATTTGGAGCTATAAGTCCTGTGGGTCCGACAACCTGAGGTCCGAAACTAGAGAATGGACATTTGTCTCCTGGGTGGCTGGAGCCTGTGTAGCCGCCTAGCCTGGTTCTGTACTGTGGGCCTGCACGCTCCACCACTCTGCGACAAATGTCCTAGTACATAGAACCACCATCCAGGGGGTCCGGACACACAACTTGGCCTCCCAGACTAGACCCTGCAGGTCCCGAGCATGTATCAAAGGATGGCTAGTGTCAAATGATGGGTCCTATGGGTGTACTACTAATGCTCCCTAGCCGAAGTTATGTGCAGGCCCAGGTCCCAGTCGAGCTTACCTCCTGGGGGCCATCGCCAACTCTTTCTTAGGTATGCTGGTCTGCAGCCTCGAAAAATCGAGCCTACATCCTAGGAGGGCCAGGTACCAAGGAAGAATCAGTTACACCACACGCAACAGGGACAAGTGGTACACAGATAAGTGCTAATACTGCTTGATAAATAGTACTCAAAAGTATCTTACAAAAAGCAAAAGTATTACATCTGCTTTCAAGTGGAGCCCTAGCTTCATTTCTACTCTGCAGGAATGGACTACTCCACACCAGTAGGGCCGCGGGCGGGTCGCCAGCAGAGGCGACCACCTCAGCACCGACGGCAGCGACCAGCTCCGCACCGGGCGGCTCACCAGCGGAGGCAACCACCTCTACAGCGGGCAGCCTCACCAGCGGCGGCGACCTCTGCACCGATGGCTCGCCACCAACGGCGGCCACCTTTGCACCGGTGGCTTGCCGACAACGGCGGCCACCTCAGCGCGTGCGAAGAGGTCCTCGCTCCCATCCTCATACGGGGTGAGGACAAGACCATCCAAGAACGCGGCCGCCACCCCCACGGCGTACGACATCTTGTACGACCCCCCGGGCAGCGTCGGAGTAGTGTGGCTGGCGACACAAGGGACGCCGCGGATGCGGCGGACCTGCGCACGGCGCGACCGTCGCCCGTGCAAGGGACGGGCAGCCACACCCCGCTTGGCGGCAAGAGGCAGCATTGGAGGCGGCACCAAAGCCATCAAAGCCAAAGAAATGGAGCCGCAGCACGACTTGCTTCCCGCCCCAAAGAGTTGGGGGCCGTGAGGGATAGGGCCGTGGCTCAGCCCGCTGTCCACCTCCACGAGGCTGGTAATCATCCTTGCCGCAGCACGGCTCGCTTCCTGCCCCAAAGAGTTGGGGGCCGCGAGGGATAGGGTCGTGGCTCAGCCTGCTATCCACCTCCACGAGGCTGGTAATCATCCTTCCCCCCTTCCGAATGCTGGAGGAAGAAGTGGGAAGGAATGTCGCCTCCGCAGACATCCCGCGGAGGTAGACAATGATGGCCACCTAAAAGATGAGCCAGGACGCCACGGGTAGAGACCGGAGGCCAAGCCCCTCTAGCAGCTGCACAAAGAAGGATGGGATCAGCAGAGCCAACCAGCTGGGGAGTTTGAGAACACAAGCTCTTCGGTGGAGAGGCTGCCGAGAGAAGAGACACCAGCACAAGTCCTCCCGGCAAATACAGGCGCATTCCATCCAAGCAGGCAGTATACCATTTCGAGCACTCACTCAGTCTGAGCGCGCTCGGGATGAAGTCACAAGGCCATGGTAAACTATGGCGACACAAAGTAGAAACCTTGAAGGCAAAGGGAGCAGAGAGCTCGAAGACAAAAGGGCACCGCGAGTGGGAGAGAAGCAAGACATGGCTGCTACCCGAGGGATGAACCCCTTTTTAAAGGCAGATTTCCCCACTCGCGCCCCGAAGCGTCACGGGCAAAGTCTCCCCCGATGCGCACCAGGGTTCCCACCCTATGACATGGGGGCTAGGCCCCACATGTCATACAGGCTGGCCCGAAGCACGAAGAAGGCGAACCACCGCGCAAGGAGCGTGTAACTGCCCAGCGGTTGTGCGCCCCTTCATCTTCGCCGAAACCAGCGGTCAAGAAGGCGAACCGCCACGCAGGAAGCGTGCAACCGCCCCGAGGTTGCGTACCCCCTCAGCTTCGCTGCAACCAGCGGTCCAACATGGGGGCCCAGGCCCACATGTCATGCACCCGACGCGCCGGTTACTGGGTGCGGAAAAGTCGCACCGCCGCTCGCGCCAATACCACGTCTCCTCGGGGCCGCCGTAGAAGACTGAAAAGATAAATTTTCAAAGCTAGTGCAGCGACTCGAGGTACCTTGCGCATGGCCCAACAATGACATTAAGTGCGGAGGTCATGGGCCAGTCAGCCGCGGGGATAGGTGTGGCAGTCGACGTGACCATAGGCGGACCAGCAGTAATTGCATCAACGGGCGTGTAGGAGCAGCATGCCAATCGCCAATCAGACTTTGGCCCCACCTGCAGGCTCGTATCCTCCCCTGAGGCGGGCCCGGGGGCCACTGTCGGTACCCTAAATCAGGGGTACCCCCTACTACAGTATAAAGACACTGTACACCTACAGCGTCTCCTAGCCACACGGTGAACGGCACCCGACCCCACCACATGGGCAGGTCTAGGGGCACCACGTGGCGAGAAAAGATGATACACCCCAGGATGTATCATTGGGACCGGACCTCCATGGAGGAACACCGGACCCCTATACGCACAACTCGGACCCCGATTACGGCCCGGGACTCCCAAGAAGGCATGTCGGGTCCCTCGGATGGGCCCTAGGTCCCTCCGAGTAAGGTCCGGACCACAGCAAGGTCCCGGGATAGGGGGGACCCCAGCATGAGCAAGGGTCCGGTGCTGACACGTGTCTGGGCCTTATCCTGTGCACTTGCGCTCCCCGCTCAGGCGGAGACCCACTGTTGCCGTGTGGCTTGTGGCCCGTGACATAAGCCAGCGGGCGGAGCCTGACGTAAGGCCTCTAAAGCCGCGCGGTCTCTGCATTTATTGCGGAGAGGACGCGCCGCCTGCCCACCATGCTGACAGGCGATGTGCCCTCTCAGCATTTAATGTGTCTTGTCCACTCCGCTGGCAGGCGGCGCCAGGGCCATCCTGCAGACGGCGCACCTATCCAGTCCGTTGTCAAACAGTGCGCCCGTGCTGCACGGCGCATTGTGCTCATCATCTCTTATACGAGAAGCTTCCCCTACACGCCGATACTACGCAGATCTCCGATGTCAGGGTGCGAGAAGATTGCTCCAGCGACGAACATTTGTAGCTCCAAGTGTTGTATCCATTATGTCCGTGGGCCCACATGTCGGGGCTCATCACCTTTGTGCATGCCTGCCTTAGCTATAAAAGGGGAGGCATGCAACATTACAACACAAGCTCTCTCAAGCTCTCACGAGCTCTCTTAGGCTCATCCAAGCTCATCTAGGCTCGATAGACACGGACCCAACTGAGACTCTCAATTCTCAGGCTTCCACAGCAATCCAACATAAAGTGGAGTAGGGTATTACACTCCGGTGGCCCGAACCACTCTAAACTCTTGCGTGTTCATGTGTTTGATGTCCGCTTAGCAGGATAAGCAAAACGCTTAAGCCCCTTCCTCATCTTAGGATTTAGGGCGGGTGCACTTCGCCACCCGGCCGGAGAATTCCCTCTCCATCAGTAGCCTTTACAAAGATTTCCTGGGGCTGTAGCCGCCTGTTAGGTTTCCTAAATGCACCGAACTCCTCCCCAAGGGGCGAACCAACCTTGGCAGAGCGAGCCACATACACCAAGCCCCATTAACGGCACGACGGCGAAGCGAACTACACCTCAGTTCCTCTAATTACTCAGCTAAGGGCGTCCCACTCCACCCTCATGGTTGCACTGTTTTCCCGGGCGGTCATCCGACGAACAGGTCCTTATGGAGAGGCACTCGAGTCCCCTTAAGGGACACAAGTACCATCATCATAATCAAAAGGGAAAACAACGTATCATAGATATCTCATCATGTTCATTGATTAATGTGAAGCGCTAGCATAAAGCTAAACTGAAATAACCCAACCAGAATAGGTAAACAAGGACAAGATAGACAAAAGCTAGTCAATCCTTAGGTATAAATGTGTAAATGCGGGAAGTAAATTATAAGAATTAGTAGGACATAGATGGGTCAAGGGCACTTGCCTTCACCAACCAGCTGCTGCTCAGGGTCTTCACCTGCAACTCCTTCGGACTCCACCAATTGACCGTTATCTATACGAGTTCAAACATACATTCCACACATTTAATACAAAAGAACAGTACACCATACAATGGAATGCAATAAATAAACAGACGTTCGACGCAGGGCTCACACTTACGACTAAGCGAGAAAGAGAAAGTAACGGTCGAGGCTACGGTCGAGAAGTGATCACGTTACATGATTATAAATTAAACTACTCGTTTAAACAGAATGGTATTAATTTGACCATTGCGTTTAGCATAAGGTAAAGTCATGTTCCACGTTTAACCATTATAAGCAGATAAAGGTGAATTAAAGAAAATGGTCGCGCGGCGAGACGCGCGACACAACATTTAAATTGAATTAAGAAATAAACGACTCGTCGCGCGACGGAGCGCGCAACGAGACACTTGCAATAATTATAAAGAGACGTTAGGTGTCGTGCGACGAAGCGCACGACGGCATACGTCATCCAAACTGAATTTTGAATGGAACATCGCGCGACTGGACGCGCGACGTCATACATTAAACAATCCTGAAATTAAAATGGATCGTCGCACGACGAAGCGCGCGACGCAGCACATTAATAGAATCTAAACTTAAAAAATTCGTCGCGCGACGAAGCGCACGACGTAACACGCTCATTAAACTAAATTTAAAAACTAATTAAACCGAGGTTCGATCGCCGCGCGCTGGGGCTGCACGCATGGGAATGCGCTCCGCACGCCGGGGCACGCACAGGGGCTGCCGGGGCGCGGGGCCACCGGGCACGGACGTGCAGGGCGAGCCACCGAGCTGCATGGGGGCGCGCGCAGGGGGCCACGTGGGGGGCGCGTGGGGGCACCGCAGGGAGCCGCCAGGGGGGGCGCAGGGGCGCCGCTGGGGAGGGCGCATGGGGGGTGCGCATGGGAGCCATCGGGGCGCGTGCAAGGGCCGCGTGGGGGCCGCCAGGGGCACGCGCAGAGAGGCTGCGCGGGGGAAGAAGAAGGGGAGGGGGAGGGGAAGAGAGAGGGAGAGGGGAGGGTAGCTCACCTCGGGGTCCAACTCCAGCGATCACCGTCTCCAAAACCTAGGGCACCACGGGGAGAGAGAGATGGGAGAGAGAGAGGTTGCTGCGCAGGAGAAATGAAATGAGAGAAAAGGGACCAGGGGGCGCGCATGAGGAGCACGGGGCGCCAGGGGCGCGCGGGCCGAACTGGGCCGAGCCGGGCTAGGTCGGGCTAGGATGGGCCACACCGCGGGTCAAAACCCCGTGGCACGCACAACCATAGATCAAAAATCAATTCGCGAAGCAAAATCCGAAACGAAAGTAAGCAACGCACGCGATTAAGCACGAAATTAGACAAAGAAATATGATTCGGCATGATGCAACACTCATGTCAACTTAGGTTTTTTTTGCACATGACACGGACACCAGTCGTTATATTGCTTTGAAATTGGGAAGAAGGAGCGAAACGGGAAAAGAAAAGAGAGTAACGCCTGAATTTGGTGAGTAAAAAGAAGAAAAAATTCTACCCCCAAATTCAGGGCATTACAAACCTATCCCCCTTAAAAGAATCTCGCCCTCGAGATTCAAGGTTGGCCAGCAAAGAGTTCAGGGTACTTGGCCATCAGATCATCTTCACGCTCCCAGGTTGCTTCTTCCTCAGAGTGGTGACTCCATCTGACTTTGCACATTCTGATAGTCTTCCTCCGGGTGACTCTGTCCGCCGTCTCAAGAATCTGTGCTGGCTTCTCTATGTAGGTCAAGTCCTCCTGGACCTCCAGACCTTCCAGTGGCAACTGCTCTTTTGGCATATGCAGACACTTCTTCAACTGAGACACATGAAAGACATCATGCACTGAGGACAAGCCTTCTGGCAAACTGAGGTGATAGGCCACTTCTGCACGCCTTGCGAGAATCTGGTACAGACCAACATAACGGGGCACTAACTTGCCTTTGACTCCAAATCTTCTGACTCCTCTGATCGGTGACACTTTCAAATAGACGAAGTCTCCGACTTCGAAACTCAGTTCTCTCCTTCTTGTGTCCGCATAGCTTCGCTGCCTTGATTGCGCTATCTTCAGGTTCTCCCGAACCATCTTGATGTTCTCTTCAGCTTCGAGCAAAATGTCTAGCCCGAACACCTGCTTTTCTCCAGGCTGATCTCATTGCAACGGAGTTCTACAACTCCTTCCATAGAGCGCTTGAAATGGTGACATCTTCAAGCTGGCCTGGTAACTATTGTTATAGGAGAATTTTGCATAGGGTAATCTATTGTTCCATCCGGACTGATCTTGCAATGCACAAGCTCTCAACATGTCCTCGAGGATTTGATTAGTTATTTCAGTCTAATCGTCTGTCTGTGGATGATAAGCTGAACTAAAATTCAGATGTGTACCCAAGGCTTCATGCAACTGCTGCCAGAAATGAGAGGTGAACTGTGTTCCTCTGTCTGACACTATCTTCTTTAGCACACCGTGAAGACAAACGATCTGGGACATGTACAACTCTGCCAATACTGCACTGCTGTAGTTGGTCTTGACGGGTATGAAGTGGGCTGATTTGGTTAAACGATCCACTACTACCCAAATGAAATCATATCCGGCTCGAGTGCGAGGCAATCCGACTATGAAGTCCATTCCGATTTCATCCCATTTCCACTGAGGAATTCGCAACGGTTGCAACAACCCAGCTGGTCTCTGATGCTCTGCCTTGATCCTTTGACAACTGTCACATATAGCCACATGCTCTACGATCTCCCTTTTCATTCCGTACCACCAGAACTTCTTCTTCAGATCCTGGTACATCTTCTCACTTCCAGGGTGTATAGAATAAGCTGACTCATGAGCTTCCTTGAGGATCAACTCTTGAATGGACTGGACATTGGGAACACACAAGCGGTCCTTGAACCATATCACACCTTCTGCATCTTCCTGAAAATCTTTGCCTCTTCCTTCTAGAATCAACTGCCTGATTTCACTGATCTTCTCATCATTCTTCTGTGCTTCTTTGATTTCCGGCTCTAGGGTAGGCTCTAACTCAACTGTTACTCCTCGCATATTGTTCAGAAATCCGAGGCTCAACCTGCCAAACTCTTTGGCCAACTCATAAGGCATCGGATGAGTGACCATCAGGTTGACTTGACTTTTCCTGCTCAAAGCATCTGCCACTACGTTCGCTTTGCCTGGATGGTAATGAATCTCCAATTCATAGTCCTTGATCAATTCTAACCATCTTCGTTGCCTCATATTCAGCTCCGACTGAGTGAATATGTACTTCAGACTCTTGTGGTCTATGTAAACATCACATTTCTGCCCATACAGATAGTGCCTCCATATCTTCAGTGCATGAACCACTGTTGCCAACTCTAGGTCACGGATTGGATAATTCTTCTCATGAACCTTCAGCTGTCAGGATGAGTAAGCCACAACTCTTCCCTCTTGCATCAACACACATCCCAAACCAGTGTAACAAGTGTCGCAATACACTGAGAAGGGCTTGTGCACATTAGGCAAGACTAAGACAGGTGCTGTAGTCAACTTCTCTTTCAGCGCTTCAAAGGCTTCTTGGCATTTCTGAGTCCACTTGAACTCAACCTTGTTGCCTAGCAAAGCTGTCATCGGTTTTGCAATCTTCGAAAACCCTTCAATGAATCACCGATAATATCCGGCCATTCCAATAAAGCTCTTGATTCCTCGAGCATCTGTTGGTGCTTTCCAATTCAGAATGTCTGCCACTTTCTTTGGATCCACATATAATCCATCTTTGTTAATTATGTGACCCAAGAACAGGACTTCATTGATCCAGAACTCGTACTTACTCAACTTTGCATACAACTGGTGCTCTCGCAATCTCTGCAAAACCATCTTCAAATCATTCACATGCTCTTCTTCACTTTGAGAATATATCAGAATATCATCAATAAATACCACCACAAACTTGTCAAGATAATCCATGAATACATTGTTCATCAGATTCATGAAGAAGGCTGGTGCATTCGTTAGGCCAAAAGACATAACAATGAGCTCATACAACCCATACTTGAACTGGTGCTGCTTGACTGTTCTGGTTGGTTGCTGGGGCGGGAAGACGAGGTGCCTGCTGATTCTGCCTCTAGAACTGACCTCCTCCTAACTAATTGTTCTGGCAATTCTGCTGCTGGCGCTGAGGGTACTGCCTTTGGAACTGCTACTGCTGAGGTGGGCACTGGTTCTGCCTGAACTGCTGAGGTGGGTTGCCTGAGAAACGAGGGTGATTGCTGCTTCCAGGCCGAGGTCCACCAATCTTGCACTTGCGATCCTCCATCTCTTTGCGCTTCTTCTCTATCATGATCGCTCTGTCGATCAGGTGCTGAAATGTGGGGAAGGTATGATTCATCAGATGATATTGCAGAGGGTCGACTAAGCCTCTCAGGAAGCGATACTGCCTCTTGGCATCTGTGTTCACATCCTCAGGAGCATAGCGGGACAGCTGCAGAAACTTGTCTCGGTACTCACTAACGGACATTGACCCTTGTTTGAGCGCCAGGAACTCCTCCTTCTTCACTATCATCAGACCTGCAGGAACATGGTACTAACGGAAGCTATCTCTGAATTCTTCCCAGGTGATGGTGTCGGGGTTGGCATGGGTGGCGAGGTAAGACTCCCACCAAGACTGAGCTGCTCCTCTCAACAGACGGGGACCATACAGAACTTTCTCCCTGTCATCACACTGAGCGGTGTGCAACTCCCGCTCCACTATGCGCAGCCAGTCTTCAGCATCCATGGGGTCAGAAGAATGAGCGAACACCAAGGGATGACCTCTCATGAATTCAGCACGCTTGTCCCTGGGCATCTGAGGTATCTGAGGCTAAGGTGGTGGTTGCTGCTGCTGCTGCCGAATGGCGGCCAGAGTTTGACCGATGGCTTGAACTACCTGAGTCTGCATTAGGAACATCTGCTCGATGGTCACTGGGGGTTGTGGTGGCAGTTGCTATTGCTAGGGTGCCTCATCCTGCTGAGCTGGCCGCTCTTGCTGAGCACGCCTTCCTCCTCTGCGCCTGTTTTCTGACATCTGCAGAATGCAATCACACATCAGAACTGATCTTGAAACTTGCAGCATAAGAAAATAGTATAGAATCCTTCCACAACACTGAACAGATGAACATCTTCACTTACTTCCAACACAGGTAAACACAGCTTCTCAGATAAAGAGGAAAGTAGAACAAAAAGGGCTTCCCAACTAGGTAACTAATTTTATTAACATTTAACATGTAAACCAAAGTGTAGGGGATGCCTACACCCTGGCGACAGTCATTACAAAGATCCAAATCCAACATAGTTCATCATGACAAACATAAAGGCACAGGATGAGCAAACAACCCTGTCTAACTAAGACTAACGAAGAGTAAGACTGATGCTAAGACTATAGCTTCTATGCGTGTATTTTCGTATTAATTACAAGATCTGACGCTGATGATCTATGGTTCTAAATTTATCTTGGTCCTGCAGTCGGGGTTACCATAAGCATAATGTCTACACCGAGGTGAGAGGTACGGGTGCTGAGTCCCGACGAGAGCGGGGGAGCCATCCTCCAGGTGATGATGCTCCGCGCGCTGAGCCCGCAGCTAGGCGATCTTAGCACAAGCCCTACTCAGCTCGTCTAATGCATGGTCCAACTTCGTGTTTAGCACGACGGCTAGGTTGACTGTGCTGCTCAACCTAGGATTATCCTCACCAATAGGTGAGATAACCACGCCTCCTGTGCTGCCAGATGGACGACGGGGGTAATACTTTAGGTTGAGACCATCAGCTACCCCGCCGAGCACTGAGCAGTAGTGCGAAAGCGCACGCCGTGCGACATCTTGCATGGCCGCCTCAGTTGAGTCCCGCTCAGAGATGGAATAGTGCTCTGAGCAGACCTCTGCACCCTGGAGACTGTTCTCCAGATGGCGCACCAAGCAGGTCGCCTCCCAGCGATCCGGGTAAACCCCACGACTATGCTGAAAGACAACACAACAATACTCGATAGACCAAGTGCGCCGGTCGAGTGCCTGGCGCAGCAGGGTGTCGAGCGCATCGTGGAAGTGACACCCGCGAGCGGCGTCGCGAGTGATGGGTCGAGCAACCCATCCTTCCAACTCCTGCTCCTCTGAAAGGTCGGTGTTGTGGCTCGAGCTGCTGTCGCCACCTCCGTCATTTGGGTCTCCTCCAGCAGCTACTCCAGCGTCTGGGGCGCTCAGTGGTGATGCAAGGGGCACCTCTAGCGGGAGCACAGGGAACAGCTCCTCACAGACTCTATCTCCTGCTGAAGCGAGAAAGAAGAGCCCTGCTGCTCCAGCTCCTGTCGTCGATGCTCCTGCTCCTCGTGCAGACGGTGGTGCAGCCTCTCCAAGTGGCTGGACTGACCGGTCACTAGACGGCGAAGCGGACGCTCCACGAGATGAGAGGGTAAGATGGGGATGACAGACTTCCGTGTAGTGTGTCTAAGACGAGCCATCTACAAAAGACACCGTAAGCATAAGAGTGAGAACAAAACTAATATGACCAGCAAGTAGACCATAAATAAATGAGGAATTAGAATAAAACAAAATTTTCAGCAAGGTATAATAATATACAGTAGAACATAGGTTTGGTCGATATGACCAACTTTTGAAGGGATACCAAAGTCAAGGTGATAATAGGGGTCTATAATCCTTAGAACGACCATTCTACTCTAGGTTAGCGGTCCTACAGTCAGCATGGCTTTAATACCACCTATGTCACACCCGGTTTTAGAAGGCAAACCGAATGCGAACCATGTACGTGCCAGGATCAGCAATTCACGTACACAGCAGTTACATAACTGGACATCATCACACAATGCTCAAATAATGACATAAAAGAGGGTATAATAGTCGATTACATCATGATGTCCAAGACATCCACATAGTCTTTAACAATAATCAAAGTGCGGAAAAGAAACATAGATACACACGGCCTACACAGGCAGCCAACTGGGGGTTTGCCACTAACCCACGCCTAGAACTCATCGTACTCTTGGAACTCCTGGAAGTCCTCCTCCACGACTTCATCTTCACCTGAGCAGTGGTTGCAATGCTGACAACCTGGGGGGGGGGGGTTTGGTGTGTAAAGCAAGAGTGAGTACACATCAACATACTCAGCAAAATGTCTCGTTTAGCTGTAGAAGGAACCGAGAAATCTGAGAATTGGCAATCCAGAAGTGGTTGTCGGAAAAGAAGAGACAAGACTTTCCCTCATTCATTCCTTAGATTAGGACGGGGAAGCTTTCTAGAGAGTAGTTAACCCGGGTTAGCTTTGATGGACTACTTACTGGCGCACGGTATTCATATGAGAAAAGGTTGTTCGTGGATAACAGTTGTATTTCTTTACTTGACCCGTACTTCCTTCCCTTAACCCGATCCAGCTAGTCTTTCCTAAGAGATAGGAAGCCGAGAAACTAAAGAGGGATAGCTATCGTATCGAAAGAGACGAAAGTATAGAACCCCGGAGCGAGGGGAAGGTCGGATCCTTGACCGAGAGGAGGCCATCCAAGTTGGTAAGAGGTTGGAAAAGAGGAAAGCAGCTACCCGACCACGCTAGTTGCTCAATCCGTGGCTTGTGATACTAAAGAAACCAAGCAAGAAAATGGATGCTATGCTAGTTAGCGCTACGAGCAATCAAACGGATATGCTCAAAGGAAAGAACGAACATTTCTAAGAGTGAACTCTTCATTCAATAAACGAAGCATGATTGGAGCAAGCTGCCTTGACCAATATACTGGACCATCTGAGAAGAAAGGGGTGATTCCTACTATGACACCATATAATCCACCAGAGATTAGTCAATCCTAAACTAGATAAAGCCGAGTATGCGAGGAAGCCTAGGTAGCTGTTTGATCGGAGGAAGCACGGCAGAAGGAGGCGGCTAGAACATTCCCTCAAGGAAGAAGCCATATGTTGTCTTACCATGAGCTGTATCCATTGGTCAAAATGGAAATCATTGGTTATTAGTTCAGAAAAGAGTATCAGTCCCGGATAAATCCACTTAAGAAGCTGCTTCTTTTGCTGGGAGCAAGGAACGAATAAGAAAGGAGCTGCCAAGAAGAATTCAAAGCGTAGGGTGCACCCTGGCGGCTACTCTGGTTAATCGCATTATGGTGATCGTTCTTTCCTTCTGGTCTCGTATCCATGCCCATGCTTTCTTCTTTGCGCACTGTTCGTTATGTCCTTAGCCTCCGCTTTGCAATCATTAAATGAACTAGTACACTCAATCGCTGGTTCGACATCTGCCTTCCCTTCACTGGAGCAGTTATGTAGATAGGAGTGGTAGGAATCAGCGAGCATGTTGCCATTCGAGGTAGTCCAACCTTCCTATTAATTAGAATTCTAGGTAACCCTATCGTTGATTGACAGATCGGAGGGACTAAACTGTTCCCTTTCCTTGCGGTTATCTATTTCCTGTTCGTGCTACGCCATCAGATTAATCGTATCATGATCCTGGTATCGCTCGAGCATCTCTTTCTGATGAAACCTTTGCCCTTGCTTTCTCCACTACACCTGGTAACACATAGTGCTTCTTTCTTCGATCTATCCAAGGGAAGCTTATTCCTTTAAGCAGAGTATCCAGTTCGGCATTCCCCTTTTCTTTCTGATCGTGATCCTTCTCCTTTATCCAAATCCGAGTGACGTCCTTAGAAATGAGAATGTGAAAAATGCTTATGCTCAGGAAGTAGAAAAATGTGAAAAATTAACTAGTGAGCTTAGCATTTGCCATGACACTATTTCCAACCTTAGAAAT
The DNA here is from genome assembly GCA_029449295.1 of Zea luxurians. Lineage (NCBI taxonomy): Eukaryota > Viridiplantae > Streptophyta > Magnoliopsida > Poales > Poaceae > Zea > Zea luxurians. Next base: position 719,831 of record JAOPSE010000135.1, on the reverse strand, counting down.
GAGAATGCTAAATTAATTGCTAAGGTTGAGAAGTTAAATGTTTGTGATGATTCTCTTGTCAACCTCAAAAATGATAATGCTAGTTTGATTTCTAAAATTGACAAGTTGAATGAATCACTTTCTAGCCTTAAGATTAAGAATGATAAATTAATTGCTAAGGCTAAGGATTTAAATGTTTGCAATGTTTCTATTTCCAATCTTAGAAATGAGAATGCCATGTTACATGCTAAGATTGATAAATTAAATGCTTGCAAACCCTCTACATCTAGTGTTGATCATGTTACTATTTGTACTAGATGTAGAGACATTAATGTTGATGCTATCCATGCTCACCTAGCTTTAATTAAACAACAAAATGATCACATAGCTCAACTTAGTGCTAGAATTAATGAACATGACCTAGAGAATGAAAAGTTTAAATTTGCTAGAAGTATGCTCTATAGTGGGAGACGCCCTGACATTAAGGATGGCATTGGCTTCCAACAGGGAGACAATGTCAAGCTTAATGCCCTTAAGAAATTGTCTAATTTTGATAAGGGCAAAGCTCCCATGATTCAGGATAATGTAACACCCCAAGTGTTTATCGTCTGCTCGACCACGAGTGCGGACTTTAACACGTGATAGCGATGAATAAAATGGACACTACATTTTAATTAACTCGTAAAAGTTCGAGTTTGGTGCCATTTTCATTTCGATAATCTACGCAATTAAAATGGTTCAAGAAACTTCTGGCGAATTTTGAACTGTTCGAATCACGAGCGTAAGTGAATACGAAAATCAGAAGACTTCTGATTTTATGAACAATTTGGAGCCCGCGCTGTCCGAACAGAACGATGCGCCAGCTGATTAAGTGAATCGTTCCTCTCAGCATGTGATCGTTGGCGTCAGACCAAATGATCGATCACTGGTGAGGATCGTAAAAATTAGATGGAACTAAATAATAGTCTCTCTGTCTTAATATGTTTCGTCTGTCGCGAGTTCGACATCGTTTTTATTTATCCGGGCTCTTCCTAAATTTTTGTGATGTTCGGAACATCGTTGTTCCGAAAATCGGTGCATCCGGTGATTAATTAAAATTCGTCGCTCGCGCGAATCCGAATTTGGAAGCCCAACCCATTCCGATGATTTTATCCAGAACAGATGAAGAAGAACTCGACGACTAAACTTTCAGTATAAAATAATTTAATCCCCTTTTTGTTATCCGTGACATCGCGTCTACGGATTTCAATTGAATTGTTTAGTTGAGTGTTCGAATAGCAACTAGAAATTATCTAAAGTCAACTGACTCAAATCACGCAGAGCAAAATTAATAAAGCCGAAATATGTTTAATTCGGTCTGTTGCTTTTCGTCTCGATCTAAATCGTCAAAACTAAATTAACAGTATGAATTTATCCGAGTTCAAAGAATCCGCCAAATCGAATCATGTCCAAATACTGTTATCAATCTTATTTAATTTGACCCAGTGTGTATTGCTAAAAATCCGGAAGTAAAAATATCTACGATTTTCTGTAAAAAAAATGAAGAAAAGAAAAATATCCCACCGTCCCTATCTTCCATCGTCTCTACTGCTGATTTTTTTTCTCTTCTTCCTGTTCTTATCCACGCCGCACTCTACAGATTTTTCAGCGCCGGCCGCCAGATTGTTCTCCAGCTCTTCGTCGGCAGTCCTTCCTGCTTCTCCCTCCCTCTCACGTCTTCTCCTCGACGGTATTTCTCCTCCATGGCCGCCGTGCCGGAGCTCCGCTGCACTGCGCCCAGCTCCCTCGGCTCGTTCCTCGCCCATGGCAGCCGTGTCCTCGAGCTCCATCTCCCTGCTCACGGATGCTCCCTGACTGGCGCGTCCTCGTCTCCTTCGTTCTTCCTCGCGCTCGGCTTCTGCTCTTCGGACCCCCGTCCCGAGCTCGCCCCCATGGCGTCCAGGAGTTTCTCCTCGCCGACGCTCCTTCTTCCTCCCCAGCCCTCTCTGCTCCTATGCGCCGCGCACCTGCTCACCATGGCGTTGGCCGCGGCGCTACTACCTGCCGAGCTCCGTGCACGCGCCCATCTCCCCGTTCCAGTTCGTCGCGCGTACTCTACTCCCCTGCGCACGGACGAGCTACTCTCCTCCCATCCCCTCCTCTGCTTCTCTTGCGTCGCGCGTGAGCTTGCCGACGTTCTCTGCTCTGCATCTTCCCCTGCCGGTGCTGGCGACGCTCATCCTCGGCACGCTTGTGGTTGGTGCGACTAGTGACATCCGTGCCTTGGTGCTTTTCCTCTGCGTTTAGTACCCAAGGAGTGCATCCATGGATTTGTCTGCAGTAGGGATGTCTGGTCGTCCACCTCCGCGTGCGATAGGTGTCCTTCCGCGCTCTAACTGCTCGGCCTCAAGCTCAGCACATCCGAGTTCCACAACACAATCCATCGTGCTCAGACAATGAAGTTTGGTTGTGTCGGTTGCTAGTTGCTCGATGAAATGTCCAACAAGAAATGGAAGGATTAATTGACCCCGTGTTCAATCCCGGCGAATCGCCCCGTGATGGTGCTCGTCGTCAATTTATCGGTATCGTCCTGTTCATGGCGTGGACGCTCTGGCCGTGGGCAGTTCCTTCGCGTCGGACTCAGCCTCGCCTTGCAACCGCGAACATCATCGTCTCTGGCTCTTTTGCTAATATGTGCCATCAACCGTCGTCGTTCAGGCAACTACCAAATCAAGTTGTGATGTGGTGAGCCGATTCGCTATTTTTACTCTCGGTTTTATGATCGTAAAATAAGACGCTTTGTATACGTATACGATTAAGTTAGAAATACCAGTAATGCGAGGTGTCCGCTTGGTAATTATGGCTAGATCCGTTATTATGTCGTTAGGTTGTGTGATGTTATGGGGTCGATGGTAGAAGTGGAATTCTAGCTGTTGGGCGATGACAGGAAGGACGTTGTTCATCGCATGCTTAATGTTTGATGGATAGTCTGAACTAGAAACATCGTCGTTCTCATGAATTTTGTATCGACTAGTAATAATACACTGGATTCGCTAGTTTTTAATATTAGTTCAAGGCTTGGATTAATTAGTTATATTAGTTGTGTCAGTTCTCCAGACGGTAGTAACCATGCGTTGTGGTTGTATTAATTGTTTATTAAAATGCTTCATCATATATAGTGTATTGGTTTATACATATATATACATATGAGATGCGTAGGTGATGAGTAGGATAGGTTTAGTGTTCTAATTAATTAACTGATAAGTTGTGTTTAGGCTAATTATATTAAATATGCATTGTTTGTTGTTTCGTGATGTTTGCGTTAGGTTCGGTTAATCTAGAGAAGCGTAATTATTGCGCTTAGTCGTATATTAATAACTAGGGTTTCCGTGTAAGATTGTACAACGCCTTGCCGCTAGGTGTTTAATTTGCTATCGCGTAGCACTATTAAAGTTCGAAATATTCCTGTCTATATGCATTTATGTGCATAATGCATTTCATTCAGGTACGTTAATTAATTGCGCGATGCGGAAGACAAGCCAAGTCGACCCCAAGCGCGGACTACTCCGCACGGTGATGCTGATGGACGAACCTGTTCGATCAAGTGCCAGGATGAGAGATGCTCGCCAAGTGGACGTCGTCTAACAAACACTAACGTAGTGTTTATTCCAGGCAAGCCCCGGTGCATGCAACCCCTTCCTTGTGTTTTTAAATAATTTTTACACACTTTAAGTCTAGTGAAATGTGCATTAGGTTTATAGGAGTTGCTTGGAAACCCTTTGATGCATTGCCTACCTTGATATCCATACCTTTATAGATACTTCTGATGAAGTATCAAAATATGATTTACAAAATTGCTTAGCCTTGCTTAGAGGTAAATCTTGTGGATAGAGATTGTCCTTTGCGTTAATGCCTAGCTCAGGGGTTATCCTGAGGAAGGATGGCTTCTGCCTACAAGAATATTTTCATTGGGAGCAATGGTGGGATCTTACTGCAAAGTTCCCTGTGATGCTCTTTTCATCCTAAGGAACACAAACAATCCTAAGGATGGAAGTACTTAAATCGGGACTTGGGCTAGGAACAGGTGATGTTCTACCCAGGTTGATTAAGGATTATACTGAATGTAGGCTTGCTGATCGAGGACCCTTTAACTGGTCACATGCCTCGTCATGGGTAAGCTTTGCCTCGGGCAGACTAATACCAGAATAAGATACCACGCAATGGGAGTGGAGAGATGGCGAGAGTAGCGTGTACCCTCCGTAGCAAGAGGCTGGACGGTGGTGTATTTGTGCTCTCGGTTGGCGTGAACCTGATCTGGTCTTAAGAACCCCGGTGGCGAGTTAAAATATGCAAGGGTTAAGTGCTACATATGTCGTGTGATTGGAGATCCTCAGCTGAGTATAATCGATTCGGATCGCCGTAACTTCGCGGACATGAAGACTTGGTCACTGCCCTGCAATCTAAGTCATGGATGAAATCTTAATGAGCAAAAATCATGTTGGATTGATTAATGTGATGGCGAAATTAGACTAGATGCAAACAAGGTCTATTAATACTTAATCTAGCATTAAAATGTTGAAAGTAAGGACTCACTTTAGTAAGCTATTTCTGCAAAAGTATCTAAGTTGATTCTTGCTAAAGCCTTTTTCCTTGATTCCTATTTATCTAGCATATCCTTGAGAGTCTTTTCTTTAGTCGGGTAAGTCCTGCTGAGTAATTCCATACTCAGGGTTTTATTCCCTATTGTTTTTCAGGTTTTAGCTTTGTACTGCTGATGATGGTATTAAGTGCCGGTGGGCTCGGCCTTCTTAAAAGTCTAAGTAATTCTTCTATACTTCTTACTGAGGATGGTCACTTAAGCTAGCATATATTTCAAACTTATACTTTGGTAATCACTCCGATGAATATTATGTAAATTTTTTTTGTAACCTGTAAAATTTGGTAATAAGATTTCTGCTGCAAAAAAATGTTGATATGTGTGATTTGTGTTACTTAATCCCGCGGTTCTGGTTGTAAGTGGTTTATCCGGTGCCCTTGGGGCAATCGGACGGATCCTCTTAAGTCATCTGGTGCACATGCATAGCAGTTTGAGGTCTTTGAGACAAGGATAGGTGCATGTGGGCCCAATAACTTGGGAGGTTCTGCCATAGCTGGTATCAGAGCAGGATTAAGTATATACGGTCACATACGTATTTTCAAAACAAAAGTTTTGGTTATGAAAAACCTATTTTCAACTAAACACATTGTTTGGCTTTGAAAAACAGCTTTGAAAACTATAATGCTAGCGACATCCTCTATTAAGCCCTAAACTAAGGACTATCAGGTGGCTTAGTTGAAAACCACTAACCCACAACCGGGGGTATTGCATACATGTGTATTGTTATTTTAAGGCCATTCAGTTTTGAATGGATCGACGCTCAGGTAAGGTGAGATGTGAGAGCATGACCGAACAACCGTCGGTCTAGGGAAGAGTATAAAAAGTGCTTGATTATATACATGTTACACATATGTATATATGAAGGTTGCGATGTGGAGTATTTACTTTTTTGGGAATTCAGTACCCCATGGATGTGTACGGGTATACAGATATAGGACTACTGAGAAGTGTAATGTACTTGTAATGACGCACCTACGCTCAGGTAAGAAGGTGAGTTACCATAATGAGTTGCCCTATGGTTAAATTGTGGCAATGGCGCCTATGCGTGGCTCAGCGCTTAATGATGAGCTGGCCTCCATATAGCAATATATAGAGTATAAACTATGATAAACTGTCATGTGTGAATTGCATCATTGGAAAATGGGCTGTGATGGATTTTTCTGCAGGTACACTAACCTCGAAAACATATGTGTAGCTGACGATTAGCAAAATACCGGAAGAGAACGTATGCCACTGATATAGAACGCTATGGCCACATTATGTTGGCAAAACTTGTGAGGACGCATAGGACGAGCATGCATCCTGATTGTTGCATTATGTTTGTCACCTATACACCCAAAATGCTTCTCTCATCCTTATTCCAGTAACCAGTGATTGTAAATGATGTGGTGTCCTAGGGATACAGGTTTAGATTGCTTTTAACTTTTCATAATTTGACTATTAGTGCAAATTATGTTTGCTATTGTGCTTTATGTGCCAATAGAGAGTTGGTAACTTGTTTGCTTAAACCCAAAACTAGGCTATATTCTCATTTAGTGAACCATGACCCAAAGTTAAATTTTCCTTTATCCCTCCATGACCAAACTCATGCAAATGAATGCTTAGATAATTTCCTTGTTAGACACAAAGTGTACCCGGGCTTAAACCAAGAATCTCGAGTCATGTCCCCATCCTAAACCATATCCTTATTCAGTTGGTGCAAGCTGAGGTACCTTATCTAGTTCGCTTGTTCTTAAGGGTCATCGTGTTGTTTTATCAACCTAACATAGGAAAGACATGTCTGATCATTTTCTTGAGTTTGATGCCTTTGATTTCCTCATTTCTATCGAAGGTGTACCAACTTAATCTTAAGATTGTTTTCCCTTCGTATCTAATCAGATGCTAATCCTTGACCTTGTAATCCTTGCGATGGGCATAGAAATATGCTTGGGGCTAAAAGAACAGTCTCCCATCGTACTCCCTTCATCATCCAATTTAGGTTATGGCCATATCTTGTTCATTTCATCGGGCCATGATCTATTTGGCTCTCTACTTGTAACCATTCTTAGAGGTGGAGCCTCTTTTGTATATTGTCACCCTTGACCAGTCTATTTGTGTTGTGTGAGATTTCTTATTGGTTACGTCTGGTAATGGTGTTGTGACTAAAACCGATGGTGTCGCGACGAAACCGAGGGCCTCCTGTGGACGATCGACACATGGTTGTGCTCCTTGGCACGCGCTGGTATCACAGTTAGTAGTCATAATCCATTATGAGACTATATCGATATGTTATTTCTCCACAAATTATTCTTACCATGTGAGATTCTTTATTGGTGCCAGTTCGGTAGTGGTGTCATGATTAAGGACTTATGGTGCCGTAGCGAAAGTGAGAGCCCCTTGTGAATGTACCCGCAAGGTTCTGCTGCTTGGCGCATGCTGGTATCGAGGTCTCTAGTCATGATCCATTATGGAATTACACTGATGTGTTATCTTCCGTGGACCTTCCTTGAAACAATTTCGATGTTGTTTGTCGAGGTGACCAAGCAACATCTGTCATCTTTGTTGGATCAAAAGGGCATACCACTTTCATGTGTGGTTTCTTCTCTTTTGATCTTGGTAGTGCCTACTTATACATGTTCCCTTTACGTCCTTTCTGTAAAGGTGAAGCCTTGGAGCTTTTTAGTGATGGAAAACAGCTGATTAGCTCTCAAATTGGAGATCTGTTTCCCCCTGTTGCCGAGATGCAGGAGTTTGTTCATTCGCTCTTCTATCTAATCTATGTATTCCCTAACCAAGTAAGTTCATCTCGCCTGAAGAAACAGATGAACCACATGACCACATGGATTTCTACCCCAAATGCATGACCTTTGCGAGTAAATGTGAACTCTCAACCCTTGGCTTGCCGATGGGTAATGAGAAGGCTTACTCAATGTCAAAAGTAGTTCAACAAGTTGGTTTTACTAACTTGTAACTACCCAATGAACAAAGGTTGAGTTTAGAAATCGTTTTGTCGAGTTGTCTAAACTCCCTTTTGTACAACCCCTCTTAAGGAAGTGTTCATATGAATCGAGATTAAGTCGACCAATAACCATCTAATTATCGCTCTAGTCGCGCCTCAACCGCCTCACGCGTGCTTTTCCAGCGTGTGTGATCATGTCGAGCCCTGCCTAGTGCTTGATAAAATGGATTGATTGTGAAGTCAACATCAACGAATCTTTTCATTGATATTTTCCGAATCTCTATCATTTTTCATGAACTTGGATTTTCTGGCTAGCCACGGGTCAATGGTGATGTATTCGACATTCACACCCATCTCGTGTGCTATGAACTTACCGTAACCACTTGTCGGTAAACCCCTGTCTGTGTGTTTTACCCAAGATGGTGCATCTGATTCTGTTTGGGTAAGATCACGTATTTGCCACTCGCTCAACAGACTCAGATAGTACAGTGTCATCAGAAAAAGCAAACTGCACACGTGGAACCTTATATGTTCTTCTGGCAGACATCGTCTCTATTGGTGGACATTTCTAAATTAGCCTAAGGCGATACATGTTATGTCCACTAGAGAAACAACATTCTGAAACACTCGCCTTTGCTTGGAATTGTCTCATGATTATCGCTGATATGGACATGGGTTACATGCTTCTCTACTCTTAAAAGTCTTTCGCTCTGAATCTCGTGACGAGATTCTTTTAAGGGGGGAGGGTTGTAACACCCCAGGTTGTAATACTCAAAATTGTATAAAAGGAATATATAGAGGATTTCCTTATTTTATGTGCCACATTTGCATCATAAAAAGAGCATACATATAATTTAAAGATGAATTAAAACAATGAAAAAAATATGCATCATGTTGGAGTTTTGCTTGTGCATTCAATACAATAGTAATAAAATGAATGAAAATATAATATTGATAATGAGGTGGAGAATTAAAGGAAATGGGAAGAAAAGAAAAGAAAAGAAAGAAAAGGAGAATATATAATACAAAGAGAAATTATATTTTCAGAATTGGTACTTCTTAATTTTACAATATAATTAAGAATAATTTTAGCACAAGTTTGAATTCAAATTCGAATTCAAATTGAACTTGGAAATATAGAAAAGAGAATAGAGGATAAAGAAAGAAAAGAATAAAATGAACCAAGCCAACGTGGGCCGGCTGCCACACTTCTCGGCCCATTCCGAATTCTCCCCGTGTGGCCCAGGATTCTTAACACCAGCACGCGTGCGTATCAGCCGCTGGCCGATCAGTGGGACCCAGCATGCAGCCGCACACTCCACTACGGTCGCGCGCGTATTCACTGGCTTGCGGGCCCGCTCTGCCAGGGTCGTCCTCTCCTTCCCAGCGGCAAACGCGGACCGGCTTCAACCTGAACGCCGCGAATCACTGGGGGATTAGGTAGAGATCTGCCCTCTCGACCTGGGTATAAGGACCTCGGGTGCATCCACCTGCTCCGATCTATCCTCACATGAGAATCGTTGACCGCCACCATGATTAGGGAGGGAATTTTGAGGCTGCCGCCGCCGTGGGACTCTGTCACGCCGCTGCAGTCGACCTCCACGTTGTGCTGTCGTACGGGCGAGTAAGGGCGGTGCTAGGGCTTCAACATCGCGTAGCGTTGCTACACACAACATTGGCCAACGGATTACGACCTCGTCCGCGCGGTATTGCTCACCGGAAATCTCCTCCGCCGCGTCCACGTGGACAGCTCCGCGCCCACCGTTTTCCCTGGTAAAATTCCTCACCCTAACTCCGCCTTGATCTCCTCTACGTGTTGCACGCGCTGGGTTGTTGTTTGGAGCTCTGGGGCGTGGGGGGAGGCTGCCGGCAATGGCGCCGCCTCCCTGGTTACTGGCGCCACCGTGGCTCGGCTGGGTTGGGGGGAAAACACCCTGGTCATCCGATCCTCATTGAACGGTATAGATTAGATCGACGATAACCTTTCGGCTCTTTATATCTAGTCCGTAGAAATGTGATCGGAGGGCTATGGTTGTTTTAAATTCAGTCCGTTGATGGTAGATCCAAGCGCCTATAATGCTGTCATGGTTCGTCATAGTCGGCTTTTAATCTGGGCCGTCTGGTTGCTATCCTGCGGCTATGGGTTGTCGATACCCCTTCGCCATGTCATTTTGCTGAAGAGACCCCGGGTTCTTGCGGAATCAACCCTGCAGTCCACCTAGTGGGTCAACTGTGTCTTAGGATTAATTACATCAGGACCCCTGCACTTTCTAGAATTCGAGGCCCAGTCCAGAGAACATATAAAATAGGTAAATAAATACAGAAATTGATTTTTAATATAAAAAGAATTCCTAAAACTTGATTATTGCATAGAAAATTCATTTTAGCTCCAAATTGAACCATTCTAATTTCTAAAATTTTGTAATATTATTTTCTATCATTTAGTGCCTCTGTTTTGGCATGAAAACAGTAAGAAAATTAATTTCTCATTTAATCCTAGTTCAAGCACATTAAACCTTAGGAAATTCATAACTTGAAATCTATAACTCCAAATTTAATGATTCCAATTTCTATGATCTCATTTTAATGTGTAGTTTTTTACTGTATATTTTATTTACATGTTTGATATGATGTTAATTTATGCTATACTATGTATGTATTGTGTTGATGCGAGTAGACGAGCAAGCCACTGTGGATTCTGAGGTTCAGCAAGTAGAGATAGCTGAGCAGGAGCTCATTGAAGGCAAGTTGTGCCCTTGATCACTTACTTTTTCCCAGCCATGTTCTTATTAATTATAATGATCTGCATAGGTTAATTTTGATGGGATCCTTTAGGTTACTCTAGTTTTGGTTATCTTTATACCTTGTTCACCCCTGAAATATTTTTGGGTAGTACCTGCTATTGCTTTATGTGGATTAGGTATGGAGATACAACATTCATGATTACTTTTTATTATCTTGTTATTACTACTGTTCATGTTAAGATCATTAAATTAATGGGAACATGGAGCGACCACCCGGGAAAATAGTGCTACCACAAGGGTTTAATGGGACGCCCTTGGCTGATTAACTAGAAAAGCTAGTGGAGGTCTTCCTTACCCGAAAGGGGCAAGGGCAGTAGGGGAGTGGTTAGTGTAGGGAGGTCCTTGGGTTGATTTTGCTGCGATGGCGGTCAGGCGAGGGATTCCTGCACTGGAGCTTCCTATAAACTGTAGCGGGATTTCTGAAGCTAGTGGAACTTTGTAAAGGCCTCGTAATGTTACCCTTCCTCGCCTCCTCGGTAGAGGTGTATGGGATTGGCCGTCTCTTGGCAGATGGGTAACATGACTTGTGGGTAAAGATGCGCAACCTCTACAGAGTATAAAACTAGTATAATAGCCATGCTCACGGTCATGAGCGGCTCGGACCCTCACATGATTAATTATGGAACTTAAATTTAATTTGACATTTGCATCGTATTTGGGATTATTTTACTATTACTTTTCTTTATTATTATTAAGGTTTGGTATTTACTTACACCTAGTAATTGCTAATAAAATTTTGACCAACTTATAAAAGCAATGCTCAGCTTCAGCCTCTATTTCATTGATCTGCCTTACACTTCATGAACTCCCACCTTTGGTGAGTTCATGCCACATTATTCCCCACGACTTGTTGAGCTATGAACGTATGTGAGCTCACTCTTGCTGTCTCACACCCCCCCACAGGAGAAGAACAGGTGGTTCAGGAGGAGCCACAAGGCGAGGAGTTTGATCTGATCTAGGTGGCGTTTCTCAGTTGACATTGGCGCCGACGATCCTTAGTTCGTTTTATATTTATTCTTTTATTTTGTAATAAGTCTTCTGCTATGTAATAAGTACTCTGATGTTTTGTGACATTTATCTCTATACACTCTATTATTATATATGTTATCTTCTTGGCGCATGTATGAGATGCACCCGGCTTTGTTCCTTAAGGCCCGGGTGTGACAGAAGTGGTATCAGAGGAAATGTTGACTGTAGGACGAAACCTAGATAGAAATGGACAAACCCTTACCTACTTAACTTATTCTGATTCATTCTATACTTACCTTACTCTGATTCTTTCTATACTTATCTTGATCCTGTCTCACCTTCTACTGTTCTACTCTGATCATTCTTACCTTTTCTATTCTGAGACAAGACGGGTTTCACACCTTGGAATCCTTACTCCCATGACATTTTAAGAGATAGGAAGCCTAAGACAAAATCAAAACTATTTTCTATATTAAAAAAAGTTGTTTGATTGTTCTGATGAAAAATGTCTGATTTGCTTCTTTGATTGATTGAGATATTATATATGGACATCTTAGCATGTTCCACCATAAGGTAATGAATTAGCTATGGTAGGTAAAACATTAATCTGCTTAGCTAATAAATCCCCAAAGTAACATGACTCGTAATTACTGCCTTGTCTTCTACTCTCTCTTACCATATGTATCTAACTCAGATGGTCAATACCAGGAGGGGTGGTGGAATTGATTTGCCTCCTAATCGACACACTCGGAGGATATATAGACAACCTCAGCCATAGCCAGCAGAGTTGAATCCTCCTAATCCTCCACCAGGCGGAGTTGACCCACTGATTGCAGCTCAGATGAGCATGATGCAGCAAATGACAAACACTATGGCAGATATGCGTGCTCAGATGCAGCAAGAACGCCAGGAGATGCGTCAGGAAAAAGAAGAGATACGACAAGAAGTTGCGCCAGGAGCGAGAGGTGATACACCAGGAAAGGAGGGCACAACAGCAACAGCAACAATAGCTGCAACAATAATTTCAACAACAGCAGCAGCAACAACAAATACCATTGCATCCACCACCACCACCAGTTCCACCTCATGATAAGCACCGGGAATTTATGAGTCATAAGCCATCGACCTTCGCCAGTTCGCCAGATCCACTTGATGCAGATGATTGGTTGAAGTCAATTGAGAAGATGCTCAACATCGCCCAATGCTCAGACAGGGAGAAAGTTCTTTATGCCTCTGGTCGTCTGACAGGTCCTGCTGCTGACTGGTGGGATTCTTATACTGCTGCCCATGATGCTGCTGATACTATTACTTGGGCAGAGTTCAGTACACAATTCAGGAACTACCATATTCCAGCTGGTTTGATAAAGATCAAGAAGAAGGAGTTTCTGTCATTGAAGCAAGGCAACATGTCAGTCAGCGAGTACAGAGATAAATTCATTCAGCTGTCGAGATATGCTCCGGAGGAAGTTGCTGAGGATGAAAGAAAGCAGGAGCACTTCATTGAAGGACTTAATGGACCCCTACAGTATGCACTGGTGGCACACACATTTCCGTCGTTTTAGAGGCTACTGCATAAGGCTCTTGCTATTGAACACAAGCGTGTTCAACTGGGAGATCTGAAGAGGAAGGCTATCTCACAGGGACAGGGTAGCAGCAGTGTTTGTCCCCGCTACGTCTCGCCACAGGGTACACCAACTCGACTAGGAGGACCACGCTCAGTTCAGTATGCTCCATAGGGGTCTCCACGGACACCTCCTACTCGTCAGGCTACTCCCACTGGCACCCCGACAAGGCCTGTAGGACAGAAGACCGGCCCTACATGCTTCAAGTGCAGTCAGATTGGGCACTATACTAATGCTTGTCCTATGGGGAATTCTGGTACACCAGCTAAGAACAAGCAACAGACTCCTGGCAAGGGATATTCTATAGCCAGAGTTAATCAAGTCAGCATCGATGATACTCCTGATGGTGCTGACATCGTACTCGATATGTTTTACATTAATGCAATTCCTACAACAATACTATTTGATTCTGGTGCTACACATTCGTTCATGTCTGCTCGATATGCCAACACTAATGAGATACCCCTGCTAAATATGAGAAAACCAATGATAGTAATCACACCTAAAGGGCCTATTGAGGCGAATCAAATGACACGTAGTGTCGGGGACCATAATTAGGGGTACCCTCAAGACACCTAATTCTCAGCTGGTAACCCCCATCAGCATAAAGCTGCAGAGGCCTGATGGGTGCGATTAAGTCAGGGATCAGTCCATACGAGCGACTCGATCACGCCTAGCCCGAGCCTAGCCTCGGGCAAGGGCAGCCGACCCTGAGGTGTTTCCGTCTCGCCCGAGGCCCCCTTTTTTACGGCAGACGCATCTCCGGCTCGCCCGAGGCCTTGCCTTCGCTAAGAAGCAACCCAGACTAAATCACCGCACCAACCGACCAAGTCGCGGGGGCATTTAACGCAAAGGTAGCCTGACACCTTTATCCTGACGCGCGCCCCCAGGCAGAGCCGAAGTGACCGCCGTCACTTCGCCGCTCCACTGACCGGTCTAACAAAAGGATAGCGCCGCCTGCGCCATCCCGACTGCAGTGCCACTTGACAGAGTGAGACTGACAGGCAGCCAGGCCTTGCCAAAGGCGCCATAGGAAGCTCCGCCCGACCCAGGGCTCGGACTCGGGCTAAGGCCCCGGAAGACGGCGAACTCCGCTCCGCCCGACCCAGGGCTCGGACTCGGGCTAAGGCCCCGGAAGACGGCGAACTCCGTTCCGCCCGACCCAGGGCTCGGACTCGGGCTAAGGCCCCGGAAGACGACGAACTCCGCTCCGCCCGACCCAGGGCTCGGACTCGGGCTAAGGCCCCGGAAGACGGCGAACTCCGCTCCGCCCGACCCTAGGGCTCGGACTCGGGCTAAGGCCCCGGAAGACGACGAACTCCGCTTCGCCCGACCCCAAGGGTCGGACTCCGCCCTGGCCTCTGCCGAACGACCTCCGCCTCGCCCGACCCAGGAGCTCGGGCTCGGCCTCGGCCATGGAAGACAGACTCGACCTCGGCCTCGGAGGAGCTTCCACGTCGCCCGACCTAGGGCACAAGTCCGCCACGTCAACAGGAAGCGCCATCATCACCCTACCCCGAGCCGACTCGGGCCGCAGAGAACAAGACCGACGTCCCATCTGGCTAGCTTCGCCAGATAGGCAATGATGGCGCCCCGCTAGACCCATGACGACGGCGGCTCTCAGCTCCCTTACGGAAGCAGGGGGATGTCAGCAAGGGCCCAACTGCTCCGACAGCTGTCCCTCCGCCAGGCTCCGTTTCTCCTCCGACAGCCACGACACCACACCAGCTGGGTGCCAAGATCTCTCCGGCTGCCACATTGGCATGTACCTAGGGCGCTAGCTCTCCCCCGCTAGACACGTAGCACTCTGCTGCACCCCCATTGTACACCTGGATCCTCTCCTTACGCCTATAAAAGGAAGGACCAGGGCCTTCTTAGAGAAGGTTGGCCGCACGGGAACGAGGGCAGGGCAGGCGCTCTCTTGGGGCCACTCGCTTCCCTCACCCGCGTGGACGCTTGTAACCCCCTACTGCAAGCGCACCCGACCTGGGCGCGGGACGAACACGAAGGCCGCGGGATCTCCACCTCCCTCACGACTCGGCTCCGGCCACCTCGCTTTCCCCCCTTCACGCTCGCCCACGCGCTCGACCCATCTGGGCTGGGGCACGCGACACACTCACTCGTCGGCTTAGGGACCCCCCGGTCTTGAAACGCCAACAGTTGGCGCGCCAGGTAGGGGGCTGCTGCGTGTTGACGAGCAGTTTCCCGTTAAGCTCCAGATGGGCAGTCTCCAACGACCTCTCCAACCCGGGACGGTGCTCCGTTTCGGGAGTCTTGAGTTCATGTCTTTCGACGGCAGCTACGACATGATACTCCTTCCACCGTCGCGCGACGGCGACAATGGCGGCCGACAGCCCGCCCGCCGGCGGCGGAATCGACGACGTCTTCCCCGCGTGGTGGAGGAACAACATTCGAGCTCGCCCCGTCCTCTCCCTCGCCATCGGAGGAGGAGGCGGGGCAACCAGGGCCGAGCGGGAGGCTGCGCTCCGTCGGCTGTCGAGCGAATCGACATCCCCAGCGCCCCAACGGAGGACGCGTCGGGCGTCAACCTCGCGTTTGAGGCGAAGGCGAGCGCCGTCCCCCCGCGACACGCCAATCCCGAGCAAGTGGACGACGCCAGCACGCTCGCGGAGGGCCTGCAGGACGTCGCCCTCGTACCCAAGACGACGGCGCAGTCAGTCCCTGATGTGACTTCGTCGCTCCTCGTCGACCAAAAGGTACCGACTGATTCCCATCCTACGTCCTTTCGACTCGACCTCAACCCGCCTAGCGGCCTCGCTTTGGCGGGCGCTCACGTTGAGGCGAGTGCAACCCCTCTGGGGTTTCGTGTGCGGTCGCCTTGGGACCGATTGACGGACGTCTCGACCTACGGGCCCTCTGGGTCCGAGGAAGATGACGATCCCTGCATCTGCTGGGATTTCTCTGGATCTGGCAACCCCAGTGCCATGCGAGACTTCATGACCGCATGTAACTACTGCCTCTCCGACTGTTCCGACGGCAGTCGCAGCCTTGACGACAAGGACTGCGGCCCGAGCCGCGAATGTTTCCACGTCGAGCTAGGGGATCCCTCCAGAGGCAACCGTCTCGGCATGCCGGAGGATGGCGATCTCCCTAGGCCAGTGCCTCGCACCGACATCCCGCGGGAGCTAGCTGTGGTCCCCGTTCCGGCGGGGGGGTCACGACCCACAGCTCGAGCAAGTCCGCGGGGCGCAGGCCGGGCTCGACGAGGGAGCAGGAGCGCTCGAGTCGATCCGCCGGTACGTCGGGCAGGTATGGGCGGGCCAGCCCCCGGCCGGAGAAATACGTCACCTGCCCCAGGGTTTCCAGCACCGCATCGCCAACGATGCCAGGGACAGGCCGCCACCCGCATCCAGCGGGATCGGTCAGAACCTGGCAGCCGCAGCGATGCTCCTCCGCGCGATGCCGGAGCCATCAACCACCGAGGGTCGACGAATCCAGGGAGAGCTCAAGGATCTCCTGGAAGGCGCTGCGGCCCGACGGGCCGAGAGCTCTGCCTCCCGAAGGCAGGGGTACCCCTCGGAACCTCATGCCGCGACTTCCCGACTCATGCGGGAAGCCTCGGTCTACACCGGGTGCATGCGCAACACCGCGCCTGCGGCCCCGGGCCACCTCGGCAACGAGCACCATCATCGCGACCGTCGGGCCCGCCTCGACGAAAGGGTGCGCCGAGGCTATCACCCCAGGCGTGGGGGACGCTACGACAGCGGGGAGGATCGGAGTCCCTCGCCCGAACCACCCGGTCCGCAGGCCTTCAGCCGGGCCATTCGGCGGGCGCCGTTTCCGGCCCGATTCCGACCCCCGACTACTATCACAAAGTACTCGGGGGAAACAAGACCGGAATTGTGGCTCGCGGACTACCGCCTGGCCTGTCAACTGGGTGGAACGGACGACGACAACCTCATCATCCGCAACCTCCCCCTGTTCCTCTCCGACACTGCTCGCGCCTGGTTGGAGCACCTGCCTCCAGGGCAGATCTCCAACTGGGAGGATTTGGTCCAAGCCTTCGCCGGCAACTTCCAGGGCACGTACGTGCGCCCCGGGAATAACTGGGACCTCCGAAGCTGCCGGCAACAGCCGGGAGAGTCTCTTCGGGACTACATCCGGCGGTTCTCGAAGCAGCGCACCGAGCTGCCCAACATCACCGACTCAGATGTCATCGGCGCGTTCCTTGCCGGCACCACTTGCCGTGACCTAGTGAGCAAGTTGGGTCGCAAGACCCCCACCAGGGCGAGCGAGCGGATGGACATCGCCACCAAGTTCGCCTCTGGCCAGGAGGCAGTCGAGGGCATCTTCCGAAAGGACAAGCAGCCCCAGGGCCGCCCGTCGGAGGATGCTCCCGAGGCGTCTACTCCGCTCGGCGCCAAGAAGAAAGGCAGGAAGAAGTCGCGAGCGAAACGCGACGCTGCCGACGCAGACCTTGTCGCCGCCACCGAGCACAAGAACCCTCGGAAGCCCCCCGGAGGGGCTAACCTCTTCGACAAGATGCTCAAGGAGACGTGCCCTTACCATCAGGGGCCCGTCAAGCACACCCTCGAGGAGTGCGTCATGCTTCGGCGCCACTTCCACAAAGCCGGGCCACCCGTAGAGGGTGGCAGGGCCCGCGACGACGACAAAAAGGAAGATCACCAAGCAGGAGAGTTCCCTGAGGTCTGCGACTGCTTCATGATCTGCGGAGGGCATGCGGCGAATGCCTCGGCTCGGTATCGCAAGCGAGAGCGTCGGGAGGTCTGCTCGGTGAAGGTGGCGGCGCCAGTCTACCTAGACTGGTCCGACAAGCCCATCACTTTCGACCAAGCTGACCACCCCGACCACGTGCCGAGCCCGGGGAAGTACCTGCTCGTCGTCGACCCCATCATCGGCGACGTTAGGCTCACCAAGGTCCTGATGGATGGGGGCAGCTGCCTCAACATCATCTACGCCGAGACCCTCAGGCTCCTGCGCGTCGATCTATCCTCCGTCCGAGCAGGCGCTGCGCCCTTCCACGGGATCATTCCTGGGAAGCGCGTCCAGCCCCTCGGACGGCTCGACCTTCCTGTCTGCTTCGGAACACCCTCCAACTTCCGAAGGGAGACTTTGACGTTCGAGGTGGTCGGGTTCCGAGGAACCTACCACGCAGTATTGGGGAGGCCATGCTACGCGAAGTTCATGGCCATCCCCAACTACACCTACCTGAAGCTCAAGATGTCGGGCCCCAACGGGGTCATCACCGTCGGCCCCACGTACAAACACGCGTTCGAATGCGATGTGGAGTGCGTGGAGTACGCCGAGGCCCTCGCCGAGTCCGAGGCCCTCATCGCCGACCTGGAAAACCTCTCCCGAGAGGTGCCGGACGTGAAGCGACACGCCGGCAACTTCGAGCCAGCGGAGACGGTTAAGACCGTCCCTCTCGACCCCAGTGGCGACACCTCCAAGCAGATCCGGATCGGTTCCAGGCTCGACCCCAAATAGGAAGCAGTGCTCGTCGACTTTCTCCGCGCAAACGCCGACGTCTTTGCGTGGAGTCCCTCGGACATGCCCGGCATACCGAGGGATGTCGCCGAGCACTCGCTGGATATTCGGGCCAGAGCCTGACCGGTCAGGCAGCCTCTGCGCCGATTCGACGAGGAAAAGCGCAGGGTGATAGGCGAGGAGATCCACAAGCTAATGGCAGCAGGGTTCATCAAAGAGGTATTCCATCCCGAATGGCTTGCCAACCCTGTGCTTGTGAGAAAGAAAGGGGGGAAATGGCGGATGTGTGTAGACTACACTGGTCTCAACAAAGCATGTCCGAAGGTTCCCTACCCTCTACCTCGCATCGATCAAATCGTGGATTCCACTGCTGGGTGCGAAACGCTGTCTTTCCTTGATGCCTACTCAGGGTATCATCAAATCAAGATGAAAGAATCCAACCAGCTCGCGACTTCTTTCATCACGCCCTTCGGCATGTACTGCTATGTCACCATGCCGTTCGGTTTGAGGAATGCGGGTGCAACGTACCAGCGATGCATGAACCATGTGTTCGGCGAACACATCGGTCGCACGGTCGAGGCCTACGTCGATGACATCGTAGTCAAGACAAGGAAAGCCTCCGACCTCCTCTACGACCTTGAAGTGACATTCCGGTGTCTCAAGGCAAAGGACGTCAAGCTCAATCCCGAAAAGTGTGTCTTCGGGGTGCCCCGAGGCATGCTCCTGGGGTTCATCGTCTCCGAGCGAGGCATCGAAGCCAACCCGGAGAAGATCGCAGCCATCACCAGCATGGGGCCCATCAAGGACTTAAAGGGCGTACAAAGGGTCATGGGATGTCTCGCGGCCTTGAGCCGTTTCATCTCACGCCTCGGCGAAAGAGGCCTGCCTCTGTACCGCCTCTTAAGGAAGGCCGAGTGCTTCACTTGGACCCCCGAGGCCAAGGAAGCTCTCGGGAACCTGAAGGCGCTCCTCACCCAGGCGCCTATCTTGGTACCCCCAGCTCGTGGAGAAGCCCTCTTGGTCTACGTCGCCGCGACCACTCAGGTGGTTAGCGCCGCGATTGTGGTCGAAAGGCAAGAAGAGGGGCATGCATTTCCCATTCAGAGGCCAGTTTACTTCGTCAGCGAGGTGCTGTCCGAAACCAAGATCCGCTACCCACAAGTTCAGAAGCTACTGTATGCAGTGATCCTGACGAGGCGAAAGTTGCGACATTACTTCGAGTCTCATCCGGTAACTGTGGTGTCATCCTTCCCCCTGGGGGAGATCATCTAGTGCCGAGAGGCCTCGGGCTGGATCGCAAAGTGGGCGGTAGAAATCATGGGCGAGACAATCTCGTTCGCCCCTCGGAAGGCCATCAAGTCCCAGGTACTGGCGGACTTCGTAGCCAAATGGGTCGACACCCAGTTGCCGACGGCTCCGATCCAACCGGAGCTCTGGACCATGTTTTTCGATGGGTCGCTAATGAAGACGGGAGCCGGCACGGGCCTGCTCTTCGTCTCGCCCCTCAGGAAACACCTGCGCTACGTGCTGCGCCTCCATTTCCCGGCGTCCAACAATGTGGCTGAGTACGAAGCTCTGATCAACGGATTGCGAATCGCCATCGAGCTAGGGGTCCGACGCCTCGACGCTCGTGGCGACTCGCAGCTCGTCATCGACCAGGTCATGAAGAACTCCCACTGTCGCGACCCGAAGATGGAGGCCTGCTGTGATGAGGTTCGACGCCTGGAAGACAAGTTCTACGGGCTCGAGCTTAACCACATCGCCCGGCGCTACAACGAGACTGCGGACGAGCTGGCAAAGATAGCCTCGGGGCGAACGACGGTTCCCCCGGACGTCTTCTCCCGGGATCTGCACCAACCCTCCGTCAAGATCAGCGACAAGCCCGAGCCCGAGGCGCCCTCAGCCCCGTCCGAGGTACCCTCGGCCCAGCCCGAGGCGTCCTCGGTTCAGCCCGAGGAACCCTCGGCCCCCGAGGGCGAGGCACTGCGCATCGAGGAGGAGCGGAGCGGGGTCACGCCTGATCGAGATTGGCAGACCCCGTACCTGCAATATCTCTGCCAAGGAGAGCTACCCCTCGACCAGGCCGAGGCTCGGCGGGTAGCGCGACGCGCTAAGTCGTTCGTCTTGCTGGGCGATGAGAAGGAGCTCTACCACCGCAGCCCCTCGGGCATCCTCCAGCGATGCATCTCCATCGCCGAAGGTCAGGAACTCCTGCAAGAGATACACTCGGGGGCTTGCGGCCATCACGCAGCGCCTCGAGCCCTTGTCGGGAACGCTTTCCGGCAAGGCTTCTACTGGCCAACGGCGGTGGCTGACGCCACTAGAATCGTCCGCACCTGCAAAGGGTGTCAATTCTATGCGAAGCAGACCCACCTGCCCGCTCAGGCTCTGCAGACAATACCCATCACCTGGCCCTTCGCTGTGTGGGGGCTGGACCTCGTCGGCCCTCTGCAGAAGGCGCCCGGGGGCTACACGCACCTGCTGGTCGCTGTCGACAAATTCTCTAAGTGGATCGAGGTCCGACCCCTAAACGGCATCAGGTCCGAGCAGGCGGTGGCGTTCTTCACCAACATCATCCATCGCTTCGGGGTCCCAAACTCCATCATCACCGACAACGGCACCCAGTTCACCGGCAGAAAATTCTTGGATTTTTGCGAGGATCACAACATCCGGGTGGACTGGGCTGCCGTAGCTCATCCCATGTCGAATGGGCAAGTAGAGCGTGCCAATGGCATGATTCTACAAGGGCTCAAGCCTCGGATTTACAACGACCTCAACAAGTTCGGCAAGCGATGGATGAAGGAACTCCCCTCGGTGGTCTGGAGCCTGAGGACAACGCCGAGCCGAGCCATGGGTTTCACGCCGTTCTTCCTGGTCTACGGGGCCGAGGCCGTCTTGCCCACTGACCTGGAATACGGCTCCCCGAGGACGAGGGCCTACGACGATCAAAGCAACCAAGCTAGCCGAGAAGACTCGCTGGACCAGCTGGAAGAGGCTCGGGACAGGGCCTTACTACACTCGGCGCGGTATCAGCAGTCCCTGCGACGCTACCACGCCCGAGGGGTCCGACCCCGAGACCTCCAGGTGGGCGACCTGGTGCTTCGACTGCGGCAAGACGCCCGAGGGAGGCACAAGCTCACGCCCCCCTGGGAGGGGCCATTCGTCATCGCCAAAGTCCTGAAGCCCGGAACGTACAAGCTGGCCAACAGTCAAGGCGAGGTCTACGGCAACGCATGGAACATCCAACAGCTACGTCGCTTCTACCCTTAAGATGTTTCCAAGTTGTTCATATACCTCGCACTCACGCAAAGTTTAGTCAACAAGGAAGGGTCGGCCTCACCTCAGCAAAGCCCGACCCTCCCTCGGGGGCTAAAAGGGGGGAAACCCCCTCTGCGTCAAAATTTTCCTCGAAAAAAAAATCTCTTCTACCAGAATATCTTTCGTGCTTTTTGACTACTTCGAAAAGTGGGTCCTGGAAACGACGGAGTACACGTAAGCAGCCAAGGCTGACCGAGCCGAGGGACTCCTACGCCTCCGGGATACGGATACCTCACTCATCACCTTCTGCGATAAGTAACTCGCGTTCGGATAAAGTGACTCCGCGGATCGAACAAGTCTTTACGTTCGAAAGCCCTTCTGCCGAAGCAATCCTTCGAGCCTTCTCGACCGAGTCGGTGACAGGGCCTCATGGACGGGTGAAAGTACGCGTAAGCGGCAAGGCCGACCGAGCCGAGGGACTCCCACGCCTCCGGGATACGGATATCTCACTCATCACCTTCCGCGAGAAGCAACTCTCGCTCGCACAAACATCCCTGTTACCGACAAAAAGTCCAGATACTCGAAACGAGAGGAAAAGAGACGCAGCTTTACAACGCGGCGAGGGTGTGTGTTCTAGCCTCGACGGCCGCACGAGGCGCACGCTACAAGACAATCTGATCCTGCAGGCTCGGGTCTTGACGTTGGAAGAGGGCAGCAACACCCTCGGCATCGACGGCACCTTCAGCAAGGCCCGACCTAGCCTCGGACGGCGACGTGGTCCGAGGTTCTCCGCTCCGAAGGACGACGTCATCACCACGCCCGGGCTACCGCTGCCAGGGACTTCTCCGGGAATCCGGCCCGAGCAGGCGGCTCAGCCAGTCACCCCCGGGGCCTCGGCCAACCATCTTCCAAGGGCGCCAGCCTGGTCCGAAGCCTCGGCTGATCAACTCCGACGTCGATCCTGCCAACGGACAACCCGGCTAGGCTCCGGCCAACCAGGTTTCATTTTCGAGCCAACTCCGCCTCTGTTCATGCTGATATCGCTACCCCTGGCCTCGGCTCATCGAAGAGCGGCCGAGGGGTCTCTTTAACTAAGCTAGAGGAACCTCGGACAGCAAGGCCGACCGAGCCGAGGGACTCCTACGCCTCCGGGATACGGATACCTTACTCGTCACCTTGACACGGGGTGACTCATGCTTGGTGAAGCGGTTCAGATAGTCAACAGACGAGTCTTAGCGCTCAAAAATGAGGAAAAAACACGGCTCCGTGCCGTAATTACATACATGTTCAGGCCCCGAAAGCCGAAATGAACAAAAAACACCGGCATTCGAAGTGCCGTTACAAACGGAACTCCGGTTCCCCCCCGCAGGTACGAACAACCCCACTCGATAGGGGCGGGGCTGCGGGGCTGCGGGAGACTAACGGGCGGCTCGCCGCCGCCCGCTCTGGCCACGACGACGACGGCCCCCGCTCCGGATGGCCGAACTGCAGCAGCGCAGGCCTCAGGGTAGGCGCCGCTGCAATCTTGCCCTCGCCCACGCCGACGCTCGAGGGGCGAGGACAGGTACAAAGGGCCGGAGGCCCGAAGCGCGGATGGTGGCGGTAATCCCGTCGGCGATGGGGACTTCTCGAGCCGCCTCCGCCTCGGCACCAACGGCAGGAGCCATCAGCCTACCGGCGGATCCCCACTCAAGTCCTCCCAGATGAGTGGGGCACCGGCCTCCGCGTAAAGGCGCCGCCCCGGTGCAAAGGCAGGACCACCCCAGAACACGAACGCCGCCCTAGCAGCGCGCGGCGTCTAGGGTGGTCCTCCCGTGTACACGGCGCGGCAGCCGCCCCCTATAGAAGGGGCCGCCGGGAGCCAAGCCAACGGACCCGACACGCTGGAGGTGACGACGCATGCCGTCGATCCACCCCGCGTTGTCGAAGTCCGGGCCGCCCGCAGGGCCAGTGAGCGCCCTCTCCCTCGAATGCTGCGGGAGAGGATGACCCACGAACCCGTGCGGGAGGTAGAGCGCCGGCTCAGCCCGGCACCCACCCCAGCGAGGATGATGAACATCCTTGAAGCTGAGGGTGGGACCAAGATCGCAGCCCGGTTTGCTCCTCCCCACCCAGGAGCTGGTGGTCACCGTCTCGGGTGACCCCTAGCGGAGGGGAGCAACCGGGCTGCATGATGAAAATCCTTGAAGCCGAACGATGGCTGAAAGGTACCAACTCCCACGGAGTTGCGTTCCTCCAACGATGAGGCGAAAAGACGGCGGTTTCCCCCATCCGGGGGCCTAGAAGGTGGAAAGACACAGTGCATAAGGGAGAAAGAAGACGTGGTCGCCTTACGAAAGGGGTCGCCCTCCTTTTTAAAGGCGACTCTCCCTGCTTGCGCCCCCAACCGTCATGGGCTGAGTCTTCTCCAACACGCTTCCAAAGCCCTCCCCTGCGGCGCGGGGGCTGGGTCCCGCATGTCATGCAGACCGGCTCCGAGCAGAAGAAGCCAAACCGCCGCGCATGGCGCACGCAACCGCCCAGCGGTTACAAGTGACCCTCCACTTTTGCCCAGACCAACGGGCGAAAGGGGCGGGCAGCCATGCAGGCGGCATGCAACCGCGCCAAGTGGACGCGCCTCTCCGACTCCCGACACGCCAGCATGGAGGCCCAGGCCCACGCGTCGCGCGACCGGCGCGCCGGATGCTGCATGCAAGCAACTGTACCACTTGCGCCACCACCGCACCTCCTCGATTGCGGAACCGATACCGCGACCCGAGGCGACCCAGCGCGCGACCAGGCAGCGCCAGCCTGACGCGGCGGTCAAACGCGGTCAAAAGCGGGCCGACAGTGATGACGGTGGCAGGCACACGGGAGCAGCGGTCATGCCGTCAGCCAAGCTTACGTCCCATCCGGAGGCAGCGAGAGAACCCCCTCTCACGGCGTGAAGACGACGCGCCCGTGACCCGTTCCTCGAACGGCTCGCGCACGCGCAATGGCAGCCCCGCCAACTACCCGCCCCGTCGCATTAACTCCGCGGCTGGACAGGCGGCGCTTCTGGAGCAGCGGGCGACGCCTCGCCTTCGCCAAAACAACCGCACCAAAAAAAAAAGGTATGCCGCGTCATTCGGTTTCGTATCCTTTGTCCTTTTTTTCTTCTTTCTCTATCTCTTGCAACAGGGACCGGGAAAGGGGGATACCCCGAAAGGAATCCTTCCCCGTGAAGGAACTAGGCTCCGAGCCTCCTTACTGATCAGGGGTTCGAAGGCTGGCCCCCCGAAGGGTTCAACAGCCGCCTCAGATCGCGTGGGCCCGACACCCACTACTGGTCAGAGGTTCGAAGGCCGGCCCCCCGAAAGGTTCCACGGCCGCCTCAGGCTACTCGGGCTCCGTGCCCATTACAGATCAGGGGTTCGAAGGTTGGCCCCCCGAAGGGTTCACAGTCGCCTCAGACACCGAGCGAGGGATGACCAGGGGTACGTTCGATACATAACCGAGGCTCGGGCTGCGCTCCCGAGGTACCCTAGGACATTTCCGAGACCAGCGGGAGCGATCCTGTAATGGAATCCCATCGGAGGGAGGCATCGAGCCCTCGGACCCCGTCGCCAGGGGACCGGGTCCGGCAGATCACCCGCAGGTACTTTTGGGCGTGCCTCCGGGCCCCTAGCCGACCCCCAACGAACGGGGCACGGACGTCCACTCGGATTACCCGCTTGCAGCTCACCGGAGACACCATGTTCGGTGCCCATCGAGGGTAACATGGCGCTCTCCCCCCTCCTCCTTGCGGAAAGGCGACGTAGGGGCGTATGTAAAAAAGCCGAGTCTGTCCCTGATCGCCCTCTCGCCCTGTGCGGAGGCTCGGGGGGCTGCTCTCGCAAACCCGGCTCCGGCCCAACCGTTGACAGCGTCAACATACCAGCCCGAGAACTTGGGCCCCGACAGAGCACCCGGGCTACGGCCAGTTCGCATGAGGGAACCACCAGACCAGCCGAAGCATTACGCGAGGCATTAAGACCTCGAAGGAGTGAAACCACTCCTCTGAGGCCTCGGGGGCTACACCCTGCGGGTGCGCTCGCGCGCACCCACCGGAATAAAATGCAACCGAGAAAGGCTGGTCCCCTTGCAAAAAAGTGCGACGAAAGCCTCCAAGCGAGTGCTAACACTCCCTTCGAGGCTCGGGGGCTACTGTCGGGGACCATAATTAGGGGTACCCTCAAGACGCCTAATTCTCAGCTGGTAACCCCCATCAGCATAAAGCTGCAGAGGCCTGATGGGTGCGATTAAGTCAGGGATCAGTCCATACGAGCGACTCGATCACGCCTAGCCCGAGCCTAGCCTCGGGCAAGGGCAGCCGACCCTGAGGTGTTTCCGTCTCGCCCGAGGCCCCCTTTTTTACGGCAGACGCATCTCCGGCTCGCCCGAGGCCTTGCCTTCGCTAAGAAGCAACCCTGACTAAATCGCCGCACCAACCGACCGAGTCGCGGGGGCATTTAACGCAAAGGTAGCCTAACACCTTTATCCTGACGCGTGCCCCCTGGCAGAGCTGAAGTGACCGCCGTCACTTCGCCGCTCCACTGACCGGTCTGACAAAAGGACAGCGCCGCCTGCGCCATCCCGACTGCAGTGCCACTTGACAGAGTGAGACTGATAGGCAGCCAGGCCTTGCCAAAGGCGCCATAGGAAGCTCCGCCCGACCTAGGGCTCGGACTCGGGCTAAGGCCTCGGAAGACGGCGAACTCCGCTCCGCCCGACCCAGGGCTCGGACTCGGGCTAAGGCCCCGGAAGACGGCGAACTCCGTTCCGCCCGACCCAGGGCTCGGACTCGGGCTAAGGCCCCGGAAGACGACGAACTCCGCTCCGCCCGACCCAGGGCTCGGACTCGGGCTAAGGCCCCGGAAGACGGCGAACTCCGCTCCGCCCGACCCAGGGCTCGGACTCGGGCTAAGGCCCCGGAAGACGACGAACTCCGCTTCGCTCGACCCCAGGGGTCGGACTCCGCCCTGGCCTCTGCCGAACGACCTCCGCCTCGCCCGACCCAGGAGCTCGGGCTCGGCCTCGGCCATGGAAGACAGACTCGACCTCGGCCTCGGAGGAGCTTCCACGTCGCCCGACCTAGGGCACAAGTCCGCCACGTCAACAGGAAGCGCCATCATCACCCTACCCCGAGCCGACTCGGGCCGCAGAGAACAAGACCGACGTCCCATCTGGCTAGCTCCGCCAGATAGGCAATGATGGCGCCCCGCTAGACCCATGACGACGGCGGCTCTCAGCTCCCTTACGGAAGCAGGGGGACGTCAGCAAGGGCCCAACTGCTCCGACAGCTGTCCCTCCGCCAGGCTCCGTTTCTCCTCCGACAGCCACGACACCACACCAGCTGGGTGCCAAGATCTCTCCGGCTGCCACATTAGCATGTACCTAGGGTGCTAGCTCTCCCCCGCTAGACACGTAGCACTCTGCTGCACCCCCATTGTACACCTGGATCCTCTCCTTACGCCTATAAAAGGAAGGACCAGGGCCTTCTTAGAGAAGGTTGGCCGCACGGGAACGAGGGCAGGGCAGGCGCTCTCTTGGGGCCGCTCGCTTCCCTCACCCGCGTGGACGCTTGTAACCCCCTACTGCAAGCGCACCCGACCTGGGCGCGGGACGAACACGAAGGCCGCGGGATCTCCACCTCCCTCACGACTCGGCTCCAGCCACCTCGCTTTCCCCCCTTCGCGCTCGCCCACGCGCTCGACCCATCTGGGCTGGGGCACGCGGCACACTCACTCGTCGGCTTAGGGACCCCCGGTCTCGAAACGCCGACACGTAGATTGACATTATCAATATGGGAAGAGAATTTGGAGCTACTGCTATAATATTAGAGGCCAGCAGTATAGATCTGATCCTTGGTACGTCATGATTAAGGAAGGCAAAGGCCATTATAGCATGTGGTAGAGGTACTATAGAGCTCACTAGCCCTAAAGGAGAAACATTTCAAGTTAATATTGCAGTAACCACCTCATCCAAGCGTGCAATGTTCTTTATACCTGAGGAGTTTGTTGGTGACAACATCCGGGTGGTTAGAGATTTTCCGGATGTCTTTCCAGAGGAGTTACCAGGGATGCCACAATATAGGGAAGTTGAGTTTGTCATTGATCTTTTACCTAGAACTGCCCCTATTTCTAAATGACCATACAGGATGGCTGTAGAAGAACTGAAGGAGCTTAAGAAGCAGTTAATTGAGTTATAGGAAGTAGGGTATATTCGTCCGAGTTCCTCACCTTGGGGAGCACCAGTGTTATTTGTACAGAAGAAGGATGGATCGCAACGGATGTGTGTGGACTATAGATCACTTAATGATGTCATTGTGAAGAACAAGTATCCATTACCCCGTATTGAGGATTTGTTTGATCAGATGAGAGGAGCCAGGGTATTCTCGAAGATTGATCTCCGATCGGGATACCATCAGATGAAGATTAGACCATCAGATATTCCTAAGACGGCTTTCTCAACCCGATATGGATTATACGAGTTTACTGTTATATCATTTAGATTAACCAATGCACCAGCTTATTTCATGAATTTGATGAATAAGGTGTTTATGAAGTATTTGGATAGATTCGTCGTGGTGTTCATCGACGATATTCTTATCTATTCTAAGAGTGAAAGTGATCATGAACAACATCTAAGGTTGGTGCTACAGAAGTTACGAGATAATCAACTCTATGCTAAGTTCAGCAAGTGCGAGTTTTGGATTGACAAGGTGCCATTCCTTGGTCATATTATTTCTAATGGAGGAATAGCAGTGGATCCTGCTAAAGTGAAGGAGATAATGGAGTGGAGAGTGCCCACTACAGTTACTGAGATTCGAAGTTTCTTGGGGCTTGCAGGCTATTATCGGAGATTTATTGAGGGGTTCTCTAAGATTGCCAAGCCTATGACCTCGCTTTTGGAGAAAGGAAGAGAATTCAAGTGGAATGAGAAATTCCAAGAAAGCTTTGATAAATTGAAGGAGAGACTTATGTCACCACCAGTGTTGATTATGCCAGATCTACAGAAGGGATTTGATATTTATTGTGATGCATGTGGCCAGGGATTGGGGTGTGTGCTTATGTAAGAAGGACATGTGATCGCCTATGCATCTCGTCAGTTGAAGAAACATGAACTGAACTACCCCACTCATGACTTAGAGCTGGCAGCAGTTGTGCATGCACTTAAGATTTGTAGACACTACATTATGGGAACTAAGTGCCAAGTATACACAGATCATAAGAGCTTGAAGTACATATTCACTCAGAAGGATCTCAACCTTCGGTAACGCCATTGGTTGGAGCTTATTAAGGATTATGACTTGGAGATTCATTACCACCCAGGCAAGGCAAATTTGGTTGCAGATGCCTTGAGTCGGAAAGAGCATGTGCACTCAGCTTTCGTTATCCAGCTACCCGATGAATTAGCAAAAGATTTTGAGAGACTCAACTTGGGAATTGTTACACATACGGAAGGAGTTACCATTGAATTAGAACCTACCTTGGAGCAGGAAATTCGTAAAGGTCAGATTGGTGATGCTAAGATTCAGGAGATCAAGGATCTGATAATAGAGGGTAGAGGCCTAGAATTCACAGAGGATGAGCAAGGCACGATATGGTTCAAGAATCGGATTTGTGTTCCTGATATCGATAGTCTTCGGGAAACCATATTGAAGGAGGCACATGATTCAGTTTATTTTATTCATCCTGGGAGTACTAAGATGTATCAGGATTTGAAGCAAAAATATTGGTGGTATGGATTGAAGAGAGATGTGGCTGCACATGTGGCTATGTGCGATGTGTGCCAAAGAGTTAAGGCTGAACACCATAGGCCAGCCGGACTACTGCATCCACTGAAGATACCTGAGTGGAAATGGGAAGAGATTGACATGGACTTCATTGTTGGATTACCCCGCACGTCTGCTGGATATGATTCTATATGGGTGATTGTGGACAGGCTAACTAAAGTAGCCCACTTTATTCCAGTGAAGACCACATATTTAGGAGCCAAGTTAGCAGAGTTGTACATGGCATGGATTGTATGCTTGCATGGTGTGCCTAAGAAGATTGTGTCAGACCGGGGGTCACAGTTTACCTCTCGGTATTGGAAGAAGTGGCACGAGTCCTTGGATACAAGATTGAATTTTAGTTCGGCTTACCATCCACAGACTGATGGGCAGACTGAGAGGACCAACTAGGTACTAGAAGATATGTTAAGAGCTTGTGCCCTTAAGCATGGTGGAAGTTGGGATAAGAGTCTACCGTATGCGGAGTTCTCATACAATAATAGCTATCAGGCCAGTTTGAAGATGTCACCGTTTGAGGCTTTGTATGGCAGAAAGTGCATGACTCCATTGTATTGGGATCAAACTGGTGAAAGGCAGTTGTTTGGGCCTGAGATTATACAAGAAGCAGAAGAACAAGTCCAGCAAATAAGGGAAAATTTGAGAACTGCACAGTCAAGGCAGAAAAGCTATGCTGATACCCAGAGAAGACTGCTTGAGTTTAAGGAGGGAGATTATGTCTATGTGAAGGTGTCACCACTCCGGGGTATGAGAAGATTTAAAGTCAAAGGAAAGTTGTCACCTCGCTTTATTGGACCCTTCTTAATCTTAAAGCGAGTGGGAGAGGTGGCATATCAATTGGAGTTACCGGATCATCTTGCGGATGTTCATGATGTATTCCATGTATCTCAGCTGAAGAAATGTATCAGGGTACCTGAAGAACAGTTACCAATGGAGGACATTAGTGTTCAAGATGACCTGACTTATGCTGAGTACCCCATCAAGATTCTTGATACATTGACTCGGGTCACAAGGAATAAGGTTATAAAGATGTGCAAAGTGCAATGGAGCCACCACGGAGAAGATGAAGCAACGTGGGAAAGAGAAGAAGAGCTTCGTATAGATTTTCCTCACCTTTTCCCTAGATCTTCTTAAATCTCGAGGACGAGATTATTTTTAAGGGGGGTAGGATTTGTAATACTCAAAATTGTATAAAAGGAATATATAGAGGATTTCCTTATTTTATGTGCCACATTTGCATCATAAAAAGAGCATACATATAATTTAAAGATGAATTAAAACAATGAAAAAAATATGCATCATGTTGGAGTTTTGCTTGTGCATTCAATACAATAGTAATAAAATGAATGAAAATATAATATTGATAATGAGGTGGAGAATTAAAGGAAATGGGAAGAAAAGAAAAGAAAAGGAGAATATATAATACAAAGAGAAATTATATTTTCAGAATTGGTACTTCTTAATTTTACAATATAATTAAGAATAATTTTAGCACAAGTTTGAATTCAAATTCGAATTCAAATTGAACTTGGAAATATAGAAAAGAGAATAGAGGATAAAGAAAGAAAAGAATGAAATGAACCAAGCCAACGTGGGTCGGCTGCCACACTTCTCGGCCCATTCCGAATTCTCCACGTGCGGCCCAGGATTCTTAACACCAGCACGTGTGCGTATCAGCCGCTGGCCGATCAGTGGGACCCAGCATCCAGCCGCACAATCCACTGCGGTCGCGCGCGTATTCACTGGCTTGCGGGCCCGCTCTGCCAGGGTCGTCCTCTCCTTCCCAGTGGCAAACGCGGACCGGCTTCAACCGAATGCCGCGAATCACCGGGGGATTAGGTAGAGATCTGCCCTCTCGACCTGGGTATAAGGACCTCGGGTGCATCCACCTGCTCTGATCTATCCTCACATGAGAATCGTTGACCGCCACCATGATTAGGGAGGGAATTTGGAGGCTGCCGCCGCCGTGGGACTCTGTCACGCCGCTGCAGTCGACCTCCACGTTGTGCTGTCGTACGGGCGAGTAAGGGCGGTGCTAGGGCTTCAGCATCGCGTAGCGTTGCTACTCACAACATTGGCCAACGGATTACGACCTCGTCCGCGCGGTATTGCTCACCGGAAATCTCCTCCGCCGCGTCCACGTGGACAGCTTCGCGCCCACCGTTTTCCCTGGTAAAATTCCTCACCCTAACTCCGCCTTGATCTCCTCTACGTGTTGCACGCGCTGGGTTGTTGTTTGGAGCTCTAGGGCGTGGGGGGAGGCTGCCGGCAATGGCGCCGCCTCCCTGGTTACTGGCGCCACCGCGGCTCGGCTGGGTTGGGGGGAAAACACCCTGGTCATCCGATCCTCATTGAACGGTATAGATTAGATCGACGATAACCTTTCGGCTCTTTATATCTAGTCCGTAGAAATGTGATCGGAGGGCTACGGTTGTTTTAAATTCAGTCCGTTGATGGTAGATCCAAGCGCCTATAATGTGTCACGGTTCGTCATAGTCGGCTTTTAATCTGGGCCGTCTGGTTGCTATCCTGCGGCTATGGGTTGTCGATACCCCTTCGCCATGTCATTTTGCTGAAGAGACCCCGGGTTCTTGCGGAATCAACCCGCAGTCCACCTAGTGGGTCAACTGTGTCTTAGGATTAATTACATCAGGACCCCTGCGCTTTCTAGAATTCGAGGCCCAGTCCAGAGAACATATAAAATAGGTAAATAAATACAGAAATTGATTTTTAATATAAAAAGAATTCCTAAAACTTGTTTATTGCATAGAAAATTCATTTTAGCTCCAAATTAAACCATTCTAATTTCTAAAATTTTGTAATATTATTTTATATCATTTAGTGCCTCTGTATTGGCATGAAAACAGTAAGAAAATTAATTTCTCATTTAATCCTAGTTCAAGCACATTAAACCTTAGGAAATTCATAACTTAAAATCTATAACTCCAAATTTAATGATTCCAGTTTCTATGATCTCATTTTAATGTGTAGATTTTTACTGTATATTTTATTTACATGTTTGATGTGATGTTTATTTATGCTATACTATGTATGTATTGTGTTGATGCGAGTAGACGAGCAAGCCACTGTGGATTCTGAGGTTCAGCAAGTAGAGATAGCTGAGCAGGAGCTCATTGAAGGCAAGTTGTGCCCTTGATCACTTACTTTTTCCCAGTCATGTTCTTATTAATTATAATGATCTGCATAGGTTAATTTTGATGGGATCCTTTAGGTTACCCCAGTTTTGGTTATCTTTATACCTTGTTCACCCCTGAAATATTTTTGGGTAGTACCTGCTATTGCTTTATGTGGATTGGGTATGGAGATACAACATTCATGGTTACTCTTTTATTATCTTGTTATTACTACTGTTCATGTTAAGATCATCAAATTAATGGGAACATAGAGCGACCACCCGGGAAAACAGTGCTACCACAAGGGTTTAATGGGACGCCCTTGGCTGATTAACTAGGAAAGCTAGTGGAGGTCTTCCTTACCCGAAAGGGGCAAGGGCAGTAGGGGAGTGGTCTGTGTAGGGAGGTCCTTGGGTTGATTTTGCTGCGATGGCGGTCAGGCGAGTGATTTCTGCACTGGAGCTTCCTATAAACTGTAGCGGGATTTCTGAAGCTAGTGGAACTTTGTAAAGGCCTCGTAGTGTTACCCTGCCTCGCCTCCTCGGTAGAGGTGTATGGGATTGGTCGTCTCTTGGCAGATGGGTAACATGACTTGTGGATAAAGATGTGCAACCTCTGCAGAGTGTAAAACTAGTATACTAGCCGTGCTCACGGTCATGAGCGGCTCAGACCCTCACATGATTAATTATGGAACTTAAATTTAATTTGACATTTGCATCGCATTTGGGATTATTTTACTATTACTTTTCTTTATTATTATTAAGTTTTGGTATTTACTTACACCTAGTAATTGCTAATAAAATTTTGACCAATTTATAAAAGCAATGCTCAGCTTCAGCCTCTATTTCATTGATCTGCCTTACACTTCATGAACTCCCACCTTTGGTGAGTTCATGCCACATTATTCCCCATGACTTGTTGAGCTATGAACGTATGTGAGCTCATTCTTGCTGTCTCACACCCCCCACAGGAGAAGATTAGGTGGTTCAGGAGGAGCCACAAGGCGAGGAGTTTGATCTGATCTAGGTGGCGTTTCTCAGTTGACATTGGCGCCGACGATCCTTAGTTCGTTTTATATTTATTCTTTTATTTTGTAATAAGTCTTCCGCTATGTAATAAGTAATCTGATGTTTTGTGACATTTATCTCTATACACTCTGTTATTATATATGTTGTCTTCTTGGCGCATGTATGAGATGCACCCGGCTTTGTTCCTTAAGGCCCGGGTGTGACACCAGGTGTTTATCGTCTGCTCGACCACGAGTGCGGATGAATAAAATGGACACTACATTTTAATTATCCCGCAAAAGTTCGAGTTTGGTGCCATTTTCATTTCGATAATCTACGCAATTAAAATGGTTCAAGAAACTTCTGGATTATCGAATCTTCGTCACTGGCGAATTTTGAACTGTTCGAATCACGTGCGTAAGTGAATACGAAAATCAGAAGACTTGTGATTTTATGAAGAATTTGGAGCCCGCGCTGTCCGAACAGAACGATGCGCCAGCTGATTAAGTGAATCGTTCCTCTCAGCATGTGATCGTTGGCGTCAGACCAAATGATCGATCACTGGTGAGGATCGTAAAAATTAGACAGAACTAAATAACAGGCTCTCTGTCTTAATCTGTTTCGTCTGTCGTGAGTTCGACATCGTTTTTATTTATCCGGGCTCTTCCTAAATTTTCGTGATGTTCGGAACATCGTTGTTCCGAAAATCAGTGCGTCCGGTGATTAATTAAAATTCATCGCTCGCGTGAATCCGAATTCGGAAGCCCGACCCATTCGGATGATTTTATCCAGAACAGATGAAGAAGAACTCGACGACTAAACTTTCAGTATAAAATAATTTAATCCCCTTTTTGTTATCCGTGACATCGCGTCTACGGATTTCAATTGAATTGTTTAGTCGAGTGTTTGAATAGCAACTGGAAATTATCTGAAGTCAACTGACTCAAATCACGCAGAGCAAAATTAACAAAGCCGAAATATGTTTAATTCGGTCCGTTGCTTTTCGTCTCGATCTAAATCGTCAAAACTAAATTAACAGTATGAATTTATCCGAGTTCAAAGAATCCGCCAAATCGAATCATGTCTAAATACTGTTATCAATCTCATTTAATTCGACCCAGTGTGCATTGCTAAAAATACGGACGTAAAAATATCTATGATTTTCTGTAAAAAAATAAAGAAAAGAAAAATATCCCACCGTCCCTATCTTCCACCGTCCCTACTGCTGATTTTTTTTTTCTCTTCTTCCTGTTCTTATCCACGCCGCACTCTACAGATTTTTCAGTGCCGGCCGCCAGATTGTTCTCCAGCTCTTCGTCGGCAGTCCTTCCTGCTTCTCCCTCCCTCTCACGTCTTCTCCTCGCCGGTATTTCTCCTCCATGGCCGCTGTGCTGGAGCTCCACTGCACTGCGCCCAGCTCCCTTGGCTCGTTCCTCGCCCATGGCAGCCGCGTCCTCGAGCTCCATCTCCCTGCTCGCGGATGCTCCCTGACTGGCGCGTCCTCGTCTCCTTCGTTCTTCCTCGCGCTCGGCTTCTGCTCGTCGAACCCCCGTCCCGAGCTCGCCCCCATGGCGTCTAGCGGAGTTTCTCCTCACCGACACTCCTTCCTCCCCAGCCCTCTCTGCTCCTATGCGCTGCGCACCTGCTCACCATGGTGTTGGCCGTCGCGCTACTACCTGCTGAGCTCCGTGCGCGTGCCCATCTCCCCGTTCCAGTTCGTCGCGCGTACTCTGCTCCCCTGCGCACGGACGAGCTACTCTCCTCCCATCCCCTCCTCTGCTTCTCTTGCGTCGCGCGTGAGCTTGCCAGCATTCTTTGCTCTACATCTTCCCCTGCCGGTGCTGGCGACGCTCATCCTCGGCACGCTTGTGGTTGGTGTGACTAGTGACATCCATGCCTTGGTGCTTTTCCTCTACGTTTAGTACCCGAGGAGTGCATCATGGATTTGTCTGCAGTAGGGATGTCTGGTCGTCCACCTCCGCGTGCGATAGGTGTCCTTCCGCGCTCTAAATGCTCGGCCTCAAGCTTAGCACATCCAAGTTCCACAACACACTCCATCATGTTCAGACAATGAAGTTTGGTTGTGTCGGTTGCTAGTTGCTCGATGAAATGCCCAACAAGAAATGGAAGGATTAATTGACCCCATGTTCAACCCCGGCGAATCGCCCCGTGATGGTGCTCGTCATCAATTTATCGGTATCGTCCTGTTCATGGCGTGGATGCTTTGGCTGTGGGCAGTTCCTTCGCGTCGGACTCAGCCTCGCCTTGCAACCACGAACGTCATCGTCTCCGACTCTTTTGCTAATATGTGCCATCAACCGTCGTCGTTCAGGCAACTACCAAATCGAGTTGTGATGTGGTGAGCCGATTCGCTATTTTTACTCTCGGTTTTATGATCGTAAAATAAGACGCTGTTGGGGCGAAGGCGAAGACGCCACCCTTCGCTCGATGCCTTTGCTAGACTCGCTGCAATGACAGAGACAAGACGACTGGCAGACTCTACCCTTCGTCCCACGCATCGGAAGACGAAGGCCTACGGCGAAGTCGTCTGGTCCTGCGGCCTCGTCCAACATGGAGGCCCACGTGTGATCCGGCCTATTATAGCAGGCCCTGCGTGGCCGCTACGCATTACGGGCCTAATTTGTAAAGGTTTCACTGTAATTACAGTCTCTAACCTTGCTTTATGGGAATATTCCGGGGATAACCTGGGCGCCTGAGGGCACATGCGTCCTTAACTCAAGACGCTGGGCACTCAGGCACCTATAAATACCCCCGTACAGTGCCCTTGAGGGAGCGGATTCAACAGAGCTATTGCCATCTCGAGTTGAAACCTTGCCTACACTGTTTTTGCTCCCCCGTTGGATTAACTTGCCTAGGAGAGCAAGTGCCAACATTTGGCGCCCACCGTTCGTGCTATGAAAACACCACCCGCGATGGCACCCAAGAGAACCACCTCGAAGGCTCACGAGGCTGCGAAGGCAGCACTGCTGGCCGAGAAAAAGGGCAAGGCCCTTGTCGACACCACCCACCAAGAGCCCTGCGAAGACGACGCAAACAGCAAGAGGCAGCGCAACGAACAACCCACTACCGAAGGCAGCCTCCGCACCTGCAGCTCTGGAGGACAACCGCAACTTCCCCAGGCTTCTCTCCACCAGAGGGCGCGGACGCCACCGAGGACGGCGAAGTCATCAACGTTTCGGCCGAAGAGCACCTACAGCTGCGCGCCTTGCGCATCAAGAACCGCAACCTCCAGAAGCAAAAAGAGATCCTTGAGGCTAAGCACCAACGTGTGTCTGCACAAGCCAAGGTGCGATAAATGATACGCGACGAAGAGCAGAAGGCCCAGGAGCTTGAACAAGAGATCGCGCTCATGCAGAGCGAAGGCCAATTCGGCCTGCAACACGACCCACCCATCCAACAGCGCGCACAAATCGAAGACCTGTTCATCCCTCAGCGCGGACACGCCATCCCTCACGCCACGACATTCCAAGGTGTCAACTACCTTGACGAGCGAAGTCCCCTGGCACCTCATCTGCAAGTGACACCATGGCCCACCAACTTCAGGGCAGGGACCTATCCCAAATACAACGGCAGCACTGACCCAGCACAATACATCATGAGCTATCAAGTCGCCGTTGCATCATCCGGAGGGGACGACGCCACAATGGCCAAGTCATTCGTCATTGCCCTCGAAGGCCCAGCCCTCACCTGGTACACCAGGTTGCCCCCATTGTCCATTGACTCTTGGAGAAGTCTCCGGGACAAATTCTTGCTCAACTTCCAAGGGTACCGCCCAGACACCGACACCTTGGCTGAACTCTCACTCTGCAAGCAGCTGGAACGAGAGACTCTGTGGGAGTATTACCGCAAGTTTCTGACCCTCAAGTCACAACTGCCTTCGGTCGATGACCAGATCGCTATCCACTACGCCATCAGTGGCCTTCGGGCCGGCGTCCTTTACAGCCACTGTATCAGGGATCCGCCCAGGAACCTCCAGGAGTTATATCAGCTGTTTGAGAAATACGCCAGATCCGAAGAGCTCCACCAACGCAAAGTCGAGTCTCAAGGGAAACCCAAAGACCCTCCGCAGTCCAGCCGCACATGGACAAGGCCCTCGCAGGCAGACTCCGGCCGGGACAGCCGCAATCAGCAGCAGGTGCTCAACATCGCCAACCAGCACCCCGCTGGTGAGGCCCCTCGCCGCCAGGAGTATCCCCCCCAGGGCCGTGGAAACGGAACTCGCGGTCGGGGCTGGGGGCGTGCGCAGCAGCCATGCAGATTTTACTGCCTGTTCCACGGCAAAGACTGCGCGCATCCTACAAGAGACTGCCCAGAGACGAAGGCCACCAGAGACAGGATGGCACGAGTGCAACCAGCCGACAACCCTAGAGTTGTCGCGCACACATATCAGCAACCCCCTCAGCCATATAACCACGGCCCCGCTTCGCTTCCACCGCACCACGCATACCAACACCACCAGGAGGTACAAATTGTACCTCCCCCACCCCCACCTCCACACCATCAACAACAAAACATCCACCACCCCAACGACCCCAAGCCCCAAAGCAAGAGGACTTCACCGATCAGCCGTATCGCGGAGTCATTCATATGATTACTGGGGGGTCCAGCACCGACTTCGACACAAAGCAGCAGAAGAGGGACCATTACCGCAACATCAACCACGTCGCCGTCACCGGTCCGGTCGTGCAGACAAAGTGGTCCCATGTGCCATTGACCTTCGACGCCCGAGACGTCGATCTGCGCAGCGCCCCCCACATCAATGCCATGGTCATCAACTGTAGCGTGGCAGGCTGGGACCTGCACAAGGTCTTAGTCGACAATGGCAGCCAGGCGGATATCATTTTCCTCCATGCTTTCGATCGCATGGGCATAAGCCACAGCCTGCTGTCGGGGACCATAATTAGGGGTACCCTCAAGACGCCTAATTCTCAGCTGGTAACCCCCATCAGCATACAGCTGCAGAGGCCTGATGGGTTTGATTAAGTCAAGGATCAGTCCATACGAGCGACTCGATCACGCCACGCCCGAGCCTAGCCTCGGGCGAGGGCAGCCGACCCTAAGATGACTCCGTCTCGCCTGAGGCCTCCTCTTTCACGGCAGACGCATCACCGGCTCGCCCGAGGCCCCGCCTTCGATAAGAAGTAACCCTGACTAAATCACCGCGCCAACCGACCAAGTCACCGGGACGTTTAACGCAAAAGGTAAGACCGCCGGGCGACCAGACTTCGCCAGAGGTGCCATAGGAGGCTCTGCCCGACCCAGGGCTCGGACTCGGGCTGAGGCCCCGGAAGACGGCGAACTCCGCTCCGCCCGACCCAGGGCTCGGACTCGGGCTAAGGCCCCGGAAGACGGCGAACTCCGCTCCGCCCGACCCAGGGCTCGGACTCGGGCTAATGCCCCGGAAGACGGCGAACTCCGCTCCGCCCGACCCAGGGCTCGGACTCGGGCTAAGGCCCCGGAAGACGGCGAACTCCGCTCCGCCCGACCCAGGGCTCGGACTCGGGCTAAGGCCCCGGAAGACGGCGAACTCCGCTCCGCCCGACTGTAACGCCCCGAATTTTGCAGTCGAATTTTTTTTTCTTTTCTTTACTCGCCAAAATTCGGGCGTTACCTTTTCTTTTTCTTTTTCCCCTCGCTAAACCTTGACCTTTTCCAAAGTTTTAGCGGGATTCGGTTTGGATTTCCCGTGTAAGAAAAACTCTAAGAATACTTTATGTTGTTTGATGCACCATGCCGAACCATGCATTTTTTGATTGCTTTGAAAGTGCAAATGTATTCATGTAGAAAGATCGGATTTCGAAAACAGGGAAATAATCTTTTCTTTCTTTTTTCTCTCTCTTTCTCTCTCCTCTTTTTCTCTCTCTCTCCCGCGCCATGGGCCGACCCCGGCCGGCCCAAGCCCCCCTGCGCGCCCCCCCTCTTGGGCCCAAAAAGGCCCAACCGCCCCCCCCCTTTCTTTTTTCCCAAAACCCCCTCTCCCTCTCCCTCATTCTCTACCTCTCTCTCCCACCGCCGCCCTACCCCCTGCCCTAGGCCGCCGCCGCCGCCCCCTTGCTCGGCCGCCGCCCCTCGCCGTCGGCCGCCCCCGCCGGTGAGCCCCCTCCCCCTCCTCCCTCCTCCCTCCTTCCCCCTCCCCTCCTCTTTCCCCCGCCCGGCCGCTCGGCCGCCCCTGGCCGCGCCGGCCCTGGCCGCGCCGCCCGGCCAGCCCCAGCCCCAGCCGGCCACGGCCGCCCCCGGCCGCGCCCAGCCAGCCCCCCCGGCCAGCCCCTCGGCCAGCCCCCAGCTCGGCCGCCCAGCCCAGGGCCGGTTCAACCGCCCTAGGGCCGGTTCAACTGCCCTAGGGCCGGTTCAACCGCCCCCCCCTCTGTTTTTTTTATTTTTTTTTATTTTATTTTATTTACTTTCTGTGATCATGATTACCTTATGTTAGGTAGACTAATCATTGTTTATGCTATGGAAAATAGGAAGTTTAATTTAAAATTCCGTTATGCTATTGATTCACGTAGTTAATTGTTTATCCCGTGCAATGTTGATCAACTTAAAATGATTAGGTTTTCATTAGCATATATAACAGAATTCTTTTGTTAAGAATCAATCGTAACTAATCATTAGTGCATAAATTTTAAACCCCTGCGAGACCCTTTCCCGTTTCTTTCTAACCATAACAAATGCGATATCGAATGTCATACTTGATGCATATTCGCTTTACTTGTTCCCTTGTATGGTGTACTGTTCTTTTATATTAAATATGTGGATGTATGTATGTTTGCTCTCGCATAGAGAACGATCCGGTCGAAGAGCCCGAGGAATTCGCAGGAGAAGCCCCTGAGCAGCAGTCGGTTGGTGGAGGCAAGTGTCCTTTGACCTATCTCTGTCCTATTCATTCTTTAATTCACCTCCCGCATTACACATTTATACCTAAGGATTGACTAGCTCTTGTTATCCATGTCCTTGTTTACCTATTTGGGTCGGATTATTACTGCTTAGTTTGATGCTATTGCTCAACTCTAATCAATGAACATGATGTGATTATCTATGATACGCTGTTTTCCCTTCTTATTTATGATTATATTTGTGACCTTCAAGGGGACTCGAGCGGTTTCTCGAGTGCCTCTCCGTAAGGACCTGTTCAATGGATGACCGCCCGGGAAAACAGTGCAACCATGAGGGTGGAATGGGACGCCCTTAGCTGAATAATTAGAGGAACCGGGGTGTAGACCGCTTAGCCGTTGTGCCGTCAATGGGGCTCGGTGTATGCGGCTCGCTCTGCCAAGGTTGATTTGTCCCTTGGGGAGGAGTGCGGTACATTTAGGAAACCTAACGGGTGGCTACAGCCCCGGGGAATCTTTGTAAAGGCTACGTAGTGAGACCCTGCCTATTCACCTTGGTAGTGTTTAAGGGTTTGATCAGCCCGAGGCAAGAGGGAATCACGGCTTGTGGGTAAAGTGCGCAACCTCTGCAGAGTGTTATGAAACTGATATATCAGCCGTGCTCGCGGTTATGAGCGGCCAAGGGAGCTCCAGAGATTAGTGATACTTGATCAGAGATACTTTGGTACATGTGGCAGTGAAATTGATGATTCTGATTATGATTATGGTGCTGGTAAGTGGTATTCTTTCCGTTTGGAAAGGATACATTGGGTTAATAACTTGGGTTAATGTTAAAACCTGGCTTTCTACTAGTAAGTAATAACCTGACCAACTAAAAGCAACTGCTTGACTTATCCCCACATAAAACTAGTCCACTACAGCCAAACAGGATACTTGCTGAGTATGTTGATGTGTACTCACCCTTGCTCTACACACCAATCCCCCCCCAGGTTGTCAGCATTGCAACCACTGCTCAGGAGAAGATGAAGCTGTGGAAGGAGACTTCCAGGAGTTCCAAGACTACGACGAGTTCTAGGTGTAGGTCAGCGGCAACCCCCAGTCGGCTGCCTGTGAAGGCCGCGTTATCTACGTTTCTTTTCCGCACTTTGATTTATTGTAAGAACTATATGGACGTCTCAGACGTATGATGTAATTGACTATTATTTCCCTTTTAATACTATTTGAGCACTGTGTGATGATGTCCATGTTATGTAACTGCTGTGTACGTGAATAACTGATCCTGGCACGTACATGGTTCGCATTCAGTTTACCTTCTAAAAACCGGGTGTGACACCGACCCAGGGCTCGGACTCGGGCTAAGGCCCCGGAAGACGACGAACTCCGCCTCGCCCGACCCAGGGCTCGGACTCCGCCTCGGCCTCTGCCGAACGACCTCCGCCTCGCCAGACCCAGGAGTTCGGGCTCGGCCTCTGTCATGCAGGACGGACTCGACCTCGACTTCGGAGGAGCCTCCACGACGCTCGACCTAGGACACAAGACCGCCACGTCAACAGGAAGCGTCATCATCACCCTGCCCTGAGCCGACTCGGGTCGCAGAGAACAAGACCGGCGTCCCATCTGGCCAGCTCCGCCAGATAGGCAATGATGGCGCCTCACTAGACCATGACGACGGCGACTCTTGACTCCCTTACGAAAGCTGGGAGACGTCAGCAAGAGCACAGCTGTTCCAACAGCTGTCCCTCCATCAAGCTCCACTGCTTCTCCAACAGCCACGACGCCACACCAACAGGGTGCCAAGATCTCTCCGGCTGCCACCTTGGCATGTACTTAGGGCGCTAGCTCTCCCTCGCTAGACACGTAGCACCTTGCTACACCCCCATTTTGTACACCTGGATCCTCTCCTTACGACTATAAAAGGGAGGACCAGGGCCTTCTTAGAGAAGGTTGGCCTCGCGGGAACGAGGGCAGGGGCAGGCGCTCTCTTGGGGCCGCTCGCTCCCCTCACCCGCGCGGACGCTTGTAACCCCCTACTGCAAGCGCACCCGACCTGGGCGCGGGACGAACACGAAAGGCCGCGGGAATCTCCGTCTCCCTCGTCGCGACCCGGCTCCGGCCACCGACCTCTCGCTCTCTCTATTCCCCCCTTCGCGCTCGCCCACGCGCTCGACCCATCTGGGCTGGGGCACGCGGCACTCTCACTGGTTGGCTCGGGGACCCCCCGGTCTCGAAACGCCGACAGTTGGCGCGCCAGGTAGGGGCCTGCTGCGTGTTGACGAGTAGATTCCCGTCAAGCTCCAGATGGGCAGTCTCCAATGACCTCTTCAACCCGGGACGGTGCTCCGTTTCGGGAGCCTCGAGTTCATGTCTCTCGACAGCAGCTACGACATGATACTCCTTCCACCGCCGCGCGACAGCGACAATGGTGGCGGACAGCCCGCCCGCCGGCGACGGAATCGACGACGCCTTTCCCGCGTGGGGGAAGGACAACTTTCGAGTTCGCCCCATCCTCTCCCCCGCCATCGCAGGAGGAGGAGGCGGGGCAACCAGGGCCGAGCGGGAGGCAGCGCCCCGACGGCTATCGAGCAGATCGACATCCCCAATGCCCCAACGGAGGACACGCTAGGCGTCACCCTCGCGTTCGAGGCAAAGGCGAGCGCCGCCCCCCCCCGCAACACGTCGACCCCGAGCAAGTGGACGACGCCAGCACGCTCACGAAGGGCCTGCAGGACGTCGCCCTCGCACCCAGGACGAGGGCGCGATCAGCCCCCGACGTGACTTCATCGCTCCTCGTCGACCAAAAGGTACGGGCTGATTCCCATCCTTCGTCATTTCGACTCGGCCTCAACCCGCCTGGCGGCCTCGCTTTGGCGGGCGCTCACGTTGAGGCGAGTGCAACCTCTCTGGGGTTTCGTGTGCGGTCGCCTTGGGACCGATTGACGGGTGTCTCGACCTACGGACCCTCTGGGCCCGAGGAAGATGACGACCCCAGCATCTGCTGGGATTTCTCCGGATTTGGCAACCCTAGTGCCATGCAGGACTTCATGACCGCATGCAACTACTGCCTCTCCGACTGTTCCGGTGACAGCCGCAGCCTTGACGACAAGGACTGTGGCCCGAGCCGCGAATGTTTCCACGTTGAGCTAGGGGATCCCTCCGGAGGCAGCCAACTCGGCATGCCGGAGGATGGCGATCTCCCTAGGCCAGCGCCTCGCGCCGACATCCCGCGGGAGCTAGCTGTGGTCCCCGTTCCGGCGGGGGGTCACGACCCACAGCTCGAGCAAGTCCGCGGGGCGCAGGCCGGGCTCGATGAGGGAGCAGGAGCGCT
This sequence comes from Zea luxurians, assembly GCA_029449295.1. Lineage (NCBI taxonomy): Eukaryota > Viridiplantae > Streptophyta > Magnoliopsida > Poales > Poaceae > Zea > Zea luxurians. The sequence continues at coordinate 676,047 of JAOPSE010000135.1, read as the reverse complement.
CGAGGCAATCCGCCGGGACGTCGGGCAGGTATGGGCGGGCCAGCCCCCGGCCGGAGAAATACGTCACCTGCCCCAGGGTCTCCAGCACCGCATCGCCAACGATGCCAGGGCCAGACTGCCTCCCGCATCCGGCGGAACCGGTCAGGACCTGGCAGCCGCAGCGATGCTCCTCCGCGCGATGCCGGAGTCATCAACCACCGAGGGTCGGCGAATCCAGGGAGAGCTCAAGCATCTCCTGGAAGGCGCTGCGGCCCGGCAGGCCGAGAGCTCTGCCTCCCGAAGGCAGGGGTACCCCTCGGAACCTCATGCCGCGACTTCCCGACTCACGCGGGAAGCCTCGGTCTACACCGGGCGCACGCGCAACACCGCGCCTGCAGCCCCGGGCCGCCTCGGCGACGAGCACCCTCATCGCGACCGTCGGGCACGCCTCGACGAAAGGGTGCGCCGAGGCTATCACCCCAGGCGTGGGGGACGCTACGACAGCGGGGAGGATCGGAGTCCCTCGCCCGAACCACCCGGTCCGCAGGTCTTCAGCCGAGCCATTCGGCGGGCGCCGTTCCCGACCCGATTCCGACCCCCGACTACTATCACGAAGTACTCGGGGGAAACAAGACCGGAATTGTGGCTCGCGAACTACCGCCTGGCCTGTCAGCTGGGTGGGACGGACGACGACAACCTCATCATCCGCAACCTCCCCCTGTTTCTCTCCGACACCGCTCGCGCTTGGTTGGAGCACCTGCCTCCGGGGCAGATTTCCAACTGGGAAGATCTGGTCCAGGCTTTCGCCGGCAACTTCCAGGGCACGTACGTGCGCCCCGGGAATTCCTGGGACCTCCGAAGCTGTCGGCAACTGCCGGGAGAGTCTCTCCGGGACTACATCCGGCGGTTCTCGAAGCAGCGCACCGAGCTGCCCAACATCACCGACTCCGATGTCATTGGCGCGTTCCTCGCCGGCACCACCTGCCGTGACCTGGTGAGCAAGTTGGGTCGCAAGACCCCCACCAGGGCGAGCGAGCTGATGGACATCGCCACCAAGTTCGCCTCCGGCCAGGAGGCGGTAGAGGCCATCTTCCAAAAGGACAAGCAGCCCCAGGGCCGCCCGTCGGAAGATGCTCCAGAGGCGTCTACTCCGCGCGGCGCCAAGAAGAAAGGCAGGAGGAAGTCGCAAGCGAAACGCGACGTTCCTGATGCAGACCTTGTCGCCGCCGCCGAGCACAAGAACCCTCGGAAGCCCCCCGGAGGTGCTAACCTCTTCGACAAGGCACTCAAGGAGACGTGCCCCTACCATCAGGGGCCCGTCAAGCACACCCTCGAGGAGTGCGTCATGCTTCGGCGCCACTTCCACAGGGCCGGGCCACCCGCAGAGGGTGGCAGGGCTCACGACGATGACAAAAGGGAGGATCGCCGAGCAGGAGAGTTCCCCGAGGTCCGCGACTGCTTCATGATCTACGGAGGGCATGCGGCAAATGCCTCGGCTCGGCATCGTAAGCAAGAGCGTCGGGAGGTCTGCTCGGTGAAGGTGGCGGCGCCAGTCTACCTAGACTGGTCCGACAAGCCCATCACCTTCGACCGGGACGACCACCCCGACCACGTGCCGAGCCCGGGGAAGTACCCGCTCGTCGTCGACCCCGTCATCGGCGACGTCAGGCTCACCAAGGTCTTGATGGATGGGGGCAGCTGCCTCAACATCATCTATGCTGAGACCCTCAGGCTCCTGCGCGTCGATCTGTCATCCGTCCGAGCAGGCGCTGCGCCCTTCCACGGGATCATTCCCGGGAAGCGCGTCCAGCCCCTCGGACAGCTCGACCTCCCTGTCTGCTTCGGAACACCCTCCAACTTCCGAAGGGAGACTTTGACGTTCGAGGTGGTCGGGTTCCGAGGAACCTACCACGCAGTGTTGGGAAGGCCATGCTACGCGAAGTTCATGGCCATCCCCAACTACTCTTACCTGAAGCTCAAGATGCCGGGCCCCAACGGGGTCATCACCGTCGGCCCCACGTACAAACACGCATTCGAATGCGATGTGGAGTGCGTGGAGTACGCCGAGGCCCTCGCCAAGTCCGAGGCCCTCATCGCCGACCTGGAAAGCCTCTCCCGAGAGGTGCCGGACGTGAAGCGACATGCCGGCAACTTCGAGCCAGCGGAGACGGTTAAGGCCGTCCCCCTCGACCCCAGTGGCGACGCCTCCAAGCAGATTCGAATCGGTTCCGGACTCAACCCCAAATAGGAAGCAGTGCTCGTCGACTTTCTCCGCGCAAACGCCGACGTCTTTGCGTGGAGTCCCTCGGACATGCCTGGCATACCGAGGGATGTCGCCGAGCACTCGCTGGATATTCGGGCCGGAGCCCGACCGGTCAGACAGCCTCTGCGTCGATTCGACGAGGAAAGGCGCAGGGTGATAGGCGAGGAGATCCACAAGCTGATGGCAGCAGGGTTCATCAAGGAGGTATTCCATCCCGAATGGCTTGCCAACCCTGTACTTGTGAGGAAGAAAGGGGGGAAATGGCGGATGTGTGTAGACTACACTGGTCTTAACAAAGCATGTCCGAAGGTCCCCTACCCTCTACCTCGCATCGATCAAATCGTGGACTCCACTGCAGGGTGCGAAACCCTGTCTTTCCTTGACGCCTACTCAGGGTATCATCAAATCAAGATGAAAGAGTCCGACCAGCTCGCGACTTCTTTCATCACGCCCTTCGGCATGTACTGTTATGTCACAATGCCGTTCGGTTTGAGGAACGCGGGTGCAACGTACCAGCGGTGCATGAACCATGTGTTCGGCGAACACATCGGTCGCACGGTCGAGGCCTACGTCGATGACATCGTAGTCAAGACGAGGAAAGCCTCCGACCTTCTCTCCGACCTCGAACTGACATTCCGGTGTCTCAAGGCGAAGGGCGTCAAGCTCAATCCCGAGAAGTGCGTCTTCGGGGTGCCCCGGGGCATGCTTTTGGGATTCATCGTCTCCGAGCGGGGCATCGAAGCCAACCCGGAGAAGATCGCGGCCATCACAAACATGGGGCCCATCAAGGACTTAAAAGGCGTACAGAGGGTCATGGGATGCCTCGCGGCCTTGAGCCGTTTCATCTCGCGCCTCGGCGAAAGAGGCCTGCCCCTGTACCGTCTCTTAAGGAAGGCCGAGTGCTTCACTTGGACTCCCGAGGCCGAGGAAGCTCTCGGGAACCTGAAGGCGCTCCTCACCCAGGCGCCCATCTTGGTACCCCCAGCTGATGGAGAAGCCCTCCTGGTCTACGTCGCCGCAACCACTCAGGTGGTCAGCGCCGCGATCGTGGTCGAAAGGCAGGAAGAGGGGCATGCTTTGCCCATTCAGAGGCCAGTTTACTTCGTCAGCGAAGTGCTGTCCGAGACCAAGATCCGCTATCCACAAGTCCAGAAGCTGCTATATGCAGTGATCCTGACGAGGCGAAAGCTGCGACATTACTTCGAGTCCCATCCGGTGACTGTGGTGTCATCCTTCCCCCTGGGGGAGATCATCCAGTGCCGAGAAGCCTCGGGACGGATCACGAAGTGGGCGGTGGAAATCATGGGCGAGGCAATCTCGTTCGCCCCTCGGAAGGCCATCAAGTCCCAGGTACTGGCGGATTTCGTAGCCGAATGGGTCGATACCCAGTTGCCAACGGCTCCGATCCAACCAGAGCTCTGGACCATGTTTTTCGACGGGTCGCTGATGAAGACGGGAGCTGGCGCGGGCCTGCTCTTCGTCTCGCCCCTCGGGAAACACCTGCGCTACGTGCTCCGCCTCCATTTCCCGGCGTCCAACAATGTGGCTGAGTACGAGGCTCTGATCAACGGATTGCGAATCGCCATCGAGCTAGGGGTCCGACGCCTCGATGCACGCGGCGACTCGCAGCTCGTCATCGACCAAGTCATGAAGAACTCCCTCTGCCGTGACCCGAAGATGGAGGCCTACTGTGACGAGGTTCGACGCCTGGAAGACAAGTTCTACGGTCTCGAGCTTAACCACATCGCCCGGCGCTACAACGAGACTGCGGACGAGCTGGCGAAGATAGCCTCGGGGCGAACGACGGTTCCCCCGGACGTCTTCTCCCGGGATCTGCACCAACCCTCCGTCAAGATAGGCGACGCGCCCGAGCCCGAGGCACCTTCGGCCCCGTCCGAGGTGACCTCGGCCCAGCCCGAGCCATCCTCGGCTCAACCCGAGGAACCCTCGGAGCCCGAGGGCGAAGCACTGCGCATCGAGGAGGAGCAGAACGGGGTCGTGCCAGATCAAGATTGGCAAACCCCGTACCTGCAATATCTCCACCAAGGAGAACTGCCCCTCGACCGAGCCGAGGCTCGGCGGGTAGCGCGACGCGCCAAGTCGTTCGTCTTGCTGGGCGATGAGAAGGAGCTCTACCACCGTAGCCCCTCGGGCATCCTCCAGCGATGCATCTCCATCGCCGAAGGTCAGGAACTCCTGCGGGAAATACACTCGGGGGCTTGCGGCCATCATACAGCACCCCGAACCCTCGCCGGGAACGCTTTCCGCCAAGGCTTCTATTGGCCAACGGCGGTGGCTGACGCCACTAGAATTGTCCGCGCCTGCGAAGGGTGCCAATTCTATGCGAAGCAGACCCACCTGCCCGCTCAGGCTCTGCAAACGATACCCATCACCTGGCCCTTCGCTGTGTGGGGTCTGGACCTCGTCGGCCCTCTGCAGAAGGCGCCCGGGGGCTACACGCACCTGCTGGTCGCCGTCGACAAATGCTCCAAGTGGATCGAGGTCCGACCCCTTAACAGCATCAGATCCGAGCAGGCGGTGGCATTCTTCACCAACATCATCCATCGCTTCGAGGTCCCGAACTCCATCATCACCGACAACGGCACCCAGTTCACCGGCAAAAAATTCTTGGATTTTTGCGAGGATCACAACATCCGGGTGGACTGGGCCGCCGTAGCTCATCCCATGTCGAATGGGCAAGTGGAACGTGCCAACGGCATGATCCTACAAGGGCTCAAGCCTCGGATTTACAACGACCTCAACAAGTTCGGCAAGCGGTGGATGAAGGAACTCCCCTCGGTGGTCTGGAGCCTGAGGACGACGCCAAGCCGAGCCACAGGTTTCACGCCGTTCTTCCTGGTCTACGGGGCCGAGGCCGTCCTGCCCACTGACCTGGAATACGGCTCCCCGAGGACGAGGGCCTACAACGAAGAAAGCAACCAAGCTAGCCGAGAAGACTCGCTGGACCAGCTGGACGAGGCTCGGGACAGGGCCTTACTACACTCGGCGCGGTACCAGCAGTCCCTACGACGCTACCACGCCCGAGGGGTCCGACCCCGAGACCTCCAGGTGGGCGACCTGGTGCTTCGGCTGCGGCAAGACGCCCGAGGGAGGCACAAGCTCACGCCCCCCTGGGAGGGGCCGTTCATCATCGCCAAAGTTCTGAAGCCCGGAACGTACAAGCTGGCCAACAGTCAAGGCGAGGTCTACGACAACGCTTGGAACATCCAACAGCTACGTCGCTTCTACCCTTAAGATGTTTCCAAGTTGTTCATATACCCCGCACCCACGCAAAGTTTAGTCAACAAGGAAGGGTCGGCCTCGCCTCGGCAAGGCCCGACCCTCCCTCGGGGGCTAAAAGGGGGGAAACCCCCTCTGCGTCAAAATTTTCCTCGAAAAGAGAATCTCTTTTACCAGAACATCTTTCGTGCTTTTTGACTACTTCGAAAAGTGGGTCCTGGAAACGACGGGGTACACGTAAGCAGTCAAGGCTGACCGAGCCGAGGGACTCCTACGCCTCCGGGATACGGATACCTCACTCATCACCTTCTACGATAAGTAACTCGCGTTCGAATAAGGTGACTCTGCGGATCGAATAAGTCTTTACGTTCGGAAGCCCTTCTGTCAAAGCGATTCTTCGAGCCTTCTCGACCGAGTCGGTGACAGGGCCTCATGGACGGGTGAAAGTACGCGTAAGCGGCGAGGCCGACCGAGCCGAGGGACTCCCACGCCTCCGGGATACGGATACCTCACTCATCACCTTCCGCGAGAAGCAACTCTCGCTCGTACTAACATCCCTGGTACCGACAAAAAGTCCAGAAACTCGAAACAAGAGGAAAAGAGACGCAGCTTTATAACGCAGCAAGGGTGTGTGTTCCGGCCTCGACGGCCGCACAAGGCCCATGCTACAAGACGATTTGACCCTGCAGGCTCGGATCTTGACGCTGGAAGAGGGCGATGACACCCTCGGCATCGACAGCACCTTCGGCAAGGCCCGACCTAGCCTCGGACGGCGACGCGGTCCGAGGGCCTCCGCTCCGAAGGACGACGTCATCACCACACCCGAGCAATCTCTGTCAGGGACTTCTCCGGATCCGGCCCGAGCGGGCGGCTCGGCCCGCCACCTCCGGGGCCTCGGCCGACCGCCTTCCGAGGACGCCAGCCCGGTCCGAAGCCTCGGCTGATCAATCCTGCCAACAGACAACCCGGCTAGGCTTCGGCCAACCAGGTTTCATTTCCGAGCGAACTCCGCCTCTGCTCGTGCTGATATCGCTACCCCTGGCCTCGGCTCGTCGAAGAGCGGCCGAGGGGTCTCTTTAACTAAGCTAGAGGAGCCTCGGACAACAGGTCCGACCGAGCCGAGGGACTCCTACGCCTCCGGGATACGGATACCTCACTCATCACCTTGACACGGGGCAACTCACGCTTGGTGAAGCGGTTCAAATAATCAACAGGCGAGTCTTAGTGCTCAGAAATGAGGAAAAAACACGGCTCCGTGCCGTAATTACATACATGTTCAGGCCCCGAAAGCCGTAATGAACAAAAACACTGGCGTTCGAAGTGCCACCCCCCGAGGATGAGGCGCTACCATCCAGGCCAGGGGACGGAGACCCAGGGCTACTGACGGAGTTGGCAATCTCGTCGGTAGAGAAGCCGCCTCCGTCCGCCGACGCCCCCAAGCACCCCAGCAGATCCTCGCTGCCATCCTCGCCGTGAGTGCGAGGAGGAAGACGGAATGTTGCATCCTAGCTGGGAAGCAACAGTTCGCCTTCCCCGGCATGGCTGGAGGAAGTCTCTGCCGCGGGGCTGGAGGGCGATTGCCACCACCAGAAGCTGGAGGATGAGGTGGTCCGCCAACCCGTGCAGAAGGTGGAGCCCCGGCTCGCCTCGTTCCCCGCCCCGGCGAGGATGACGAACACCCTCAACACTGAGGGCGAGGCCGGGACCACAGCCCGGTTTGCCTTTCCCCCTCCGGGAGCTGGAGGTCACCGTCTTGGGTGATCACCAGCGGAGGGGAGCAACCGGGCTGCGTGATGAAAATCCTTGAAGCCAAACGATGGCTGAAAGGTACCAACTCCCACGAAGTTGCGTTCCTCCAACGATGGGGCGAAGAGACGGCGGTTCCCCCCATCCGGGGGCTTGGAAGGTGGAAAGACACGATGCATAAGGCAGGGAGAAGGCATGGTCGCCTTACGAAAGGGTCGCCCTCCTTTTAAAGGCAACTCCCCCTGCTTACGCCCCCAACCGTCACGGGCTGAGTCTTCTTCAACACGCCTCCAAAGCCCTCCCCCGCGGCGCGAGGGCTGGGACCCACAAGTCAGGGAGACCGGCTCCGAGCAGAGGAAGCCGAACCGTCGCGCACGACACACGCAACCACCAAGCGGTTACAAGTAACCCTCCACTTTTGCCCGGACCAGCGGGCGAAAGGGGCAGGCGGCCATGCAGGCGGCATGCAACCGCGCCAAGTGGACGCGCTTCTCCGACTCCTGACGGGCCAGCGCGGCGGCCCAAGCCCACGCGTCGCGCAACTGGCGCGCCGGGTGCTGCATGCGAGCCGCTGTGCCACTTGCGCCACCACCGCACCTCCTCGATTGCGGAACCGATACCGCGGTTCGAGGCGACCCAGCCCACGACCCAGCAGCGCCAGCCTGGCGCAGCGGTCAAACGCGGTCAAAAGTGGGCCGGCAGTAATGACGGTGGCAGGCGCGCGAGAGCAGCGGTCACGCCATCGGCCAAGCTCATGTCCCATCCGGAGGCAGCGAGGGAACCCTCTCTCACGGTGTGAAGACGACGCGCCCGTGACCCGTACCTCGAACGGCTCGCGCACGCAACGGCAGCCTCGCCGACCGCTTCCCCCGGCGCATTAACTCCGCGGCTGGACAGGTGACGTTTCTGGCAGGGGCAGCTGGCGACGCTTCGCCTCCGCCAAAACGACCACACCAAAAAAGGTACGCCACGTCGTTCAATTTCGTATCCTTTTTTCCCTTTTCCTTCTTTCTCTATCTCTTGCAACAGGGACCGGGAAAGGGGGTACCCTCAAAGGGATCCTTCCCCGTGAAGGAACTAGGCTCCGAGCCTCCCTACTGATCAGGGGTTCGAAGGCTGGCCCCCCGAGGGGTTCAACAGCCGCCTCAGATCGCGTGGGCCCGACACCCACTACTGGTCAGAGGTTCGAAGGTCGGCCTCCCGAAAGGTTCCACGACCGCCTCAGGCTACTCGGGCTCCGCGCCCATTACTGATCAGGGGTTCGAAGGCTGGCCTTTCGAAGGGTTCACAGTCGCCTCAGACGCCGAGCGAGGGATGACCAGGGGTACGTTCGATACATAACCAAGGCTCGGGCTGCGCTCCCGAGGTACCCTAGGACATTTCCGAGACCAGCGGGAACGACTCTGTAACGGAATCCCATCGGAGGGAGGCAACGAGCCCTCGGACCCCGTCGCCAGGGGACCGGGTCCGGCAGATCACCCGCAGGTACTTTTGGGCGTGCCTCCGGGCCCCTAGCCGACCCCCAACGAACGGGGCACGGACGTCCACTCGGATTACCCGATTGCAGCTCACCGGAGACACCATGTTCGGTGCCCATCGAGGGTAACATGGCGCTCTCCCCCCCTCCTCCTTGCGGAAAGGCGACGTAGGGGCGTATGTAAAAAGTCGAGTCTGTCCCTGATCGTCCTCTCGCTCCATGCGGAGGCTCGGGGGCTGCTCTCGCAAACCCGGCTCCGGCCGAACCGTTGACAGCGTCAACATACCAGCCCGAGAACTTGGGCCCCGACAGTGCACCTGGGCTACGCCCTGCTCGCATGAGGGAACCGCCAGACCAGCCGAGGCATTACGCAAGGCATTAAGACCTCGAAGGAGTGAAACCACTCCTCCGAGGCCTCGGGGGCTACACCCGGCGGGTGCGCTCGCGCGCACCCACCGGAACAAAGTACCACCGAGAAAGGCTGGTCCCCTTGCAAAAAAGTGCGATGCAAGCCTCCAATCGAGTGTTAACACTCTCTTCGAGGCTCGGGGGCTACTGTCGGGGACCATAATTAGGGGTACCCTTAAGACGCCTAATTCTCAGCTGGTAACCCCCATCAGCATAAAGCTGCAGAGGCCTGATGGGTTTGATTAAGTCAGGGATCAGTCCATACGAGCGACTCGATCACGCCACGCCCGAGCCTAGCCTCGGGCGAGGGCAGCCGACCCTAAGATGACTCCGTCTCGCCTGAGGCCTCCTCTTTCACGGCAGACGCATCACCGGCTCGCTCGAGGCCCCGCCTTCGATAAGAAGTAACCCTGACTAAATCACCGCGCCAACCGACCAAGTCACCGGGACGTTTAACGCAAAAGGTAAGACCGCCGGGCGACCAGACTTCGCCAGAGGTGCCATAGGAGGCTCTGCCCGACCCAGGGCTCGGACTCGGGCTGAGGCCCCGGAAGACGGCGAACTCCGCTCCGCCCGACCCAGGGCTCGGACTCGGGCTAAGGCCCCGGAAGACGGCGAACTCCGCTCCGCCCGACCCAGGGCTCGGACTCGGGCTAATGCCCCGGAAGACGGCGAACTCCGCTCCGCCCGACCCAGGGCTCGGACTCGGGCTAAGGCCCCGGAAGACGGCGAACTCCGCTCCGCCCGACCCAGGGCTCGGACTCGGGCTAAGGCCCCGGAAGACGGCGAACTCCGCTCCGCCCGACCCAGGGCTCGGACTCGGGCTAAGGCCCCGGAAGACGACGAACTCCGCCTCGCCCGACCCAGGGCTCGGACTCCGCCTCGGCCTCTGCCGAACGACCTCCGCCTCGCCAGACCCAGGAGTTCGGGCTCGGCCTCTGTCATGCAGGACGGACTCGACCTCGACTTCGGAGGAGCCTCCACGACGCCCGACCTAGGACACAAGACCGCCACGTCAACAGGAAGCGTCATCATCACCCTGCCCTGAGCCGACTCGGGTCGCAGAGAACAAGACCGGCGTCCCATCTGGCCAGCTCCGCCAGATAGGCAATGATGGCGCCTCACTAGACCATGACGACGGCGACTCTTGACTCCCTTACGAAAGCAGGGAGACGTCAGCAAGAGCACAGCTGTTCCAACAGCTGTCCCTCCATCAAGCTCCACTGCTTCTCCAACAGCCACGACGCCACACCAACAGGGTGCCAAGATCTCTCCGGCTGCCACCTTGGCATGTACTTAGGGCGCTAGCTCTCCCTCGCTAGACACGTAGCACCTTGCTACACCCCCATTTTGTACACCTGGATCCTCTCCTTACGACTATAAAAGGGAGGACCAGGTCCTTCTTAGAGAAGGTTGGCCTCGCGGGAACGAGGGCAGGGGCGGGCGCTCTCTTGGGGCCGCTCGCTCCCCTCACCCGTGCGGACGCTTGTAACCCCCTACTGCAAGCGCACCCGACCTGGGCGCGGGACGAACACGAAAGGCCGCGGGAATCTCCGTCTCCCTCGTCGCGACCCGGCTCCGGCCACCGACCTCTCGCTCTCTCTATTCCCCCCTTCGCGCTCGCCCACGCGCTCGACCCATCTGGGCTGGGGCACGCGGCACTCTCACTCGTCGGCTCGGGGACCCCCCGGTCTCGAAACGCCGACACCTGCTCAAGCCATCGGACAACCCCCTGTACGGCTTCGGCGGCAAGGGCACCTTTCCTGTCGGCAATATAGAGTTACCTCTCTCCTTCGGTGTAGCACCCAATGCCCGAAGTGAGCAAGTCACGTTTGACATCGTCGACATGGTGTACCTGTACAACGCCATAATGGGTCGGGGCTCCATCAACAAGTTTGAGGCAGCTATCCATGGACTTTACCTGTGCATGAAGATCTCAGGTCCGCAAGGCGCCATCACAGTCTACGGCAACCAGCAGGTTGCGCGTAACATAGAAAGAGACTTCGTCCCCGGACAAAGAAACGTACACTGCCTCACGGTCCAGCGCGAGGTCCCCGGGTCTGCCAGTCCAACCGCCAAAGAACATGAAAAAGCACAACTGCAGAGCAACGACGGGACCAAGACTGTTCCCCTCGACCAGGCAACACCCAAGCAGATGGTCACCATCAGCGAAGACCTCACTTCGCATGACGAGGAGAGACTCCTCTGCTGCTTGTCCAAGAATAAAGACGTCTTCGCCTCGTCCGCCCTCGACCTGGTCGGAGTCAGTCGCTCCATCATCGAGCATAGCCTAGGAATCGACCCTTCGGTGAGGCCAAAGAAACAGCGGCAGCGTAAGATGTCTGACGAGAAGACGGAAGCCGCCAAGGCTGAGGTGCACCGCCTGCTCGAGGCCAAATTCATCGAGCCAATTGCCTACCCCACATGGCTCACCAACGTAGTGATGGTGCAGAAGAAGAGTGGCAAATGGCGGATGTGCATCGATTTCACCAGTCTTAACAAGGCCTGCCCCAAGGACAACTTTCCGCTGCCTCGGATCGACAAAATCGTCGATAGTGCGGCCGGGTGTGAGGTCATGTCACTCCTTGATTGCTTCTCCGGCTACCACCAAATATATATGAAGGAGGAGGACAAGGCAAGCACCAGCTTCATAACACCCTTCGGCACGTATTGCTTCATCAGAATGCCGAAGGGACTTAAGAACGTCGGGTCCACTTTCTCTCGGCTCACCAAAACGGTGCTCGAGAGCCAAGTCGGCAGAAGTATATTCACATATGTGGACGACATCGTCGTCGCCAGCAGGAGCAAGGAAGACCACCTGGCTGACCTCGCCGAAACGTTCGCAAACATGCGGGACGCACGACTTCGCCTGAACCCCGAAAAGTGCGTCTTCAGCATTTGCCAGGGGAAAATCTTTGGCTACCTGGTGTCACACCGCGGAATTGAGGCCAATCCAACCAAAATCCAGGCTATCATCAACATGACGCCCCCGCAGTCAGCCAGAGAAGTACAACGACTGACAGGCAGGTTGGCCGCCCTCAACAGATTCATCTCCAAGTCCGTGGAGCGAAGACTCCCTTTCCTCAAAACACTCCGCGGCGCAAAAGACTTCGTATGGGGACCAGAGCAGGCGGCGGCCTTCGCCTCATTAAAGCAGTACCTGTCGGAATTGGCAATTCTTACAAGCCCCGACCCCTCGCTACCCCTGTTGCTCTATGTCGTGGCTTCGCCACATGCGGTCAGCGTAGCACTGGTGCAAGAGCAGACCAGAGAGGGCACGGTCAGGCAATGTCCAGTTTATTACGTCTCCGAAGTGCTCACAACATCAAAATGTAATATGACGGAACTGGAAAAGATCGCCTATGCAGTCGTAATGGCCTCGCGCAAATTGCGCCATTACTTCGAGGCATTCAAGGTCCGGGTCACCTCAGATAGAGGACTCGGCGAACTGTTTAGAAACCCGGAGGCATCAGTACGGATTGCCAAATGGGCAGCCGAACTCTCCGGCTACCACATCACATTTGAACCCAGGTCAGCCATCAAGTCACAAGTCCTGGCAGACTTCGTCGTCGACTGGACTGGGCCAATAACACAGCCGGAGCCGTCCACAGAAAAAGTGTGGACAATCCATTGCGACGACGCATGGTGCCATGCGGGGGCAGGCGCCGCTGCGGTCATTACTTCACCCACCGGGATTAAGCATAGATACGCAGCACGCCTCAGCTTTGCTTTGGAGTCTGATAGGTGCACCAACAACATAGCAGAATACGAGGCCGTCATCCTCGGCCTTCGCAAGCTAAGGGCACTCGGTGTCACCACCTGCATCATCAGAACAGACTCCAAGGTAGTCGTCGGCCAGGTTGAGAAAGACTATGCAGCGAAGGACCCCGCACTCATGCAGTACCTCGCGGCCATCCGCATCCTCGAAAGACAATTCAAGGGTTTTACGTTGCAGCACGTGGACCGAGCCAAGAATGAGGAGGCCGATGCATTGGCCAAGGCAGCCGCCAGGGGCGAGGCCCTGCCCTCCGACGTGTTCTACCATGTCATCGGCACACCAGTCGTCCGCAGCCTAGAGGGGCTCCAAATAACCAATGACAGCGAGGGCCACCGCATAGTCAACCTCATCATGACCGAAGACTGGCGGGCACCAATAACCCTGTTCCTGCAGGGGTACTATCATCCAACCGACATCAACGAGGCCAAGCGCCTCAAACACCGAAGCCGGGACTTCGCACTGATCGAAGGCCAACTCTACAAGAAGGGGGTCAGCCAACCGATGCTTAAGTGTGTCACGGAGACCGAAGGCGTCCAAATTCTGCGCGAAGTCCACAGCGGGGCTTGCGACTCTCACGTAGTGTAATGCTCAAATTTGTAAAAGCCTAAGAAATGAGATTATTTTCTCTATATGTGTTGCCTTTACACATTGGTACATGTGAATAACCACATTTAAAAGTGAATGATTAACAAGTGGCACATAAACAACTTATGCATCATGTTGGGTCTTGTTTGTTTGTGCATTTAAAATAATAATAATAATAATAACACATAATACTTGAGTTGAGAATTTGGAGTTAACAAAAAAAAAGTGCACTTTAGGAAATTGGAAAATAATGTACACAAAGCAAGAAAGAAAATACTACGCAAAACAGAATAAATTTGTGAATAAATAAAATTTACCCACACAATGTTCAGAAGAATTGAACATATAAATTTGAAGATGAAATGGACACAAAATTTGAATTCAAAATAATTGTGAATATGGAAAACAGAAAATAAGGGAAACAAAAGAAAAAGAAAAGAAGCTCAACTGGGCTCTAGACCTCATTTCAGCCCAGCCAGGCTTTCCTCTACGCGCCGCGCGGCCCACTTTCCTTTTCACCCCACCGTGCGCTGGCTATCTGTCCCTGAGACGTGGGCCCACATCGCCAGTCTGTCTCCTCTCCGCGCGCGCTGCGTATCTCGCTGTGTTGTGGCCCACGGAGGTCAGCTCGGTCTTCCCCCTTGCAGAAGATTCCGCTTGCGACGCTGGGTCAACCACTCTCCCGTAGCTGCCGCCGGGGACCTCGGTTTGATCCGCGCGTGCCCGGACTCTCGCTGCCCTATATAGCCCGACCACATTTCGCCCCTCTCACCCCTAGAGCCGAGCGCAAAACAACCTGACGCCATAGCAAACGAACAGAGAGTCGAGTAGGCCGCCGTGGTTGATCCCCATGCTCGTCGGCGGCAAGGTCTCGGATTTGGGCCTGGGCGCTTCGGGGAGACACACTGGTGGAGCACGGGGACATTCCGGGCGCGATTGAGGGCCAACGGTGCCGCAATTTCTTGCCGGAGTAGCATCTTCACCGTTGGGCCGCCCCTCAACGGCGCCAGGCCCCTGCGCTGCATAGCTCGAGGTGAGGGTACCCCCATCGTTTTCGCCTTGGTCCCCTCTGCGTATTGCACTTCGTTTCGCGTGAATCCTCATACCAGAGCGCCTGTACGGATTACTCCGGCGTCGCCTCCGCCGTAGGGAGTGGGCGGCGCCGCCGCGTCTAGCCGCGTCGAGAGGGCGAGTGATGCGGGTCGTTGGATCCTTTTCGAATGGCTGGGATTAGATGGGGAATAACGGTTGGATAAGTTAGATCGTAGCCGCCCAATCTGGATCTGACAACGGGTATTATAGAGCGGGTTTAGGGAATCATCAGCCGTGGGATTTCGATCGGACGGCTGCGATTCGGTACCGCTTTGATGAGGATATGATTTAATCTGCGCCGCGCAATGACAATCCAACGGCTCGAGATCGCCCGTACCCCCTTCGGCCTGTAAAACTGCAAAAGAGACCCTGGAAGATTCGTGAATCAACCCGCCACCCATGCGTCTGCGGTCTGAGTCATGGTAAAACTTTGGTTTAGCCCCTGGACTTCCCAGATTTTGACGCCCGGTCCAGAGACTTAGAAAAATCAGAGAAATAAATACAAAAAATTGATTTTTAATATATAAATAAGTGCTAGAATTTGTATAAATCATAGAAAATTCATTTGAACTCCAAATTGGTCCATTCCAGTTCCTAAATTTTTGTAATAATATTGTCTAACCATTAGTGCCTCTGTTCTGACATGACAAACACATTAAAATTATTCTTTCACTTAATCTTGTATTAAATGCATAAAACCTTAGAAAATCCATAACTTAAAATCTATACCTCCAAATTTAATGATTCCAGTTCCTGTGATCATATTTTAATGTCTAGTTTATTACTGTATATTTTATTTACATGTTTGATGTGATGTTAATTTATGCTATGTTATGTATGTATTGTGTTGATGCGAGTAGACGAGCAAGCCACTGTGGAATCTGAGGTTCAACAAGTAGAAGTAGCTGAGCAGGAGCTCGTTGAAGGCAAGTTGTGCCCTTGATCACTTCTTTTACCCATTCATGTTCTTATTATTCATAATGATCTGCATAGGATAATTTTGCTGGGACCCAATAGGATGCCCTAGATTTTGACTATCTTTATACCTTGCTTCACCACTGGTTTTACTACTAAAGTTTTGGGTAGTACATGCTATTGCTTTATGTGGATTTGGGTATAGAGATATTCATCACTCATTGTTATACTATTTATTGTTATCTGTTTTATTCTTCCTTGTTCATGTTAAGATCATTATGTTAATGGGAACATGGAGAACCACCCGGGAAAACAGTGCTACCACAAGGGTTTAATGGGACGCCCTTGGCTGATTAACTAGGAAAGCTAGTGGAGGGCTACCTTACCCGAAAGGGGCAAGGGCAGTAGGGGAGTGGTCAGTGTAGGGAGGTCCTTGGGTTGATTTTGCTGCGATGGTGGTCAGACAAGAACCCTGCACTGGAGCTTCCTATAAACTGTAGCGGGTAGTCTGAAGCTAGTGGAACTTTGTAAAGGCCTCGTAGTGGTACCCTGCCTCGCTTCCTTGGTAGAGGTGTATGGAGTCTGATCAACTCCGTGGCAAATGGGTAACACAACTTGTGGGTAAAGATGCGCAACCTCTGCAGAGTGTAAAACTGGTATACTAGCCGTGCTCACGGTCATGAGCGGCTCGGACACTCACATGATTAAATTATGGAACTTAAACTTAACCTGTCATTTCATTGCATTTGGGATTATTTTATTATTACTTTTACTTATTATTACTATGGTTTGGTATTTACTTACACTTAGTAACTGCTAATAAAATTTTGACCAACTTATAAAAGCAATGCTCAGCTTCAGCCTTTATTTCATTGATCAGCCTTACACTTCATGAACTCCCACCTTTGGTGAGTTCATGCCACATTATTCCCCACGACTTGTTGAGCTATGATCGTATGTGAGCTCACTCTTGCTGTCTCACACCCCCCCACAGGAGAAGAGCAGGTGGTTCAGGAGGAGCCACAAGGCGAGGAGTTTGATCTGATCTAGGTGGCGTTTCTCAGTTGACATTGGCGCCGACGATCCTTAGTTCGTTTTACATTTATCTTTATTTTGTAATAAGTCTTCCGCTATGTAATAAATACTCTGATGTTTTATGACATTTATCTCTATACACTCTGTTATTATATATGTTGTCTTCTTGGCGCATGTATGAGATGCACCCGGCTTTGTCTTTTAAAACCGGGTGTTACAGAAGTGGTATCAGAGGAAATGTTGACTGTAGGACGAAACCTAGATAGAAATGGATAAAACCCCTACCTACTTACCTTACTCTGATTCTTCCTATACTTATCTTGATCCTGTCTCACCTTCTACTGTTCTACTCTGATCATTCTTACCTTTTCTACTCTGAGACAAGATGGATTTCACACCTTGGAATCCCTACCCCTATGATCTTTTTTTAAGAGATAGGGAACCCAAGACAAAATTTAAAACTATTTTCTATATTTAAAAATGTTGTTTGATTGTTCTGATGATAAATGTCTGATTTGCTTCTTTGATTGATTGAAATATTATATATGGACATCTTAGTATGTTCCACCATAAGGTAATAAATTAGCTATGGTAGGTAAAACATTAAACTGCTTAGCTAATAAATCCCCCAAAGTAACATGATTTGTAATTACTGCCTTGTCTACTATTCTCTTACCATATGTGTCTAACTCAGATGGTCAATACCAGGAGGGGTGGTGGAATTGATCTGCCTCCTAATCAACACACTCGAAGGATATATAGACAACCTCAGCCACAGCCAGCAGAGATGAATCCTCCTAATCCTCCACCAGGCGGAGTTGACCCACTGGTTGCTGCTCAGATGGCGGTGATGCAGCAAATGGCGGACACTATGGCTGATATGCGTGCCCAGATGCAGCAAGAACGCCAAGAGATGCGTCAGGAAAGAGAAGATATACGCCAGGAGTTGCGCCAGGAGAGAGATGAGATACGCCAAGAAAGGAGGGCGCAACAACAGCAGCTGCAACAACAACTTCAACAACGGCAGCAACAGCAACAAGTGCCATTGCCTCCACCACCACCACCAGTTCCACCTCGAGATAAGCACCGGGAGTTTATGAGTCATAAGCCACCGACCTTTGCCAGTTCGCCAGATCCACTTGATGCAGATGATTGGCTGAAAGCAATTGAGAAGATGCTCAACATTGCACAATGCACAGACCGGGAAAAGGTTTTATATGCTTCTGGACGTCTGACTGGTCCTGCTGCTGACTGGTGGGATTCTTATACTGCTGCCCACGATGCTGCTGATACTATTACCTGGGCAGAGTTCAGTACGCAGTTCAGGAACTACCATATTCCCGCTGGTATGATAAAGATCAAGAAGAAGGAGTTTCTGTCATTGAAGCAAGGCAATATGTCGGTCAGCGAGTACAGAGACAAATTTATTCAGCTGTCGAGGTATGCTCCGGAGGAAGTTGCTGAGGATGAAAGAAAGCAGAAGCACTTCATTGAAGGACTGAATGGACCCTTGCAATATGCACTGGTTGCACACACTTTTCCATCATTTCAGAGGCTACTGGATAAGGCTCTTGCTATTGAACACAAGCGTGTTCAACTGGGTGATTTGAAGAGGAAGGCCATCTCACAAGGACAGGGTAGCAGCAGTGTTCGTCCTCGCTACAGTTCACCACAGGGTACACCGACTCGACCAGGAGGACCGCGCCCAGTTCAGCAATCACCACTGAGGACACCTACTCGTCAGGCCACTCCCACTGGCACCCCGACAAAGTTTGCAGGACAGAGTCCGGGCACTACGTGTTTCAAGTGTGGGAAGACTGGTCATTATGCAAATGTCTGCCCACAGAGGATTGCTACTACTCCAGCTCAGAGCAAGCAACAGACCCCTGGCAAGGGATATTCTATAGCCAGGGTGAATCAAGTCAGCGTTGATGATACTCCTGATGGTGGGGACCTCGTAATTGGTATGTTTTATGTTAACGCAATTCCTGCAACAATATTATTTGATTCTGGTGCTACACATTCATTCATGTCTGCTAGATATGCCAACACAAATGAAATACCACTGCTAAATATGAGAAAACCCCTGATAGTAATTACACCTAAAGGGCCTGTTGAGGCGAATCAAATGACACGTAGATTGACATTAACCATTATGGGTAGAGATTTTGGAGCTACTGCTATAATATTAGAGTCAAGCAGTATAGATCTGATCCTTGGTATGTCGTGGCTAAGAAAGGCAAAGGCCGTTATAGCATGTGGTAGAGGTACCGTAGAACTCACTACCACTAAAGGAGAAAGATTTCAAGTTAATATTGCAGTAACCTCCTCATCCATGCGTGCAATGTTCTTTATGCCTGAGGAGTTTGTTGGTGACAACATCCGGGTGGTTAGAGATTTTCCGGATGTTTTTCCAGAGGAGTTGCCAGGGATGCCACCTGATAGAGAAGTTGAGTTTGTTATTGATCTCTTACCTGGAACCGCCCCTATTTCTAAACGGCCATATAGAATGTCCGTAGAGGAGTTGAAGGAACTGAAGAAGCAGTTAACTGAGTTACAAGAGGCTGGTTACATTCGACCGAGTGCCTCACCTTGGGGAGCACCGGTGTTATTTGTGCAGAAGAAGGATGGATCGCAACGGATGTGTGTGGATTATAGATCTCTTAATGATGTTACGGTGAAGAACAAGTATCTGTTGCCCCGTATTGAGGATTTATTTGATCAGATGCGAGGTGCTAGAGTATTCTCGAAGATTGATCTCCGATCCGGTTACCATCAGATGAGGATTAGACCATCGGATATTCCCAAGACGGCTTTCTCTACTCGATATGGATTATATGAGTTTACTGTTATGTCGTTTGGATTAACCAATGCACCAGCTTATTTTATGAACTTGATGAATAAGGTGTTTATGGAGTATTTGGACAGATTCGTCGTGGTATTCATCGACGATATTCTTATTTATTCTCAGAGTGATAGCGATCATGAGGAACATCTAAGGTTGGTGCTACAAAAGCTGCGAGATAATCAACTCTACGCTAAGTTCAGCAAGTGCGAGTTTTGGATTGACAAGGTGCCATTCCTTGGTCATATTATTTCTAATGGAGGAATAGCAGTGGATCCTGCTAAAGTGAAGGAGATAATGGAGTGGAGAGTGCCCACTACAGTTACTGAGATTCGTAGCTTCTTGGGACTAGCAGGATATTATCGGAGATTTATTGAAGGGTTCTCTAAGATTGCCAAGCCTATGACATCGCTTTTGGAGAAAGGAAAAGAATTTAAGTGGGATGAGAAATGTCAAGAAAGCTTTGATCAGTTGAAGGAGAGATTAATGTCACCTCCAGTATTGGTTATGCCAGACTTACAGAAAGGATTTGACATTTATTGTGATGCATGTGGCCAAGGACTTGGATGTGTGCTTATGCAAGAAGGTCATGTGATTGCCTATGCATCTCGTCAGTTGCGGAAGCATGAACTGAACTACCCCACTCATGACTTGGAACTAGCTGTCGTTGTGCATGCACTTAAGATTTGGAGACACTACATTATGGGAACTAAGTGCCAAGTATACACGGATCACAAGAGTTTGAAGTATATATTCACTCAGAAGGATCTCAACCTTAGGCAACGCCGTTGGTTGGAGCTTATTAAGGATTATGATTTGGAGATTCACTATCATCCAGGCAAGGCAAATTTGGTTGCAGATGCCTTGAGTCGGAAAGAGCATGTTCACTCCGCATTTGTCGTTCAGCTACCCGATGAATTAGCAAAAGATTTTGAGAGACTCAACTTGGGAATTGTTACACACACTGAAGGAGTCACCATTGAATTGGAACCTACCTTGGAGCAAGAGATTCGTAAAGGTCAGGTTGGTGATGCTAAAATCCAAGAGATTAAGGATCTTATTACTGAAGGAAGAGTTCCGGAATTCACGGAGGATGAGCAAGGTACTATATGGTTCAAAGATCGGATATGTGTTCCAGAGATCGATAGCCTCCGTGAGGCTATATTGAAAGAAGCTCATGATTCTGATTACTCCATCCACCCTGGTAGCACTAAGATGTATCAAGATTTGAAGCAAAAGTATTGGTGGTATGGACTGAAAAGAGATGTTGCTGCACATGTGGCTAAGTGTGATGTATGTCAAAGAGTTAAGGCTGAACATCAAAGACCCGCTGGATTATTGCACCCATTGAAGATACCTGAGTGGAAATGGGAAGAAATTGGTATGGATTTTATTGTTGGACTACCCCGCACTCCAGCAGGATATGACTCTATTTGGGTAATTGTGGACAGATTGACAAAGGTGGCTCATTTTATACCTGTGAGGACTAATTACACGGGAGCCAAGCTAGCAGAATTGTATATGACTCGGATAGTTTGTCTACATGGAGTGCCTAAGAAGATCGTGTCTGATCGAGGATCACAGTTTACTTCTCGGTTTTGGAAGAAGTTGCATGAGAGCTTGGATGCAAAGTTGAATTTTAGTTCAGCCTACCATCCCCAGACTGATGGACAGACAGAGAGAACTAATCAAGTCCTGGAGGATATGTTAAGAGCTTGTGCTCTTAAACATGGTGGTAGTTGGGAGAAGAGCTTACCCTATGCTGAGTTTTCTTATAATAATAGCTACCAGGCCAGTTTGAAGATGTCACCATTTGAGGCTTTGTATGGCAGAAAATGCAGGACTCCACTGTATTGGGATCAAACTGGAGAAAGACAGTTCTTTGGACCTGAACTTATACAAGAGGCAGAAGAACAAGTTCGAATGATAAGAGAAAATTTGAGAATTGCACAGTCCAGGCAAAAGAGCTATGCTGACAATAGGAGAAGACTACTGGAGTTTAAGGAGGGTGATCATGTCTATTTGAAGGTGTCACCACTCCGGGGTATGAGGAGATTTAAAGTTAAAGGAAAGTTGTCCCCTCGCTTCATTGGACCTTTCTTGATCTTAAAGCGAGTGGGAGAAGTTGCATATCAACTGGAGTTACCCGATCACCTATCAGATGTACATAATGTATTTCATGTATCTCAGCTAAAGAAGTGCCTCAGGGTACCTGAGGAGCAGCTACCACTAGAGGACCTTAGTGTTTGTCACACCCGGTTTTGGAAGATAAACCGAATGCGAACCATGTACGTGCCAGGATCAGAAATTCACGTACACGGCGATTACATAAATGACTCATCATAGAACAATGCTTCGAATAACAATAAAGATAAGTAATAATATGAAAGACTAGAGTCATTTACATAATATAATCAAAGTACACAGAACAGAAACGTAGCCAACGTAAATAAACCCACCACAGGCAGCTGACTGGGGGAGGTCGCTAGCCTAATCCTCGAACTCGTCGAAGTCCTGGAACTCCTGGAGATTCGCCTCGACGCCTTCTCCTTTACCTGAGCATAGATTGCACCAAAGGCAACCTGGTGTTTTGTGAAAGCAAGGGTGAGTACACATCAACGTACTCAGCAAATGTCCCGTTTGGCTGAGGTGGACTAGCTTTATGTGGGGTTAAGGTCAAAGCAGTTGCTTTTAGTTGGTCAAGTATTTATTATTAGTGGAAGCCAAGTTTTAGTAATAACTAACCCGTGAATCATTTCCTCATCGAGGAACATCATTATTATCATCGAACCAAAACCATAAATAGAACCATTGTATCTAAGATCATCTGTATCTCTAATCAAAGAGGATCCCAAGGTCGCTCATAACCGTGAGCTCGGCTGATATATCAGTTTCATTACCCTCTGCAGAGGTCGCACACTTTACCCATGAGCCGTGATTCCCATTTTGCCCGGGGATCATGACTCCCCATTGATCACTTCCTAGGTGGTCCGGCAGGGTATCACTACGTAGCTTTTACAAAGATTCCCTAGAGGTCATAGCCGCCCGTTAGGTTTCTCCAGTTTGATAAACACAGTACCTCTCCCCATAGGAGGGTGACTAACAAAAGCCAAAACGAAAGAACCTCGGCACCCAGCCTCGGCAGAGCAAGCACTGTGCCTGGACCCCATTGACGGCACGACGGCGAAGCAACTACACCTCTAGTTCCTCTAATTAATTAGCTAAGGGCGCCCCATTTCACCCTCATGGCTGCACTGTTATCCCGGGTGGTCACTCCACGAACCGGTCCTTACGGAGAGGTACTCAGGGAAAATGGCCCGAGCCCCCTAGGGTATCACAATATCATCATTGGGATAACAACATCGTATCATGAATAATCTCATCATGTTCATTGATTAAAGTAAAGCAATAGCATAAGCTAACCATAATAACCCAAAAGGTAATCAAGGACAAGGTGAATAGAAAGCTAGTCAATCCTTAGGTTTCAATTAAGTAATGCGGGACAGTGAATTATATGTAGATAGGACATAATGGGTCAGAGGACACTTGCCTTCACCAAACAGATGCTCAGGATCTTCGATCTCATAGAACTCGAAGAGTTCGATCACTTGGTCGCCATGCTTGATCATCGATTCCTCGAAGCTCAGAAACGAATCGCGATCTAATCGCAACGCGAAGCGAAGACGAACAAGCACAAGCAAACAAACATATACATATGCATAAGAACATTACACCATACGATATAAAATGTTATAAAAGCGAGCAATATAAAATAGAGAGCGCATCTACGGTTACGCGAGGAAAAGAACTACGATAGTCGAAGCTACGGTCGAGGGGTTAGCTTGTTTACACTAAGCAAATATTAATTAGAATATTTAAATCCGAAATTTCTATATTAATTAATATTAATCAAATGTAAATTAATACTACTAATTAGTTTTGACTAACTTACCATTTTAATAGTTGACAGTTAACCAAGGAACTTAATTAATATGAGCGATTCTAAACGAGGCGAATTAACGACGCGCGACGTGCAAAAACGATGTGCGCGACGCGCGGACACACTACTTAGCGCGCGAACAATACGCGGCGCCGCGCGAACAGCGCGCGACTCGCGAAAACGGCGCGACAAGCGTGAACGATGCACGAATCAGCACGCAACCATGGCGTGCGGACGACATGCAGCGACGAGCGAAACAGCACGACAGCGTGCATAACGACGCGCGGACACATACAACTTAGCGCGTGGACAATGCGTGGCGACGCGCGCGACCCGCGCAAACAACGTGAGACGACGCGTGCGAAAAAGCGCGCGCGGCAGTATGCAAAACAGCGCGTGTGGCACTTGCAAACGGCGACGGCGAGCGCCACACGTGCGGACAGCACGACGACCTCCGCGACACGCGCGAGAACCACTAACAGATGTTGCGTTTACATGAAACAAATATTAGTTGAAAACGTTAAAGTTGGCATTAATCACATTAATTTGTATTTATAAAAGCGTAGATTAAAATTATAGATTAGTTTTAATATATTGTTATTTTAATAAATATCAGATGGACTAATAATTAACTAATTAATTGAAACTTGTGTATGGATAAAATAATGTTATTAACATGTTGTCAACGTTATTACGAAGCTAATATGACTCGAATGAATTAAAACGAATATTTAACGCAAATGGTATCATATATCTAATTAGCTGGGGACTGAAAACATGTGGCGCGATACAATTGGCTGAAGGCTTGCCACATGCAGGGCCACATGGAAAACAGTCACAGAAGATCTGGGATCCATTGTGAGGGCTGATTTCTAGAATTCTGTGGATGCATGTGGGTGGGGAAGGAAATTTACAAGCACATACGAAGATTTTGTTTACATCGCATGCAAGGGGGCTAACATACGATTGCTGCTGCACGTGCGTTAGTGCGTACCGTGGGAGTGCATGCAGCCATGCAAGAGGACCCTACGGTGGGTTTTTTCTATTTTCTTCTTGGGCTGAAAACGCACACAAGGTGGTTTTTTTCTACGCGAAAAGCGGACGTCCAGGGACTCCGGGCGACGGTTGTTCGCTGGCCAGGACGGATCTCGCGGTTGGCCGCGCCAGGCCATTGGGCTCGCCGCATGCGTGCAGGGGAGCTCGGCGGGCTAGCAGCCAGCACGACGGCTCACCGACGGCACAACGCAAACGAGGAGGCGAAGCGCTGCACGCGGCACGACGCGGACGAGGAGGCGAAGCGCTGCACGGCATAGGGCTAGCTCGCCGGGACGAGGTGGGAGTGGGAGGACGCCATGGAGCTTACCTGCCCGGCGGCAGCGAGCAGACGTCGATCTGGTGGCGCGACGAGCAGCTCCGGGGAGGCGAGGGCGAGCAACACGGAGCTGATCTAGAGCGTCATGGACGGTTGGGCGAGCGATTTTGGTGAGGGAGAGGTAACGTGGACATAGCCAGACGCGAGAGATGGTTTTGAGAAGATGAATAGTGCCCTGCGACGGCTGGGCAACTTGCCCCCGCGTGCACGCCGTGCGACTGGGTAGGCAGCGCGAGAGGTGGGCTGGGGGCATGCTGAGCCAAATGGTCGTGATGGGCTAGGGTGGGTAGCGCGCTGTTGGGTGAGCGCGTGGCCAGCAGGCCAGGACATGGGCCACGGGGAGGATTGGGGAAGGGCTGGTTTGTTTTTATTTTCTCTTTCTCTTTTTGTTTTTTTTATTTTTTTATTTTCTGCTATCAAATTTATTTACAATATTGAGCCACATATTAAATAGATACACACCAAAGTAAGACATCAGACAAAAAAGACAAATATATTTCAGCATGATGCATCAATCATTATTTCCTTAGGGTTTTATTAACAGCTATAACTGGGGTATAATTTCCTATTACTTGGAAAGAAATGAATAAAGGAGCGAAAAGAAGGAGGAACAAGAAAGTAACACCTGAATTTGATGGATATTAGAGATAAAAAATTTACACCCCAAATTCAGGGTGTTACAAATCTAACCCCCTTAACAGGAATCTCGCCCTCGAGATTCAAGAAGAAGCTAGCAAGAAAAACAAGGTTGGTTCATAGATTGTTTACAGCTTCTTCGGCTCAACTTTGACTCTGGCAACTTTAACTTGCGGACTGGTTGTTTTGACCTTTAGATACTCGAGACCAATTAATATTATTCTTGAGGATCCCTTGGACCTGTGGGTTAGGACCCACACACGCTTTCGCTGTGCCACTTCAATCTTGTCGGTTGATGCTGATCACATTGTCTTCATTAGGGTTAGCGGCTAAACCCCTTAACAGGAGCATTGATACGCACTTAGTGAAGATGCTGTCGATTCTGATCTTGATTGATTAAGAGGGGCTGGAGGTTGCCAACTGCATAGGTGCAAGAGGAAAGAATATAGGTAGAAAAGGTAAGCATAGATGGGTTAAAGAGAGAAATGGGAGAGCACCCAACTACCTAACTTTATGGCACTCAGCTAGTAAACTGATGTCATTGCGGACCAATGGCCACAACACATCAACAATCATCACAAAGAAGCAAATCAGTCATCACACAAAGACAAATAGCACAAGCATACAACAACAAACATCTCGTTGCTATAAGTTCCTTTTAATTAAATGGTGGTCTTTCCTTACAAAGGGGAAACTACTTTAAGGCCATCAAAATACAAGGGGAGCGATAAAACATCCAGGATAGGGGCATGAGCATAGTAAAGGATGGAGCTAAAGCAATGATTGTAACCGACAAGGGAGAGAATGCAACCAAAGTCAAGATAGGTAAAACATCATTCTCAAATCCAAATAGGAAAGATGATATTTCAAAAGGTAGGCATAGGGTAAGCATCATGGAAAGATCTAGATATTAGGAAGGTAAGGGTGATATCGAGCAAAAGCTAAGACTTGCAATGCGACAGAGGAAAAGGGAACGGACAAGAGCGAGATGGGCAAGACATCACTCTTGGAATGAAATGGGAGAGGTGGCTTTAAAATGCGGGCAAGCATCAAGGTAAGGATCGAGGGACGACAAGGGTTAAGGTGATAATGGTCGAACACACAACAAAGGATTTTTTAACAGAACTGGTAAGGTGTCAAAGAAGGGGGAGCAGTCAATGATGAAATAGATGAGGCATTATCCCCGAACAGGGATGGAAAAGAGGAGGCTCAAAGGGGTAGGTTCAATGTAAGCATGTGGGCAAGGGCATAGGTATCACGAGGGTTTAAAGGTGATAACGGACAAGGATGTAGGAGAGGAGGTAAATGTGCATAAGAACCAAGAATATAAGTACCACAAAGGATGGAGTTAAGACAAGACCTACAAATGGAAAAGGAGAGGGTACGTCCAAGGGCCAGATAGGTAAACTGCCACTCTTAAATTGAGGTGGAAGAGAGGAGATTTTTTTTAAAGAATAAGAATAAAGATAAGTATCAAAGCAAGACTGATGGATGACAAGGTAATGCTGATAGCAAATAAAACACACAACAAAGGATGGAATTAAGACAAAACTTGTAAGGCGACAAGAAGTGAAAATAAATCAAGGGAGAGATAGGTAACTCGCAACTCTAAAACTGGGTTGAAGGAAAGTGGAGACTTTTAAAGGGTAAGTTCAAAGTATGCATTTAGGTAGGAGACATCAATATCGCAAGGGTCAAAGGCGATAACAGACAACGGTATGAGAGAAAAGATGAAGGCATAGAAGAGTCAGTGGCATAATTACAACGAATAATGGAGTTACACTGAAGCTTACACGCGGTGAAGAAGAGGATATAGCCAAGGGTGAGGTAAGTAAAACACCGCTCTCAAACTAGGATAGGATATTGGAGATTTTAGAGAACGGACATAATGTAGTTACCAAGGTAGGATAAAGAGATGAGAAAGGTAAAAGTAGTATCCAACAGGAGCACAACAAAGGATGGAGTTGAAAACTCGCAAGCGACAAGGAAGATGATACGACCAAGGGAAAATAGGTAAAATACAACTATAAAATTGAGATGGAAGAGAGAAGGTTTTAAAAGACAGGTGTAACATAAGCATCAAGGTAAGATATACAGGTGACAAGGGTAAAGAAGATAATCGTGAAAAGCATAACCAAGGATAGAGTTAGGGCAAGACTCGCGAAGTGGCGAAGTGGAGAGAATAATGAAGGGTAAGATAGGTATGGTTCCATCAAAAGGGTTGAAATCAAAATCCATTACCGAAAGAAGTTACAAGGAATTAACGAGGTCACCAAGGATGTGCAAAATAAAATGACCGCTCATGGATCATTAAGAAACAAGGGTGGTCAAGGGCATGTAGAATGAAATATTTTAAACAGGCCTTGGGACATAAAGGTAAGCATAAAAATATGAAAGTATGAAAGATTTCAAGGAGATGAGCATACCAATACCAAGAGATAAGAAATTGTCGAAAGATAGCGACTTAACGACAGAAGAGGAAAGGGTCTTAAAAGACAGAAAGGTCATGGGCATATAAACTAAATGTCTAAGTAGACAGTAGAAATTTATAGGCAGGTATTTGAAACAAGAGTATTAAAGGGATACAAGCATGTCAATACCAAAGGACTAGAGTTCGCCTGATGGTAGCAATTTAACGACGAAAGAGGAAAGAATCCAAAAAGACAAGAAGGTTATGGTCAGGGGGCATCTACAAGGATGTCGCAAGCACAAGAGTGAGATCAGATCTAATAGGTTGAGAAAAGTATAGACCATACCAGAATAAAATACTTTTTGGCAAGGGGGCATATAGGAGCACAACATAGAATTAGTCGAGGTGACTAATATTTTGAAGCGGAATCAAGGATGAGGTGAAGTAATAATCAAATAGTCCTTAAAACGGCCAATGCTACTCTAGGATAGCGGTCCTACAGTCAGCAAGGCTTTGATACCACTTATGTCACACCCGGTTTTGGAAGATAAACCGAATGCGAACCATGTACGTGCCAGGATCAGAAATTCACGTACACGGCGATTACATAAATGACTCATCATAGAACAATGCTTCGAATAACAATAAAGATAAGTAATAATATGAAAGACTAGAGTCATTTACATAATATAATCAAAGTACACAGAACAGAAACGTAGCCAACGTAAATAAACCCACCACAGGCAGCTGACTGGGGGAGGTCGCTAGCCTAATCCTCGAACTCGTCGAAGTCCTGGAACTCCTGGAGATTCGCCTCGACGCCTTCTCCTTTACCTGAGCATAGATTGCACCAAAGGCAACCTGGTGTTTTGTGAAAGCAAGGGTGAGTACACATCAACGTACTCAGCAAATGTCCCGTTTGGCTGAGGTGGACTAGCTTTATGTGGGGTTAAGGTCAAAGCAGTTGCTTTTAGTTGGTCAAGTATTTATTATTAGTGGAAGCCAAGTTTTAGTAATAACTAACCCGTGAATCATTTCCTCATCGAGGAACATCATTATTATCATCGAACCAAAACCATAAATAGAACCATTGTATCTAAGATCATCTGTATCTCTAATCAAAGAGGATCCCAAGGTCGCTCATAACCGTGAGCTCGGCTGATATATCAGTTTCATTACCCTCTGCAGAGGTCGCACACTTTACCCATGAGCCGTGATTCCCATTTTGCCCGGGGATCATGACTCCCCATTGATCACTTCCTAGGTGGTCCGGCAGGGTATCACTACGTAGCTTTTACAAAGATTCCCTAGAGGTCATAGCCGCCCGTTAGGTTTCTCCAGTTTGATAAACACAGTACCTCTCCCCGTAGGAGGGTGACTAACAAAAGCCAAAACGAAAGAACCTCGGCACCCAGCCTCGGCAGAGCAAGCACTGTGCCTGGACCCCATTGACGGCACGACGGCGAAGCAACTACACCTCTAGTTCCTCTAATTAATTAGCTAAGGGCGCCCCATTTCACCCTCATGGCTGCACTGTTATCCCGGGTGGTCACTCCACGAACCGGTCCTTACGGAGAGGTACTCAGGGAAAATGGCCCGAGCCCCCTAGGGTATCACAATATCATCATTGGGATAACAACATCGTATCATGAATAATCTCATCATGTTCATTGATTAAAGTAAAGCAATAGCATAAGCTAACCATAATAACCCAAAAGGTAATCAAGGACAAGGTGAATAGAAAGCTAGTCAATCCTTAGGTTTCAATTAAGTAATGCGGGACAGTGAATTATATGTAGATAGGACATAATGGGTCAGAGGACACTTGCCTTCACCAAACAGATGCTCAGGGTCTTCGATCTCATAGAACTCGAAGAGTTCGATCACTTGGTCGCCATGCTTGATCATCGATTCCTCGAAGCTCAGAAACGAATCGCGATCTAATCGCAACGCGAAGCGAAGACGAACAAGCACAAGCAAACAAACATATACATATGCATAAGAACATTACACTATACGATATAAAATGTTATAAAAGCGAGCAATATAAAATAGAGAGCGCATCTACGGTTACGCGAGGAAAAGAACTACGATAGTCGAAGCTACGGTCGAGGGGTTAGCTTGTTTACACTAAGCAAATATTAATTAGAATATTTAAATCCGAAATTTCTATATTAATTAATATTAATCAAATGTAAATTAATACTACTAATTAGTTTTGACTAACTTACCATTTTAATAGTTGACAGTTAACCAAGGAACTTAATTAATATGAGCGATTCTAAACGAGGCGAATTAACGACGCGCGACGTGCAAAAACGATGTGCGCGACGCGCGGACACACTACTTAGCGCGCGAACAATACGCGGCGCCGCGCGAACAGCGCGCGACTCGCGAAAACGGCGCGACAAGCGTGAACGATGCACGAATCAGCACGCAACCATGGCGTGCGGACGACATGCAGCGACGAGCGAAACAGCACGACAGCGTGCATAACGACGCGCGGACACATACAACTTAGCGCGTGGACAATGCGTGGCGACGCGCGCGACCCGCGCAAACAACGTGAGACGACGCGTGCGAAAAAGCGCGCGCGGCAGTATGCAAAACAGCGCGTGTGGCACTTGCAAACGGCGACGGCGAGCGCCACACGTGCGGACAGCACGACGACCTCCGCGACACGCGCGAGAACCACTAACAGATGTTGCGTTTACATGAAACAAATATTAGTTGAAAACGTTAAAGTTGGCATTAATCACATTAATTTGTATTTATAAAAGCGTAGATTAAAATTATAGATTAGTTTTAATATATTGTTATTTTAATAAATATCAGATGGACTAATAATTAACTAATTAATTGAAACTTGTGTATGGATAAAATAATGTTATTAACATGTTGTCAACGTTATTACGAAGCTAATATGACTCGAATGAATTAAAACGAATATTTAACGCAAATGGTATCATATATCTAATTAGCTGGGGACTGAAAACATGTGGCGCGATACAATTGGCTGAAGGCTTGCCACATGCAGGGCCACATGGAAAACAGTCACAGAAGATCTGGGATCCATTGTGAGGGCTGATTTCTAGAATTCTGTGGATGCATGTGGGTGGGGAAGGAAATTTACAAGCACATACGAAGATTTTGTTTACATCGCATGCAAGGGGGCTAACATACGATTGCTGCTGCACGTGCGTTAGTGCGTACCGTGGGAGTGCATGCAGCCATGCAAGAGGACCCTACGGTGGGTTTTTTCTATTTTCTTCTTGGGCTGAAAACGCACACAAGGTGGTTTTTTTCTACGCGAAAAGCGGACGTGCAGGGACTCCGGGCGACGGTTGTTCGCTGGCCAGGACGGATCTCGCGGTTGGCCGCGCCAGGCCATTGGGCTCGCCGCATGCGTGCAGGGGAGCTCGGTGGGCTAGCAGCCAGCACGACGGCTCACCGACGGCACAACGCAAACGAGGAGGCGAAGCGCTGCACGCGGCACGACGCGGACGAAGAGGCGAAGCGCTGCACGGCATAGGGCTAGCTCGCCGGGACGAGGTGGGAGTGGGAGGACGCCATGGAGCTTACCTGCCCGGCGGCAGCGAGCAGACGTCGATCTGGTGGCGCGACGAGCAGCTCCGGGGAGGCGAGGGCGAGCAACACGGAGCTGATCTAGAGCGTCATGGACGGTTGGGCGAGCGATTTTGGTGAGGGAGAGGTAACGTGGACATAGCCAGACGCGAGAGATGGTTTTGAGAAGATGAATAGTGCCCTGCGACGGCTGGGCAACTTGCCCCCGCGTGCACGCCGTGCGACTGGGTAGGCAGCGCGAGAGGTGGGCTGGGGGCATGCTGAGCCAAATGGTCGTGATGGGCTAGGGTGGGTAGCGCGCTGCTGGGTGAGCGCGTGGCCAGCAGGCCAGGACATGGGCCACGGGGAGGATTGGGGAAGGGCTGGTTTGTTTTTATTTTCTCTTTCTCTTTTTGTTTTTTTTATTTTTTTATTTTCTGCTATCAAATTTATTTACAATATTGAGCCACATATTAAATAGATACACACCAAAGTAAGACATCAGACAAAAAAGACAAATATATTTCAGCATGATGCATCAATCATTATTTCCTTAGGGTTTTATTAACAGCTATAACTGGGGTATAATTTCCTATTACTTGGAAAGAAATGAATAAAGGAGCGAAAAGAAGGAGGAACAAGAAAGTAACACCTGAATTTGATGGATATTAGAGATAAAAAATTTACACCCCAAATTCAGGGTGTTACAGTGTTCAAGATGACCTGACTTATGCGGAGTACCCTATCAAGATTTTGGATACTTTGACTCGAGTTACGAGGAATAAGGTTATAAAGATGTGCAAAGTGCAATGGAGCCACCACGGCGAAGATGAAGCAACGTGGGAAAGAGAAGAAGAGCTTCGTATAGACTTCCCCCATCTTTTCCCTAGATCTTCTTAAATCTCGAGGACGAGATTATTTTTAAGGGGGGTAGGATTTGTAATGCTCAAATTTGTAAAAGCCTAAGAAATGAGATTATTTTCTCTATATGTGTTGCCTTTACACATTGGTACATGTGAATAACCACATTTAAAAGTGAATGATTAACAAGTGGCACATAAACAACTTATGCATCATGTTGGGTCTTGTTTGTTTGTGCATTTAAAATAATAATAATAATAATAATAATAATAACACATAATACTTGAGTTGAGAATTTGGAGTTAACAAAAAAAAGTGCACTTTAGGAAATTGGAAAATAATGTACACAAAGCAAGAAAGAAAATACTACGCAAAACAGAATAAATTTGTGAATAAATAAAATTTACCCACACAATGTTCAGAAGAATTGAACATATAAATTTGAAGATGAAATGGACACAAAATTTGAATTCAAAATAATTGTGAATAAGGAAAACAAAAAATAAGGGAAACAAAAGAAAAAGAAAAGAAGCTCAACTGGGCTCTAGACCTCATTTCAGCCCAGCCAGGCTTTCCTCTACGCGCCGCGCGGCCCACTTTCCTTTTCACCCAACCGTGCGCTGGCTATCTGTCCCTGAGACGTGGGCCCACATCGCCAGTCTGTCTCCTCTCCGCGCGCGCTGCGTATCTCGCTGTGCTGTGGGCCACGGAGGTCAGCTCGGTCTTCCCCCTTGCAGAAGATTCCGCTTGCGACGCTGGGTCAACCACTCTCCCGTAGCTGCCGCCGGGGACCTCGGTTTGATCCGCGCGTGCCCGGACTCTCGCTGCCCTATATAGCCCGACCACATTTCGCCCCTCTCACCCCTAGAGCCGAGCGCAAAACAACCTGACGCCATAGCAAACGAACAGAGAGTCGAGTAGGCCGCCGTGGTTGATCCCCATGCTCGTCGGCGGCAAGGTCTCGGATTTGGGCCTGGGCGCTTCGGGGAGACACACTGGTGGAGCAAGGGGACATTCCGGGCGTGATTGAGGGCCAACGGTGCCGCAATTTCTTGCCGGAGTAGCATCTTCACCGTTGGGCCGCCCCTCAACGGCGCCAGGCCCCTGCGCTGCATAGCTCGAGGTGAGGGTACCCCCATCGTTTTCGCCTTGGTCCCCTCTGCGTATTGCACTTCGTTTCGCGTGAATCCTCATACCAGAGCGCCTGTACGGATTACTCCGGCGTCGCCTCTGCCGTAGGGAGTGGGCGGCGCCGCCGCGTCTAGCCGCGTCGAGAGGGCGACTGATGCGGGTCGTTGGATCCTTTTCGAACGGCTGGGATTAGATGGGGAATAACGGTTGGATAAGTTAGATCGTAGCCGCCCAATCTGGATCTGACAGCGGGTATTATAGAGCGGGTTTAGGGAATCATCAGCCGTGGGATTTCGATCGGACGGCTGCGATTCGGTACCGCTTTGCTGAGGATATGATTTAATCTGCGCCGCGCAATGACAATCCAACGGCTCGAGATCGCCCGTACCCCCTTCGGCCTGTAAAACTGCAAAAGAGACCCTGGAAGATTCGTGAATCAACCCGCCACCCATGCGTCTGCGGTCTGAGTCATGGTAAAACTTTGGTTTAGCCCCTGGACTTCCCAGATTTTGACGCCCGGTCCAGAGACTTAGAAAAATCAGAGAAATAAATACAAAAAATTGATTTTTAATATATAAATAAGTGCTAGAATTTGTATAAATCATAGAAAATTCATTTGAACTCCAAATTGGTCCATTCCAGTTCCTAAATTTTTGTAATAATATTGTCTAACCATTAGTGCCTCTGTTCTGACATGACAAACACATTAAAATTATTCTTTCACTTAATCTTGTATTAAATGCATAAAACCTTAGAAAATCCATAACTTAAAATCTATACCTCCAAATTTAATGATTCCAGTTCCTGTGATCATATTTTAATGTCTAGTTTATTACTGTATATTTTATTTACATGTTTGATGTGATGTTAATTTATGCTATGTTATGTATGTATTGTGTTGATGCGAGTAGACGAGCAAGCCACTGTGGAATCTGAGGTTCAACAAGTAGAAGTAGCTGAGCAGGAGCTCGTTGAAGGCAAGTTGTGCCCTTGATCACTTCTTTTACCCATTCATGTTCTTATTATTCATAATGATCTGCATAGGATAATTTTGCTGGGACCCAATAGGATGCCCTAGATTTTGACTATCTTTATACCTTGCTTCACCACTGGTTTTACTACTAAAGTTTTGGGTAGTACATGCTATTGCTTTATGTGGATTTGGGTATAGAGATATTCATCACTCATTGTTATACTATTTATTGTTATCTGTTTTATTCTTCCTTGTTCATGTTAAGATCATTATGTTAATGGGAACATGGAGAACCACCCGGGAAAACAGTGCTACCACAAGGGTTTAATGGGACGCCCTTGGCTGATTAACTAGGAAAGCTAGTGGAGGGCTACCTTACCCGAAAGGGGCAAGGGCAGTAGGGGAGTGGTCAGTGTAGGGAGGTCCTTGGGTTGATTTTGCTGCGATGGCGGTCAGACAAGAACCCTGCACTGGAGCTTCCTATAAACTGTAGCGGGTAGTCTGAAGCTAGTGGAACTTTGTAAAGGCCTCGTAGTGGTACCCTGCCTCGCTTCCTTGGTAGAGGTGTATGGAGTCTGATCAACTCCGTGGCAAATGGGTAACACGACTTGTGGGTAAAGATGCGCAACCTCTGCAGAGTGTAAAACTGGTATACTAGCCGTGCTCACGGTCATGAGCGGCTCGGACACTCACATGATTAAATTATGGAACTTAAACTTAACCTGTCATTTCATTGCATTTGGGATTATTTTATTATTACTTTTACTTATTATTACTATGGTTTGGTATTTACTTACACTTAGTAACTGCTAATAAAATTTTGACCAACTTATAAAAGCAATGCTCAGCTTCAGCCTTTATTTCATTGATCAGCCTTACACTTCATGAACTCCCACCTTTGGTGAGTTCATGCCACATTATTCCCCACGACTTGTTGAGCTATGATCGTATGTGAGCTCACTCTTGCTGTCTCACACCCCCCCCACAGGAGAAGAGCAGGTGGTTCAGGAGGAGCCACAAGGCGAGGAGTTTGATCTGATCTAGGTGGCGTTTCTCAGTTGACATTGGCGCCGACGATCCTTAGTTCGTTTTACATTTATCTTTATTTTGTAATAAGTCTTCCGCTATGTAATAAATACTCTGATGTTTTATGACATTTATCTCTATACACTCTGTTATTATATATGTTGTCTTCTTGGCGCATGTATGAGATGCACCCGGCTTTGTCTTTTAAAACCGGGTGTTACACGTAGGGCCTAGGGCCCTAGCTGAAAAGGTGATTCATCAAGGTTTCTACTGGCCCGCCATGATTTGCGCCGCAAATCGGGTCACAAGGTCCTGCGAAGCCTGCCAGAAATTTTCTCCACGCTCGGGAAGCCCTTCGCAACTCACGAAGCTAATCGCCCACACGTGGCCTCTTCAGCGCTGGGTCCTGGACATTGTCGGGCCCCTGCCCACGGCTCAGGGGAACCTCAAGTTCACCTTCGTCGCCGTTGAGTATTTTACCAAATGGATTGAGGCGAGGGCTGTATCCACGATAACATCGAAGACTGCCCAGAAATTCTTCTGGCAAAATATTGTTTCTTCTTCGGAGTCCCGTCCGAACTCACAGTCGACAATGGCAAGCAATTCGACAGCCAAGACTTCAAGGATTTCTGCTTCTCCATCGGCACCAAGCTTGCCTTCGCCTCAGTGTACCACCCGCAATCCAACGGAGTCATAGAACGCGCCAACGGTAAAATTTTCACAGCCGTCAAGAAAATGCTCCTCGACGACAAGAAAGGCAAGTGGCCAGACTTGTTACCTGAAGTGGTCTGGGCGCTGAACACGACTGAGTGCAGGGCGACTGGGTTCACCCCTTTTCGCCTTCTATACGGATCAGAGGCTATGACTCCGCAAGAAATAAAACATGGGTCCCCACGGACAGTCGCATCGGCCGTCCCCGACATAGACGAGCCTACTTCGAAGGACCTCATCGACGGAGACCGCGTCTTCGCTCTACAGGCTCTAAACAAATACCAAGCTCAAACAAAAGCATGGCGCGACCACAAAGTCATCCCGAGGGAATTCAGCGAAGGAGACCTCGTACTCGTCCGGACAGCTCGGACAGAGTCCCGAGGCAAGTTGGAGCCAAAATGGGAGGGCCCTTTCATCGTCAAGACGAAGGCGTCTCCCAGCGCGTACAGGCTCACAACATCATCCGGCGAAGACTTAGAACATTCTTGGAACATTGATAATCTTCGCAAGTTTTTTGTTTAACTCCTCAAGGCCACTTCGCCCTTGTAATCTGCAAAACAGTTTTATACCGGCCCGCACTCTTTTCCTCCCGGGGGGTGAGGTTTTTAACGAGGCGGAGCCATGTAATATACACGCGAAAAATCCCCCACAAAAATTACGTCGAAAAAGACCGCATCAACGGTCTTCGGCATTCAACCAACACAAAGGTCACCGCGACGGGCAGCGCTAGCTACCTTCGCGTGCGACAGTCCGCGCAAAATTCGCCTAAGGGTGCAGCTGGACTAGCACAACAAGTGCGCAAAATTGAAGTCTTTTTCAAAAGACTATCCATGCAAAAGTCGCCTAAGGGTGCAGCCGGACTAGCACAACAAGTGCGCAAAATCGAAGTCTTTTTCAAAAGACTATCCGTGCAAAAGTCGCCTAAGGGTGCAGCCGGACTAGCACAACAAGTGCGCAAAATCGAAGTCTTTTTCAAAAGACTATCCATGCAAAAGTCGCCTAAGGGTGCAGCCGGATTAGCACAACAAGTGCACAAAATCGAAGTCTTTTTCAAAAGACTATCCGTGCAGAAGTCGCCTAAGGGTGCAGCTGGACTAGCACAACAAGTGCGCAAAATCGAAGTCTTTTTCAAAAGACCATCCGTGCAAAAGTCGCCTAAGGGTGCAGCCGGATTAGCACAACAAGTGCACAAAATCGAAGTCTTCTTCAAAAGACCATCTGTGCAAAAGTCGCCTAAGGGTGCAGCCGGACTAGCACAATGAACGCAAAAAATCAAAGGCGCATTACATCAGTGCAAAAGTCTACAGGCGCAGCCGGACCGACACAATAAACGTGCTAGACCAAGCGAGCAACGCCCTATGAACATAGCCAGATGCGCGAAGGCACACAACCTCATCATACAAACTATAGTTACACGCGTACAGCGAGGCATCACACCTTACATTGGTTCAACCTTCGAAATGATCCCCATCTCCCTATAGTTAAATAACATTATCCTCAGCTCCTCACCCTCAAAAAGACTTCACAACTCCCCCTCACCTATACTCGCCCCAACCGGTGAGGACAACAATTCCCGCCTGCCAGCCCTGCCCACACGAAGCTGACCACCATCCAATTCACTCACTCTACGCTTTGCCACCGCCCTTCGCCGCCTACGCCCGACACTCGGACCAGGCAAAACTTCAGCATCCGTAACACGTGGAGAAGCCTCCGCCTCAGCCACATCCAAGGCCGCAAAGTAATCCAAGCCTTCATCCGAAGACTCTTCCGTCCACACAACCGAACTCCCAGAGTCATCAAACTCAGAAAACTTAGACGTAGACTCATCCGATTCATTTCCAGCGACCACGGTCGAGGCCACCACAAAATTAGCAGTAGCAGTTGCGTGCGCAGGCCCAAAATCCTGAATCTGTGCAGCAACCAAGGTTCAGTAACACAGACAAAATTCCCTAACTACCCCACACCCACTAAGCCACCTGCGAAGACCCAGCCGCCGCCATGGAATCTTTCGCTGCTGGCTCCGTCGCTGCCTTCGGGGGATTCTCCGCCATCGGCACAATGGCTGGCGGTGAGCCTCCACCAGATGCAACAGACGCAGGGGCAGCGTGGGAACCTTCACCGGTCTCTGGGAGCGGCGCCGGGTCGACTTCAGCCTCGGCCACCACCGGGTTGACCTCCGCTTCAAGCAGCGCGCTGTTCAGACGTCCGAAGTCCTCCACGTCTTCAGCACGCGCCATCTACAACACAGCACACCGATTCAGCAAACCCGCGTTCAACAACACAAAACAAAAAACAAACTTTACATGATCCCTCGCACGGTCAGCCCGGTCCCTAACCGCCCCCCGACCGTGGGGGCCCCACATCCGGTCGAAGAGGGCCCCCGCGGCGTCCTTCACCATAAGGTCTTCGACCTTAAAAATCTCGCGCTTGAAGTCTTCATCGGATCGGTCGAAGCCCTCATAATGACTGCACCCCTCGCAGGATAGCGCATTCACGGCCCCCTCGCAAGTGACGAGGGAGGCAAAGGACATGAAGCCCTCCACGATGGTTGGGAGCGCTAACAATTCCTCTTGCAGCCACTCGAGGAAGCGAAGGCCTGCCTCTCGGTCGGGCATCTCGAAGTCAGCAGTCCGCGCACCTAGCTCGCGGTATGAGTCCATGAGCTGTTTGCGCGTCCGCTCAACTTCCGCACGTGTAGAGGCCTCGGCCCTCTCCATGCGGACCTGCAGAGCGTTGAACCGCGCCTCCCATTCCTCGGCGCGCTGGCTGGCGAGACTCTCCTCTGCCCTTGCCAATTTGGCCTCAGCCTGCGCCGTCTGTGCCTTGGTGATGGCCTAGTTGGCCTCCCTCCTTTCCTCCACCAGCTGGCGCCGGAGGTCCGTCCTCTCGCCCTCCAGGGCGGCCACCTTCTCCGCCAGCCTGCGGCTTTTGCTCTCCGCAGCCGACTTTTCCCGGATGGCGTCCGCATGCTACGCCCGAAGTCTCTCGACTTCGGCAGCCACGTCTGCCGTAAGGGCACCAGACGCCACGCGGTCGGCGAAGTCGGCCGCCTAACAGACACACATGAGACCACAATCACCATGAAAGCGGCACACAACGAAGCCTACCTCAACTTACTTGATTCAGCTGCTGCGTCAGCTGCAGCGACACCTCCCGCAGCTAGTGGGACACAGTGCCCGCTTCATCCTTGACGGCAGTGGCCGCCGAAACCTCGCCGCCAGCGTTGAAAGCGCCACCCTTCACCCCAAAAACCATGGTAGACACCGTGGTCGCCACCGCAAGCGAGATGGCAACAAGTTGCCCTTCGCCCGACCCTGCAACGTATCGCCGATCAAAAAAAACTTACCAACGAGATAGTCGTCCACGCTGATATTTGTGCCGAAGTCGGCAACACGTTTCCCCGGCGAAGGCTGCTCCTAGACCTTCGCAGCTCCTTCCGGGGCGGACTTGGTTCCGCCAGCGCCAGCCGCCTTCATTCTCTCCGGCAACTTGCCAACTCCAGGCGCAACCGACTTCGCAGCCTGCGAAGGCTGGCTACCGCCGGGGACGGCAGCCTTCGCACTCCCCCGCGCTCTCTTTGGCCTAGCCTCAGGGAGCCTGACAACTGCCTGGCGCTTCTGCGCAGCATCCTGGCGATCCTTGTTCATCACTGTCGACACAACAGCAGCAATATTCCGTCCGTAAGGAAACACTCTCAAGTCACGAGCCATGCGAGATGTAAAAAAGTCTTCGCCAGCCGCGCGGGGGATAGGAACGTTCTTGGGCCATCGACCCCCGGTAACCTCCAGCATCCGCGCCGAAGACTCCCAGAGCTCGGGCGAAGACATCCTTCCCCCGGGGGCCGCGCATGTCCCCATCAACTCCATAGCAAAACTATCGGAGACCCCCAGTTTCCCAACAGCAGTACCTAGCTTCCTCTTCTTAGTGGATGGGGCGGCTTCCGGCGCGGGGTCGTCTTCGATCACTGCCTCTGGTTTTTCCCCCGGCGGTCGACAACGTCTACCCCGGGATACCGCCATACATCAAACCATTCAACTCAAAAACCCTATTCAGGCGGTCGTTCGATCCACGTATGTCCCAGCTCCGCTGGGCCTCCGTCCTCGGCACATAGCGACCAACAATTCGCACCACCCCATCCTCCGCCTCGCGCACAACCGCGGCAGGATCCCGCCCTCGCACATCCAAAGCGAAAAGCGGACTTCGTACTTTCCGCCCACCCATGGAGGGCATCTCGCGAGGGCATACTTCGCTCAGCGTCCATCCATGCGCCAAGGGCCACACCCCATACCCTATGAATTCCTCAACCAGATCACGCCCGCTACTCTTACGGGCAGCGATCCGAAGGGCCCTTTCATTCTCATCATCCTCCGCCACTTCAAATGGCGGGTACGCCACATAATAATGGGAACACATGATGGCAGCAGGGAGCCCAGGGTGATCTTCGACTTCAGCCTCTGAAACATAGAACCAGTAGTCCCACCAGTTGCCCCACTTATTTCGAGCACAGGGGACCAGCTCCACAACTTCCATCGAAGTCTTCCTGGACTTCGGCGTGAAAGTGCACAACCCGAATTGCGCAATCTCATGTCCAATTCTTCTCTTCTGCCAGTGCAGACAGTAGTGCTTGGCGAAGACCTCCACCGAAGGCTGACCGCCATACGACGTTGTTGCCCAGACATACTTCGCTAATGCCACCACGGCGTTCGGTGTCAACT
The DNA here is from genome assembly GCA_029449295.1 of Zea luxurians. Classification (NCBI taxonomy): domain Eukaryota; kingdom Viridiplantae; phylum Streptophyta; class Magnoliopsida; order Poales; family Poaceae; genus Zea; species Zea luxurians. Next base: position 635,345 of record JAOPSE010000135.1, on the reverse strand, counting down.
GATGAACCTGGACTTCGAACTTCTACAGAACCTCCAACACGAAACGATGCGCAGGCAGACGAAGGCCGGCAATGAAAAATGCCTCAAAGACAACCAATTCACCCTCGGGCTTGGGAATCTCCTCTGCCCCCGGCACACGCCCGACCCCGCCGCCAAAATACCCCAACCGTTGCATATCTTGCACGCGGACCGACGATATCCGTGAAACACCGAATTCCACTATATCACCCGGTCGCAATTCCACCGCCGCCACACTACCTGAGAGATCCTCGGAAGGCATCTCGACCACCGGCATGGTCGCAGCAGACGAGGAGGAAGACGGCATGGCTACGTACCGTCGACGGCAGCGCGCGGTCTACTCCACGCGGGCCAGTTCTCCGGTGAACAGGAGCAAGGAGGGCAGACGAGCAAGATAGCAGTTTGAACAAGGGAGGTTAGGGTTTTCACGGCGCGTAGAAAGGTAAATTTCAATCCGCGCCGCCCCCACCCCCCTTTTTATACACAGGACGCGATGCTTCGGGAAACCCGCAATCCAACAGTGCGGTGTCAATCAACGGTCATGTCAAAAACCCCCGCGGAACCACTTCGAGCGAGGGCAGTGTCTCCACCATCTAGCGACGCCTTCGGCACTAGATGACTTAGTCGAACTGGTCCCTCGGAGGGCAAATGTTGGGGCGAAGGTGAAGACGCCACCCTTCGCTCGATGCCTTCGCTAGACTCGCTGCAACGACAGAGACAAGACGACTGGCAGACTCTACCCTTTGTCCCACGCATCGGAAGACGAAGGCCTACGGCGAAGTCGTCTGGTCCCGCGGCCTCGTCCAACATGGAGGCCCACGTGTGATCCGATCCATTATAGCAGGCCCTGCGTGGCCGCTACGCATTACGGGCCTAATTTGTAAAGGTTTCCCTGTTATTACAGTCTGTAACCCTTCTTTATGGGAATATTCCGGGGATAACCTGGGCGCCTGAGGGCACATGCGTCCTTAACTCAAGGCGCTGGGCACTCAGGCACCTATAAATACCCCCGTACAGTGCCCTTGAGGGGGCGGATTCAACAGAGCTATTGCCATCTCGAGTTGAAACCTTGCTTACACTGTTTTTGCTCCCCCGTTGGATTAACTTGCCCAGGAGAGCAAGTGCCAACAGACGCTTTGTATACGTATACGATTAAGTTAGAAATACCAGTAACGCGAGGTGTGCGCTTGGTAATTATGGCTAGATCCGTTATTATGTCGTTAGGTTGTGTGATGTTATGGGGTCGATGGTAGAAGTGGAATTCTAGCTGTTGGGCGATGATGGGAAGGACGTTGTTCATCGCATGCTTAATGTTTGATGGATAGTATGAACCGGAAACATCGTCGTTCTCATGAATTTTGTATCGACTAGTAATAATACACTGGATTCGCTAGTTTTTAATATTAGTTCAAGGCTTGGATTAATTAGTTATATTAGTTGTGTCAGTTCTCCAGACGGTAGTAACTGTGCGTTGTGGTTGTATAAATTGTTTATTAAAATGCTTCATCATATATAGTGTATTGGTTTATACATATATATACATATGAGATGTGTAGGTGATGAGTAGGATAGGTTTAGTGTTCTAATTAATTAACTGATAAGTTGTGTTTAGGCTAATTATATTAAATATGTATTGTTTGTTGTTTCATGATGTTTGTGTTTGGTTCAGTTAATCTAGAGAAGTGTAATTATTGCGCTTAGTCGTATATTAATAACTAGGGTTTCCGTGTAAGATTGTACAACGCCTCGCCGCTAGGTGTTTAATTTGCTATCGTGTAGCACTATTAAAGTTCGAAATATTCCTGTCTATATGCATTTATGTGCATAATGCATTTCATTCAGGTACGTTAATTAATCGCGCGATGCGGAAGAAAAGCCAAGTCGATCCCAAGCGTGGACTACTCCGCACGGTGATGCTGATGGACGAACCTGTCCGATCAAGTGCCAGGATGAGAGATGCTCGCCAAGTGGACATCGTCTAACAAACACTAACGTAGTGTTTATTCCAGGCACGCCCCGGTGCATGCAACCCCTTCCTTGTGTTTTTAAATAATTTTTACACACTTTAAGTCTAGTGAAATGTGCATTAGGTTTATAGGAGTTGCTTGGAAACCCTTTGATGCATTGCCTACCTTGATATCCATACCTTTATAGATACTTCTAATGAAGTATCAAAATATGATTTACAAAATTGCTTAGCCTTGCTTAGAGGTAAATCTTGTGGATAGAGATTGTCCTTTGCGTTAATGCCTAGCTCAGGAGTTATCCTAAGGAAGGATGGCTTCTGCCTGCAAGAATATTTTCATTGGGAGCAATGGTGGGATCTTACTGCAAAGTTCCCTATGATGCTCTTTTCATCCTAAGGAACACAAACAATCCTAAGGATGGAAGTACTTAAATCGGGACTTGGGCTAGGAACAGGTGATGTTCTACCCAGGTTGATTAAGGATTATACTGAATGTAGGCTTGCTGATCGAGGACCCTTTAACTGGTCACATGCCTCGTCAAGGGTAAGCTTTGCCTTGGGCAGACTAATACCAGAATAAGATACCACGCAATGGGAGTGGAGAGATGGCGAGAGTAGCGTGTACCCTCCATAGCAAGAGGCTGGACGGTGGTGTATCTGTGCTCTCGGTTGGCGTGAACCTGATCTGGTCTTAAGAACCCCGGTGGCGAGTTGACATATGCAAGGGTTAAGTGTTACATATGTTGTGTGATTGGAGATCCTCAGCTGAGTATAATCGATTCGGATCGCCGTAACTTCGCGGACATGAAGACTTGGTCACTGCCCTGCAATCTAAGTCATGGATGAAATCTTAATGAGCAAAAATCATGTTGGATTGATTAATGTGATGGCGAAATTAGACTAGATGCAAACAAGGTCTATTAATACTTAATCTAGCATTAAAATGTTGAAAGTAAGGACTCACCTTAGTAAGCTATTTCTGCAAAAGTATCTAAGTTGATTCTTGCTAAAGCCTTTTTCCTTGATTCCTATTTATCTAGCATATCCTTGAGAGTCTTTTCTTTAGTCGGGTAAGTCTTGCTGAGTAATTCCATACTCAGGGTTTTATTCCCTATTGTTTTTTAGGTTTTAGCTTTGTACTGCTGATGATGGTATTAAGTGCCGGTGGGCTCGGCCTTCTTAAAAGTCTAAGTAATTCTTCTATACTTCTTACTGAGGATGGTCACTTAAGCTAGCATATATTTCAAACTTATACTTTGGTAATCACTCCGATGAATATTATGTAAATTTTTTTTGTAACCTGTAAAGTTTGGTAATAAGATTTCCGCTGCAAAAAATGTTGATGTGTGTGATTTGTGTTACTTAATCCCGCGGTTCTGGTTGTAAGTGGTTTATCCGGTGTCCTTGGGGCAATCGGACGGATCCTGTTAAGTCATCTGGTGCACATGCATAGCAGTTTGAGGACTTTGAGACAAGGACAGGTGCATGTGGGCCCAATAACTTGGGAGGTTCTGTCATAGATAACGAGGGCTATATTTTATATCCTACTGGTTATCCCGAACATAAGATTAGGAGAATTCATTCTAGGAAGTCTCACTCTAGCTCTCATCATGCTTTTATGTATAAGAGTGAGGCATCTAGTTCTAGGCAATCCACTCATGTTAAATTGCCTAAAAAGAAAACTCCTACTGCATCAAATGAGCCTATTGTTTCATTTAAGACTTTTGATGCTTCATATGTTTTAATTAACAAATCAGGCAAAGTAGTTATCAAATATGTTGGGGCCAAACACAAGGGCTCAAAGACTTGTGTTTGGGTACCCAAGGTGCTTGTTTCTAATGTGAAAGGACCCAAGACCATTTGGGTACCTAAGAACAAGGCCTAAACTTGTTTTGTAGGTTTATGCATCCGGGGGCTCAAGTTGGATCATTGATAGTGGGTGCACAAACCACATGACTAGGGAGAAAAGGATGTTCTCCTCCTATGAGAAAAACAATGATCCCCAAAGAGCTATCACATTCGAGGATGGAAATCAAGGTTTGGTCAAAGGACTTGGTAAAATTGCTATATCACCTGACCATTCTATTTCCAATGTTTTTCTTGTAGATTCTTTAGACTACAATTTGCTTTCTGTTTCTCAATTATGCAAAATGGGTTACAACTGTCTTTTTACGGATATAGGTGTTACTGTCTTTAGAAGAAGTGATGATTCAGTAGCATTTAAAGGAGTATTAGAGGGTCAGCTATACTTAGTTGATTTTAATAGAGCTGAACTCGATACTTGCTTAATTGCTAAGACTAATATGGGTTGGCTCTGGCATCACCGACTAGCCCATGTTGGGATGAAGAATCTTCACAAACTTCTAAAGGGAGAACACATTTTGGGACTAACTGTTGGAACTTGCGCTCCTGAGCAAGTTGATCCAACGGGGGAGTGGAAAGGATGCAAACAAGGTTTAACTCGAGATGGCGATTGCTCTGTTAATCCAGCCTCTCAAGGGCACTGTACGGGGGTATTTATAGGTGCCCGAGCGCCCAAGGTCCCGATGTAAGGACACTTATGCCCTTAGACACCTAGATTATCCCCAGAATATTCCCATAATGGGGGGTTACAGACTGTCATTATAGAAAAGCCATTACAAATCGGGCCCGTAACACGCTTCTCCGTGCGGGGCCTGTTACAATGGGTCGCATCCCACTTGGTCCTCCATGTAGGACCGAGGACATGGGATGGAAAGACTTCGTCGTAGGCCTTCGTCTTGAAGTGAAGAGGACGAAGGGTGGGCCACGCCGGTCATCTTGCCTCCGTTGGTGCAGCGAGTTGACAAAGGCCTGGAGCGAAGGGTAGCATCTTCGCCTTCGCCTCAACACTAACCAATGTTCATTTTGAGAAAGACAGAGTTTGTAGCGCATGTCAAGCAGGGAAGCAAGTTAGTGTTCATCATCCACACAAGAACATCATGACGACCGATAGGCCGCTTGAGCTACTCCACATGGACCTATTCGGCCCGATAGCTTACATAAGCTTCGGCGGGAGTAAGTATTGTCTTGTTATTGTGGATGATTATTCTCGCTTCACTTGGGTATTCTTTTTGCAGGATAAATCTCAAACCCAAGAGACCTTAAAGGGATTCTTGAGACAGGCTCAGAATGAGTTCGGCTTAAGGATCAAAAAGATTAGAAGCGACAATGGGACGGAGTTCAAGAACTCTCAAATTGAAGGCTTTCTTGAGGACGAGGGCATCAAGCATGAGTTCTCTTCTCCCTACACACCTCAACAAAATGGTGTAGTGGAGAGGAAGAATAGAACTCTACTTGACATGGCGAGGACCATGCTTGATGAGTACAAGACTTCGGACCGGTTTTGGGCGGAAGCAATCAACACCGCTTGCTACGCCATCAATCGTCTCTACCTTCACCGAATCCTCAAGAAGACATCATATGAACTCCTCACCGGTAAAAAGCCCAATGTTTCATATTTTAGAGTCTTTGGTAGCAAATGTTTTATTCTTGTTAAAAGAGGTAGAAAATCTAAATTTGCTCCTAAAGCTGTAGAAGGCTTTTTTACTTGGTTATGACTCAAACACAAGGGCATATAGAGTCTTCAACAAATCCACTGGACTAGTTGAAGTTTCTTGTGACATTGTGTTTGATGAGACTAATGGCTCTCAAGTAGAGCAAGTTGATATTGATGAGCTAGATGATGAAGAGGCTCCATGCGTCGCGCTAAGGAACATGTCCATTGGGGATGTGTGTCCTAAGGAATCCGAAGAGCCTCCACGAGCACAAGATCAACCATCATCTTCAAATCAAGCATCTCCACCAACTCAAGATGAGGATCAAGCTAAAGATGATGAAAATGAAGATCAAGAAGAGCCACCTCAAGAGGAGGACAATGATTGAGGGGCATATGCCAATGATCAAGACAAGGAAGATGATCAGGGTCCAAGACCGCCTCACCCAAGAGTCCACCAAGCGATACAACGAGATCACCCTGTGAACTCCATCCTCAGCGATATTCATAAGGGGGTAACCACTTGATCTCGTGTCGCTCATTTTTGTGAACATTACTCTTTTGTGTCTTCTTGTCGGGGACCATAATTAGGGGTACCCCCAAGACTCCTAATCTCAGCTGGTAACCCCCATTAGCACAAAGTTGTAAAGGCCTGATGGGCGCAATTCAGGTCAAGGCTCTGTCCACTCAAGGGACACGATCTCGCCTCGCCCGAGCCCAGCCTCGGGAAGGAACAGTAGACCAAGGCAGATTCACGCTTCGCTCGAGGGCCTCCTCAAGCAACGGGCGCACCTTCGACTCGCCTGAGGCCCAGCTCGGGCAGGCTTCACGGAGAAGCAACCTTGGCCAGATCGCCTCGCCAGCCGACCGGATCGCAGGAGCATTTAATGCAAGGATCGCCTGACACCTTATCCCGACACGCGCTCTCTAGTCGACAAGGCCGAAGTGACCGTAGTCACTTCGCCCCTCCACTGACTGACCTGACAGGAAAACAGCGCCGCATGCGCTGCTTCGACTGCTGTGCCACCCGCCAGGGTGAGGCTGACAGCAGCTAAGTCCAGCCTCGGGCGCCATAGGAATCTCCACCTCGCCCGACCCCAGGGCTCGGACTCAACCTTGACTCTGGAAGACGGTCTCCGCCTCGCCCGACCCCAGGGCTCGGACTCCACCTCGACCTCGGAAGACGGTCTCCGCCTCGCCCGACCCCAGGGCTCGGACTCTGCCTCGACCTCGGACGATGGTATCCGCCTCGCCCGACCCCAGGGTTCGGTCTCAACCTCGACCTCGGATGACGGTCTCCGCCTCGCCCGACCCCAGGGTTTGAACTCAACCTCGACCTCGGACGACGGTCTCCGCCTCGCCCGACCCCCGGGCTCGGACTCAGCCTCGACCTCAGAGGAGTCACCGCCTCGCCCGACCTTGGGCTCGGACCAACCACGCCACAAGGGGGGCCATCATTACCCTACCCCTAGCTAGCCCAGGCTACGGGGAACAAGACCGGCGTCCCATCTGGCTCGCCCTGGTAAAACAAGTAATGATGGCACCCTGCGTGCTCCATGACGACGGTGGTTCTCAGCCCCCTACGGAAGCAAGGAGACATCAGCAAGGATCCGATAGCCCCGACAGCTGTGCTTCTATAGGGCTCAAGCGCTGCTCCGACGGCCACGACGCCACATGAACAGGGCTCCAACACCTCTCCGACAGCCACGTCGGCATGTACATAGGGCTCTGGCTACCCTCTGCTAGACACGTTAGCACACTGCTACACCCCCCGTTGTACACCTGGACCCTCTCCTTACATCTATAAAAGGAAGGTCCAGGGCCCTCGTACGAAAAGGTGGCCGCGCGGGAGAACGGGCTGACGCGCAGTCTCACGCTCTCTGTCTCTCTCTCCCTCGCGAAAGCTTGTGACCCCCTACTGCAAGCGCATCCGCCCTGGGCGCAGGACAACACGAGGCCGCGATTTCCCCTTACTGATTTCCCCCTTGTGCTCCGTCTCGCGCCGACCCATCTGGGCTGGGACACGTAGCGATAATTTACTCGTCGGTCCAGGGACCCCCCAGGGTCGAAACGCCGACAGTTGGCGCGCCCGGTAGGGGCCTGCTGCGTGTTGACGAACAGCTTCCCGTCAAGCTCCAGATGGGTAGTCTCCAGCAACCTCTCCAACCCGGGACGCTACTCCATTTCGGGAGTCTCGAGTTCATGTCCCTCGACAGCAGCTACGACATGGTACTCCTTCCTCCGCCGCGCGACAACGACAATGGCGACCGTCAGCCCGCCCGCCGGTGGCGGAATTGACGACATCTTCCCCGCGTGGCGGAAGAATAGCATCCGAGTTTGTCCTATCACCTTCCCCGTCGACGGAGGAGGAGGCGGGGCAACCATGGCCACGCAGGAGGCAGCACCTCGTCGGCTGTCGAGCGAGTCGACGACACCGGCGCCCCAGCGGGGGACACGTCGGGCGTCGACCTCGCGTCTGAGACGAAGACGAGCGTCGTTTCCCCGCAACACGCCAACCCCAAGCAGACGGACAACGCTAGCATGCTCGCGAAGGACTTGCTGGGCGTTAGCCTCGTACTTGAGATAACGGTGTAGTCCGTCCCTGACGCGACTTCGTCACCATCCGTCGATCAAGAAGTACCGTCCGTTTCCCATCCTGTGCCTTTTAGGTTCAGCTTCGACCCACCAAGCGACCCTGCTTCGATGGACGCTTTCATAAAGGCATATCCGAACCTTCCGGGGTATCATATGTGGTCAACCTGGGACCGATTGACGGCCGTCTCGACCTACGGGCCCTCGGGTTCCGAGGAAGACGATGAGCCCGACTCTGGTTGGGATTTCTCCGGGCTCGATAACCCCAGTGCCATGCGGGACTTCATGACCACATGTGACTACTGCCTCTCTGATTGCTCCGATGGTAGCCACAGCCTTGGCGACGAGGACTATGGCCCAAGTCGTGAATGTTTCCACGTCGATCTAGGGGGTCTCGACGAAGGCAACCATCTTGGTATGTCGGAGAACGGCGATCCCCCTAGGCCTGCGCCTCGCGTTGACATCCTTCGGGAGCTAGCTGTGGTCCTAGTCCTTGCGGGGGTTCAGGGCGCACAGCTCGAGCAAATCCGCGAGATGCAGGCCAGGCTCGACGAGGAAGCAGGACAACTTGTGCTGCTCCGGCAGAACATCGGGCAGGAGTGGGCAGGCCGAGCACCGGCCGGAGAAGCGCGTCATCTGGCCCAGGACGTCCAGCACCGCATCCCGACGATGCCAGGGCAAGGCTGCCCCCGGCTTCCAGTGGGGTGGGCCAGAACCTAGCTGCAGCAGCAATCCTACTCCGAGCGATGCCGGAACCATCCACCACCGAGAGACGACGTATCCAGGGAGAACTCAAGAATCTCCTGGAGGATGCTGCGGCCCGACGTGCCGAAAGCTCCGCCTCCCGAAGGCAGGGATACCCCCCGGAGCATCGCGTCACGACTTCCCGATTCATGCGGGAAGCCTCGGTCCACACCGGGCGCACACGGGACACAGCGCCTGCGGCCCCGGGTCGCCTTGGCAACGAGCACCACCGCCGCGACCGTCGAGCCCACCTCGACGAGAAGGTGCGCCGAGGCTACCACCCCAGACGTGGGGGATGGTACGACAGCGGGGAGGATCAGAGCCCCTCGCCCAAACCACCCGGTCCACAAGCTTTCAGCCAGGCCATACGACGGGCGCCGTTCCCAACCCGGTTCCAGACCCCGACTACCATCACCAAGTACTCGGGGGAAACAAGGCCGGAATTATGGCTCGCGGACTACCGGCTGGCCTACCAGCTAGGTGGAACAGACGATGACAACCTCATCATCCGCAACCTCCCCCTGTTCCTCTCCGACGCCGCCCGAGCCTGGCTGGAGCATCTACCTCCTGCGCAGATCTCCAACTGGGACGACCTGGTCAAAGCCTTCGTCGGAAACTTCCAGGGCACATACGTGCGCCCTGGGAACTCCTGGGATCTCCGAAGCTGCCGCCAGCAGCCGAGAGAATCCCTACGGGACTACATCCGGCGATTTTCGAAGCAGCGCACCGAGCTGCCCAACATCACCGACTCAGATGTCATTGGTGCGTTCCTTGCCAGCACCACTTGCCGCGACCTAGTGAGCAAGCTGGGTCGCAAGACTCCCACCAGGGCGAGCGAGCTGATGGACATCGCCACCAAGTTTGCCTCTGGCCAGGAGGCGGTCGAGGCCATCTTCCGGAAGGACAAGCAGCCTCAGGGACGCCAGCCGAAAGACGTCCCTGAGGCATCCGCTCAGCACGGCGCGAAGAAGAAGGGCAAGAAGAAGTCGCAAGAGAAACGTGACGCCGCCGACGCAGACCTTGTCACCGCCGCCGAGCACAAGAACCCTCGGAAGCCTCCCGGAGGCACCAACTTGTTCGACAAGATGCTCAAGGAGTCGTGCCCCTATCATCAGGGCCCCGTCAAGCACACCCTTGAGGAGTGCGTCATGCTTCGGCGCTACTTCCATAAGGCCGGGCCACCGACGGAAGGTGGCAGAGCCCACGACAACGACAAGAAGGAGGTCCACAAAGCAGAGGAGTTCCCCGAGGTCCATGACTGCTTCATGATCTACGGTGGGCGGGCGGCGAACGCCTCGGCTCGGCACCGCAAGCAGGAGCACCGAGAGGTCTGCTCGGTGAAGGTGGCGGCGCCAGTCTACCTAGACTGGTCCGACAAGCCGATCACCTTCGACCAAGGTGACCACCCCGACCGCGTGCCGAGCCCGGGGAAGTACCCGCTCGTTGTTGATCCCGTCATCGGCAACGTCAGGCTTACCAAGGTTCTCATGGACGGAGGCAGCAGCCTCAACATCATCTACGCCGAGACCCTCAGGCTCTTGCAGATCGATTTGTCCACGATCCGGGCCGGTGCGGCGCCCTTTCATGGGATCATCCCCGGGAAGCGCGTCCAACCCCTTGGGCAACTCGATCTGCCCGTCTGCTTCGGGACTCCCTCCAACTTCCGAAAGAAAACCCTCACGTTCGAGGTGGTCGGATTCCAAGGAACCTACCACGCAGTGCTGGGGAGACCATGCTACGCCAAGTTCATGGCCGTCCCCAACTACACCTACCTCAAGCTCAAGATATCGGGCCCCAACGGGGTCATCACCGTCGGATCCACATACCGACACGCGTACGAATGCGACGTGGAGTGTGTGGAGTACGCTGAGGCCCTCGCCGAGTCCGAGGCCCTCATCGCCAACCTAGAGAGCCTCTTCAAGGAGGCGCCAGATGCGAAGCGCCACGCCGGCAACTTCGAGCCAGCAGAAGCGGTTAAGTCCATCCCTCTCGATCCCAGCAACGACGCCTCCAAGCAAGTACGGATTGGCTCCGAGCTCGACCCCAAACAGGAAGCAGTGCTCGTCGACTTTCTCCGCGCAAACGCCGAGGTTTTTGTGTGGAGTCCCTCGGACATGCTTGGCATACCGAGGGATGTCGCAGAGCACTCGCTGGATATCCGAGCTGGAGCCCGACCCGTGAAGCAGCCTCTGCGCCGATTCGACGAAGAAAAGCGCAGAGCCATAGGCGAGGAGATCCACAAGCTGATGGCTGCAGGGTTCATCAAAGAGGTATTCCATCCCGAATGGCTAGCCAACCATGTGCTTGTGAAAAAGAAAGGTGGGAAATGGCGGATGTGTGTAGACTACACTGGTCTAAACAAAGCATGTCTGAAGGTTCCCTACCCTCTGCCTCGCAGCGATCAAATCGTGGATTCCACTGCTAGGTGCGAAACCCTGTCATTCCTTGATGCCTACTCAGGGTATCACCAAATCAGGATGAAAGAATCCGACCAGCTCGCGACTTCTTTCATCACACCCTTTGGCATGTACTGCTATATGAAAGGGAAATGTGCCCTTGGGCCATTTCTAAGTATTTTGGTAATTGAGTGCCAACACAAGTGCTTAAGTGCTAAAGTATCCCAAGTGATGGACAAAGTGCAAATCAAAAGTAAAGGTATGTTTCTAGACTTAGTACATTGTTTTATGGACTAATGTATTGTGTCTAAGTGCTGGAAACAGGAAAAATCGAGTTGGAAAAGAGATGGCTTAGTTCAGCCAAAGTCTGCTCAGTCTGGGTGCACCGGACTGTCCGGTGGTGCACCGGACAGTGTCCGGTGCGCCAGGCTGGCTCTGGCGTACTTGCTGCTCTCGGGACTTCGACGGCGGTGTACGGCTATAAATCACCGGACTGTCCGGTGAGCCGTTCACAGGCGAAGTCGTCGCTCTCGGGAAGTGATTAACGGCGTACGACTAAAAATCACCGGACTATCCGGTGGTGCACCGGACCGTCCGGTGAGCCAACGGTCAGCCGGGGCAACGGTCGGCCGAGGATTCCGCGCGTGACGCATGGCCAAGCCAACGGTCACATTGGAGCACCGGACTGTCCGGTGTGCACCGGACAGTGTCCCGTGTGCACCGGACAGTGTCCGGTGCGCCAACGGCTCTGGATCTGCAACGGTCGACTGTGCCAAAGAAGGAAAGAAATCTGCACCGGACAGTGTCCGGTGGTACACCGGACTGTCCGGTGCGCCAGTCGACAGAAGGCAAGAATTGCCTTCCTACAATGCTCTCAATGGCTCCTAGCTGCCTTGGGGCTATAAAAGGGACCCCTTGGCGCATGGAGAAGACATCCAAGCATTCTTTGAGCATAGTTGATCACTCACACTTCGTTCTTGCGCACTTGTTCGACATTCTTAGTGATTTGAGCTCCGTTCTAGTGAGAAACTCATGATAGTCTCTTGAGCTCAAGTCTGGGTCTTGTGTGTGCATATTTGTTGTGATCTTTGTGTCTTGTGTGAGTTGCTCATCCCTCCCTTACTCTGTGCTTCTTTGTGAACTTCAAGTGTAAGGGCGAGAGACTCCAAGTTGTGGAGATTCCTCGCGAACGGGATATAGAAAAGCAAAGCAAAACACCGTGGTATTCAAGTGGGTCTTTGGACCGCTTGAGAGGGGTTGATTGCAACCCTCGTTCGCTGGGACGCCACAACGTGGAAGTAGGCAAGTTTTGTACTTGGCCGAACCATGGGATAAACCACTGTGTCTATCTGTGTTGATTCTCTTGTGGTTATCGTGTCTTGCAAGAACTCCTCTCTAGCCACTTGGCGATTATGCTTAATCAAGTTTTTGTGGCTTAAGTTTAAGTTTTACAGGATCACCTATTCACCCCCCCTCTAGGTGCTCTCAATTGGTATCGGAGTCGTTCTCTTCACGAAGGGACTAATCGCCCGAAGAGATGGATCCTAAGGGGAAGGGAATTGTGATCAATGATAAGGAGAAGGAGTCCTTCGTCAACGAGCCGAAGGATAACAAGCCTACCGACTCGGGCTCGGGCCACAAACGTAAAGATGGGAAGAAGAAGAAGAAGACAAGGCGCATCAAGGAGTTCATCTACTACGACGACAGCGACGAGTCCACTTCTTCCCAAAAGGACAACGACGACAACGACTACGACAAAAGAAAGACGGTTAATTCGAACTTTTCTTTCGATTACTCTCGTATTCCGCAGAGTTCAAATGCACATTTGCTTTCCATCCCTCTTGTCAAACCTCCACACTTTGATGGGGAGGACTACGGATTTTGGAGTCACAAAATGCGTAGTCACTTGTTCTCTCTCCATCCAAGCATATGGGAGATTGTTGAGAATGGAATGAAATTTGATAGCTCGGATAGTCCTATATTTATTAATGAACAGATTCATAAAAATGCACAAGCTACTACTGTGTTGTTAGCCTCTTTGTGCAGGGACGAGTACCATAAAGTGAGCGGCTTGGACAATGCCAAGCAGATCTGGGACACCCTCAAGATCTCTCATGAGGGGAACGACGTCACCTTGCTCACCAAGATGGAGTTGGTGGAGGGCGAGCTTGGAAGATTTGCGATGATAAGGGGCGAGGAGCCAACCCAAACATACAACCGGCTCAAGACCCTCATCAATAAAATAAGGAGCTACGGAAGCACGCGATGGACGGACCACGACGTCGTTCGTCTAATGCTAAGATCCACATCTGGTGAACAATATTCGTGAAAATCCTAGGTACACCAAGATGTCGCCCGAAGAAGTTCTTGGGAAGTTCGTAAGTGGGCGAATGATGATCAAGGAGGCAAGATACGTGGACGACGCGTTGAATGGTCCAATCAATGAGCCTCAACCCGTTGCTCTCAAGGCAACGAGGAGCAAGGAGGCGCTACCTAGCAAGGTGGTGCAAGTTGAGGCGGCAGGGCTCAATGATGAAGAGATGGCCCTCATCATCAAGCGCTTCAAGACAGCGCTAAAGGGCCGCAAGGGACAGCCAAGTAAGACCAAGGCAAAGGGGAAACGCTCATGCTTCAAATGTGGTAAGATTGGTCATTTTATCGCTAACTGTCCCGATAATGATAGTGACCAGGAACAAGGGAAAAAGAGAGAGAAGAAGAAGGCATACAAGAAGGCTAAGGGCGAGGCACACCTTGGCAAGGAATGGGACTCGGATTGTTCGTCATCCGACTCTGACAATGAAGGACTCGCCGCCACCGCCTTCAACAAGTCATCCCTCTTCCCCAACGAGCGTCACACATGCCTCATGGCGAAGGAGAAGAAGGTATGTACTCGAAACAATGCCACTTATGATTCTTCTAGTGATGATGAGTCTAGTGATGAAGAAATAGATTACTCTAGTTTGTTCAAGGGATTGGATAGAACTAAAATAGATAAGATAAATGAATTGATTGATGCCTTGAATGAAAAGGATAGACTTTTAGAAAAACAAGAGGACCTTTTATATGAAGAGCATGATAAATTTGTTAGTGCACAAAATTCACTTGCTCTAGAAGTTAAAAGGAATGAAATGCTTTCTTGTGAACTATCTACTTGTCATGAAACCATTTCTACTTTAAAAGGTGTTAATGATAATTTAAATGCTAAATTAGAAGTAGCAAGTAAATCTAACTCTTGTGTAGAACATGTTATGATTTGCAATAGGTGCAAAGATTTTAATGTTGATGCTTGTAGTGAACACCTAGTTTGCATTTCTAAATTAAATGATGAAGTGGCTAGTCTTAATGCCCAACTTAAGACTAGCAAGAATGAATTTGACAAGCTAAAATTTGCAGGGGATGCCTACACGATTGGTAGACACCCCTCAATTAAGGATGGACTTGGCTTCAAGAGGGAAGCCAAGGACTTAACAAGCCATAAGGCTCCCATCTCCGCCAAGGAGAAAGGGAAGGCCCCTATGGCTAGTAGTGCTAAAAAGAACCATGCTTACATGTATCATGATAGGAGACATTCTAGGAATGCCTATAGAAGTTATAATGCTTTTGATTCTCATGCCATGTTTGCTTCTAGTTCTTCCTATATGCATGGTAGAGATATGTCTAGGAGAAATGTTGTTCATCATATGCCTAGGAGAAATGTTGTTAATGTTCCTAGGAAAATTAATGAACCTTCAACAATATATCATGCTTGCAATGCTTCATTTACCATTTGTAGAAAGGATAAGAAGGTAATTGCTAGGAAATTAGGGGCAAGATGCAAGGGAGATAAAACTTGCATTTGGGTCCCTAAGACCATTGTGACTAACCTTGTAGGACCCAACAAGAGTTGGGTACCTAAGACCCAAGCCTAAATTTGCCTTGCAGGTTTATGCATCTGGAGGTTCAAGCTGGATTATCGACAGCGGATGCACAAACCACATGACGGGGGAGAAGAAGATGTTCACCTCCTACGTCAAGAACAAGGATTCCCAAGATTCAATCATATTCGGTGATGGGAACCAAGGCAAGGTAAAAGGGTTAGGGAAGATTGCTATTTCATCCGAGCACTCTATTTCTAATGTGTTTTTAGTTGAGTCGCTTGGATATAATTTGTTATCCGTTAGTCAACTTTGTAAAATGGGATATAATTGTTTATTCACAAATGTAGATGTGTCTGTCTTTAGAAGGTGTGATGGTTCACTAGCTTTTAAGGGTGTACTAGACGACAAACTTTATTTAGTTGATTTTGCAAAAGAGGAGGCCGGTCTAGATGCATGCTTAATTGCTAAGACTTGCATGGGCTGGCTGTGGCATCGCCGTTTAGCATATGTGGGGATGAAGAACCTTCACAAGCTTCTAAAGGGAGAACACGTGATAGGTCTAACTAATGTGCATTTCGAAAAAGATAGACCTTGTGCAGCTTGTCAAGCAGGCAAACAGGTGGGAAGCTCTCATCACACCAAAATATGATGACCACATCAAGACCTTTGAAGATGCTTCATATGGACCTCTTTGGACCCGTCGCCTATCTAAGCATAGGAGGAAGTAAGTATGGTCTTGTTATAGTTGATGATTTTTCCCGCTTCACTTGGGTATTCTTTTTGCAGGATAAATCTGAAACCCAAGGGACCCTCAAGCGCTTCCTAAGGAGAGCTCAAAATGAGTTTGAGCTCAAGGTGAAAAAGATAAGGAGCGACAACGGGTCCGAGTTCAAGAACCTTCAAGTGGAGGAGTTCCTTGAGGAGGAGGGGATCAAGTACAAGTTCTCCGCTCCCTACACACCACAGCAAAATGGTGTGGTAGAGAGGAAGAACAGGACGCTCATCGATATGGCGAGGACGATGCTTGGAGAGTTCAAGACCCCCGAGCGCTTTTGGTCAGAAGCCGTGAACAGGGCTTGCCACGCCATCAACAGGGTCTACCTTCACCGCCTCCTCAAGAAGACTTCGTATGAGCTACTAACCGGTAACAAACCCAATGTTTCGTATTTTCGAGTTTTTGGGAGTAAATGCTACATTCTAGTGAAGAAGGGTAGGAATTCTAGATTTGCTCCCAAAGCTGTAGAAGGGTTTTTGTTAGGTTATGACTCAAATACAAAGGTGTATAGGGTCTTCAACAAATCATCGGGTTTGGTTGAAGTCTCTAGCGACGTTGTATTTGATGAGACTAATGGCTCTCCAAGAGAGCAAGTTGTTGATCTTGATGATGTAGATGAAGAAGACGTTCCAACAGCCGCAATGTGCACCATGGTGATTGGAGATGTGAGGCCATTGGAACAAAAGGAGCAAGATCAACCTTCTTCCTCAACAATGGTGCATCCCCCAACTCAAGACGATGAACAGGTTCATCAGGAGGAGGCGTGTGATCAAGGGGAGCACAAGATGATCATGGTAGAAGAGGCCTTGCTAGATCCGGACTGGGTGTTGGCCATGCAGGAAGAGCTCAACAACTTCAAGAGGAATGAAGTTTGGACACTGCTGCCTCGTCCCAAGCAAAACGTTGTGGGAACCAAGTGGGTGTTCCGCAACAAACAGGACGAGCACGGGGTGGTGACGAGGAACAAGGCTCGACTTGTGGCAAAAGGTTATGCCCAAGTCGCAGGTTTGGACTTTGAGGAGACTTTCGCTCCTGTGGCCAGGCTAGAATCAATTCGTATCTTGCTAGCATATGCTGCTCACCATTCTTTCAGGTTGTTCCAAATGGATGTGAAGAGCGCTTTCCTCAACGGGCCAATCAAGGAGGAGGTGTACGTGGAGCAACCCCCTGGCTTCGAGGATGAACGGTACCCTGACCACGTGTGTAAGCTCTCTAAGGCGCTCTATGGACTTAAGCAAGCCCCAAGAGCATGGTATGAATGCCTAAGAGACTTTTTAATTGCTAATGCTTTCAAGGTTGGGAAAGCCGATCCAACTCTTTTCACTAAGACTTGCAATGGTGATCTTTTTGTGTGCCAAATTTATGTCGATGACATAATATTTGGTTCTACTAACCAAAAGTCTTGTGAAGAGTTTAGCAGGGTGATGACGCAGAAATTCAAAATGTTGATGATGGGCGAGTTGAACTACTTCCTTGGGTTCCAAGTAAAGCAACTCAAGGACGACACCTTCATCTCCCAAACGAAGTACACACAAGATTTGCTAAAGCGGTTTGGGATGAAGGACGCCAAGCCCGCAAAGACGCCGATGGGAACTGACGGACACACCGACCTCAACAAAGGAGGTATGTCCGTTGATCAAAAAGCATATCGGTCCATGATAGGGTCTTTACTTTATTTATGTGCTAGTAGACCGGATATTATGCTTAGCATATGCATGTGTGCTAGATTTCAATCCGATCCAAGGGAGTGTCACTTAGTGGCTGTGAAGCGAATCCTTAGATACTTAGTCGCTACGCCTTGCTTCGGGATCTGGTATCCAAAGGGGTCTACCTTTGACTTGATTGGATATTTAGATTCCGACTATGCTGGATGTAAGGTCGATAGGAAGAGTACATCGGGGACGTGCCAATTCTTAGGAAGGTCCCTGGTGTCATGGAATTCTAAGAAACAAACTTCCGTTGCCCTATCCACCGCTGAGGCCGAGTATGTTGCCGCAGGATAGTGTTGCACGCAACTACTTTGGATGAGGCAAACCCTCCGGGACTTTGGCTACAATCTGAGCAAAGTCCCACTCCTATGTAATAATGAGAGTGCTATCCGAATAGCGGAAAATCCTGTTGAGCACAGCCGCACAAAGCACATTGACATCCGGCATCACTTTTTGAGAGACCACCAGCAAAAGGGAGATATCGAAGTGTTTTATGTTAGCACCGAGAACCAGCTAGCCGATATCTTTACCAAGCCTCTAGATGAGAAGACCTTTTGCAGGCTGCGTAGTGAGCTAAATGTCTTAGATTCGTGGAACTTGGATTGATCTATAGCATACATGTGTTTATGCCTTGATCATGTTCCTTATGCATTTTGTTGTTTACTTGTGGTGCTCAAGTTGTACAAACACTCCCCGGACCTCACAAGTCCATTTGCAAGTGATGCACATATTTAGGGGGGGATGTGCTACAACTTGACCCTTTGAGACTAACCATGTGCTTGAGTTTGCTTGATTTAGTCTCAAAGGAGGTTTGAAAGGGAAAAGGTGGACTTGGACCATGAAAGACTTCCATTGCACTCCGATGAGAGGGTAACTTATTCCAAGTTCATCTCATGTACTCTTATTTGCCTTTGTATTCTTATTTGAAGACTTTGGTTAGGCAATGGGGTTCAAGGGCCAAGATTGATCCTATTTTGGTGCTTGATGCCAAAGGGGGAGAAAATAAGGCCAAAGCAATAAATGGATCAGCTACCACTTGAGAATTTTGAAAATAATAGATTAGAGCTTTTGTTTTGTCAAAATACTCTTATTGGCTCTTTTTGTCAAAAGTTGGTCTCTTGTGGGAAAATGGTTGATTATGGGAAATAGGGGGAGTTTTTGATACTGTGATCAATTTCTATTGGAACAACTCTCTTTATGTCTCTACAAGTGTGTTTGACTTAGAGATAGGAAATTGAGGTTAATTTGCAAAAACAAAACCAAGTGGTGGCAAAGTATGATCCATATATGCCAAATTTGAATCAAAACAATATTGAGTTTTCATTTGCATTGATATTGCACTTGTTCGAGTTGCTTTATGTTGTATTGGCATAAATCACCAAAAAGGGGGAGATTGAAAGGGAAATGTGCCCTTGGGCCATTTCTAAGTATTTTGGTGATTGAGTGCCAACACAAGTGCTTAAGTGCTAAAGTATCCCAAGTGATGGACAAAGTGCAAATCAAAAGTAAAGGTATGTTTCTAGACTTAGTACATTGTTTTATGGACTAATGTATTGTGTCTAAGTGCTGGAAACAGGAAAAATCGAGTTGGAAAAGAGATGGCTTAGTTCAGCCAAAGTTTGCTCAGTCTGGGTGCACCGGACTGTCCGGTGGTGCACCGGACAGTGTCCGGTGCGCCAGGCTGGCTCTGGCGTACTTGCTGCTCTCGGTACTTCGATGGCGGTGTACGACTATAAATCACTGGACTGTCCGGTGGTGCACCGGACTGTCCGGTGAGCCGTTCACAGGCGAAGTCGTCGCTCTCGGGAAGTGATTAACGGCGTACGGCTAAAAATCACCGGACTGTCCGGTGAGCCAATGGTCAGCCGGGGCAACGGTCGGCCGAGGATTCCGCGCGTGACGCGTGGCCAAGCCAACGGTCACATTGGAGCACCGGACTGTCCGGTGTGCACTGGACAGTGTCCGGTGTGCCAACGGCTCTGGATCTGCAACGGTCGACTGCACCAAAGAAGGAAAGAAATCCGCACCGGATAGTGTCCGGTGGTGCACCAGACTGTCTGGTGCGCCAGTCGACAGAAGGCAAGAATTGCCTTCCTACAATGCTCTCAACGACTCCTAGCTGCCTTGGGGCTATAAAAGGGACCCCTTGGCGCATGGAGAAGACATCCAAGCATTCTTTGAGCATAGTTGATCACTCACACTGCGTTCTTGCGCACTTGTTCGACATTCTTAGTGATTTGAGCTCCGTTCTAGTGAGAAACTCGTGATAGTCTCTTGAGCTCAAGTCTGGGTCTTGTGTGTCCGTATTTGTTGTGATCTTTGTGTCTTGTGTGAGTTGCTCATCCCTCCCTTACTCCGTGCTTCTTTGTGAACTTCAAGTGTAAGGGCGAGAGACTCCAAGTTGTGGAGATTCCTCGTGAACGGGATATAGAAAAGCAAAGCAAAACACCATGGTATTCAAGTGGGTCTTTGGACCGCTTGAGAGGGGTTGATTGCAACCCTCGTCCGCTGGGACGCCACAACGTGGAAGTAGGCAAGTTTTGTACTTGGCCAAACCACGGGATAAACCACTGTGTCTATCTGTGTTGATTCTCTTGTGGTTATCGTGTCTTGCAAGAACTCCTCTCTAGCCACTTGGCGATTATTGTGCTAACGCTTAATCAAGTTTTTGTGGCTTAAGTTTAAGTTTTATAGGATCACCTATTCACCCCCCCTCTAGGTGCTCTCACTATATTACTATGCCATTCGGTTTAAGGAATGCAGGCGCGACATACCAAAGGTGCATGAACCACGTGTTCGGACAGCACATTGGCCGAACGGTCGAGGCTTACGTCGATGACATCGTAGTCAAGATGAGGAAAGTCTCCGACCTCCTCTCCGACCTTGAAACGACATTCAAGTGTCTCAAAGCGAAAGGCGTAAAACTCAATCCCGAGAAGTGCGTCTTCGGAGTCCCCCGAGGCATGCTCTTGGGGTTCATCGTCTTCGAGCGGGGCATCGAGGCCAACCCGGAGAAAATCACGGCCATCACCAACATGGGGCCCATCAAGGACTTGAAAGGAGTACAGAGGGTCATGGGATGCCTTGCGGCTCTGAACCGCTTGATCTCGCGCCTCGGCAAAAGAGGCCTACCCCTGTACCGCCTCTTAAGGAAGACCGAGCGCTTCACTTGGACCCCCAAGGCCGAGGAAGCCCTCAAGAACTTGAAGGCGCTCCTTACAAGCGCGCCCATCCTGGTGCCCCCCGCTGCCAGAGAAGCCCTCTTGATCTACGTCGCCGCTACCACTCAGGTGGTCAGCGCCGCGATCGTGGTCGAGAGACGAGAAGAAGGGCACGCATTGCCCGTCCAGAGGCCGGTCTACTTCATCAGTGAGGTACTGTCCGAGACCAAAATCCGCTACCCGCAAATTCAGAAGCTACTGTACGTAGTAATTCTAATGCGGCGAAAGTTGCGACACTACTTCGAGTCTCATCCGGTGACTGTGGTGTCATCCTTCCCCCTAGGGGAGATCATCCAGTGCCGAGAGGCCTCGGGTAGGATTGCAAAGTGGGTGGTGGAGATCATGGGCGAGACAATCTCATTCACCCCTCGGAAGGCCATCAAATCCCAAGTCTTGGTGGATTCCGTGGAAGAATGGGTCGACACCCAGCTTCCAACAGCTCCGATTCAACCGGAACTCTGGACCATGTTTTTTTGAAGGGTCGCTGATGAAGACAAGAGCGGGCGCGGGCCTGCTCTTCATCTCACCCCTCGGGAAGCACCTCCGTTACGTGTTGCGCCTCCATTTCCCGGCGTCCAACAATGTGGCCGAGTATGAGGCTCTGGTTAACGGGTTGCGCATCGCCATCGAGCTAGGGGTTCAGCGCCTCGACGCTCGTGGCGACTCGCATCTTGTCATCGACCAAGTCATGAAGAACTCCCACTGCCGCGACCCGAAGATGGAAGCCTACTGCGATGAGGTTCGGCGCCTGGAAGACAAGTTCTACGGGCTCGAGCTCAACCACGTCGCCCGACGGTACAACGAGACTGCGGACGAGCTGGCTAAAATAGCCTCAGGGCAGACAACGGTCCCCCTGGACGTCTTCTCCCGAGACCTATATCAACCCTTCGTCAAGACCGACGACACGCCCGAGCCCGAGAAGGCCTCGGCTCAGCCCGAGGCACCCTCGGCCCTGCCCGAGGCACCCCCTCTACTCAACCCGAGGCACCCTCGGCCGCCGAGGGTGAGGCACTGCCCGTCGAGGAGGAGCGGAATGGGGTCACGCCTAATCGAAACTGGCAGACCCCATACCTACAATATCTCCACCAAGGAGAGCTACCCCTCGATGGAACCGAGGCTCGACGATTGGTGCGGCGCACCAAGTCGTTCGTCTTGCTGGGTGACGGGAAGGAGCTCTACCACCACAGCCCCTCAGGCATCCTCCAGCGATGCATATCCATCGCCGAAGGTCAAGAGATATTGCAAAAAATACACTCAGGGGCTTGCGGTCACCACGCAGCGCCTTGAGCCCTCGTTGGAAACGCCTTCCGACAAGGTTTCTACTGGCCAACCGCGGTGGCCGACGCCACTAGGATTGTACGCACCTGCCGAGGGTGTCAATTCTATGCAAGGCAGACCCACCTGCCCGCTCAGGCTCTGCAAACAATACCCATCACCTGGGCGTTTGCTGTGTGGGGTCTGGACCTCGTCGATCCCTTGCGGAAGGCACCCGGGGGCTTCGCGCACCTGCTGGTCGCTATCGACAAATTCTCCAAGTGGATTGAGGTCCGACCCCTAAACAGCATCAGGTCCAAACAGGCGGTGGCGTTCTTCACCAACATCATCCATCGCTTTGGAGTCCTGAACTCCATCATCACCGACAACAGCACCCAGTTCACAGGCAGGAAGTTCCTGGACTTCTGTGAGAACCACCACATCCGGGTAGACTGGGCCGCCGTAGCTCACCCCATGACGAATGGGCAGGTAGAGCGCGCCAACGGCATGATTCTGCGAGGACTCAAGCCAAGGATCTACAACGACCTCAACAAGTTCGGCAGGCGATGGATGAAGGAACTCCCCTCGGTGGTCTGGAGTTTGAGGACAATGCCAAGCCGAGCCACGGGCTTCACGCCGTTCTTTCTAGTCTATGGGGCCGAGGCTATTTTGCCCACAGACTTAGAATACGGTTCCCCGAGGACAAGGGCGTACGACGCCGAAGCAACCAGACAAACTGAGAAGACTCACTGGACCAGCTAGAAGAGGCTTGGGACATGGCCTTACTACACTCGGTGCGGTATCAGCAGTCCCTGCGATGCTACCACGCCCGAGAGGTTCGGTCCCGAGACCTCCAGGTGGGCGACTTGGTGCTTCGGCTACGACAAGACGCCCGAGGGCGCCACAAGCTCACGCCTCCCTAGGAAGGGCCATTCATCATCGCCAAGATTTTGAAGCCCGGAACATACAAGCTGGCCAACAATCAAGGTGAGGTCTACAGCAACGCTTGGAACATCCGACAGCTACGTCGCTTCTACCCTTAAGATGTTTTCAAGTCGTTCATATACCTCGTTTACATACACAAGTAAAGTCTAACCATCAAGGAAGGGTCAGCCTTGCCTTGGCAAAGCCCGACCCTCCCTCGGGGGCTAGAAGGGGGGAATCCCCTCTGTGTCAAAATTTTCCTCAGAAAAAGTCTTTCGGCCAGAACATCCTTCGTGCTTTTCGACTACTTCGATAGTGGGATCCTGAAAACGATGGAGTACACGTAAGCGGCAAGGCCGACCGAGCCGAGGGACTCCTACGCCTCCGGGATACGGATACCTCACTCATCACCTTCTGTGATAAGTAACTCACGCTCGGATAAGCGATCCTGCTGACCGAACAAGTCTTAACGCTCGAAAACTTCTCTGCCGAAACGATTTTTTGTGCCTTCTCGACTATATCGATAACAGAATCCCGCAGACGAGCAAGAGTACACGTAAGCAACGAAGGTCGACCGAGCCGAGGGACTCCTACGCCTCCGGGATACGGATACCTCACTCATCACCTTCCGTGATAAGTAACTCTCGCTCGGATAGATGATTCTGCTACCGACGAACAAGTCCTGATACTCGAAATAAGAGGAAAAGAAACGCAGCTTTACAATACGATGACGGTATGTTTCGGCCACGGCGGCCGCAAAAAACATACGCATACTACAGACAAACTGTTCCTGCAGGTTCAGACGTCAGTAGGGGGAGCAGCAGCACCCCTAGCATCGACTCCACCTTCAGTGGAATCCGACCCGGCCTCGGACAGCAACACGGTCGGAGGATCTCCACCTCGAAGGAAGATGTCAGCACCACGCCTGGGCCATCGCCGCTAGGGTCTCCTCCAGGAACTTGGCCCAAGCAGACGGCTTGTCCGGCCGCTCTGTGGCCTCAGCCAGCTGTCCCCCGAGGACACCAACCCGGTTCGTGGCCTCGGCAGCCCGACTCCCGTGTTGGTCCCGCCAGTGGACGACCTGGCTAGGTCCCAGCCGTCGCTGCTACGCCTCCTCGACCTGGGAAGTCCCCTACTCCTGGGCCGACGAAGTTTCTTCTCCAGCCGACCCCACCTCTGTCCATGCTGACACTGCTGCCTCCGGCTTCGGCTCATCGTAGAGCAGCCGAGGGTTCCTTCACTAAGCAAGAGAAGCCTTGAGCGGCAAGGCCGACCGAGCCGAGGGACTCCTACGCCTCCGGGATACAGATACCTCACTCGTCACCTTCCGCACAGGGCAACTCACACTTGGTTAAGCGGTTCAGCTAGTTGACAGGCGAGACCTGGTGCTCGAAATGGGGAAGAAACATGGCTCTACGCCCAAATACATAGATGTTCAGGCCCCGACAGCCACAATGAACAGACACCATCACTCAAGGTGCCATTACAAACGGAACTTAGGTTCCACTCCCGCAGGTATGAACAACCTCCATACCAGAAGGCCCGCGGGACGACGAACTCCAAGCGGCTCACCATCGCCCACTCCTGCAGCAGCGACAACAACCTCCACTCCAGGCGGCCAAACAGTAGCAGCGATGACCTCAGGGCAGACGCTGCTGCGACAAGGCCCTCGCCCGCGTCCCCACTCGAGGGGCGAGGACAAGCTATCAAAGCCAAAGAGCCGGGGGTCGGTCCGCGGGTGGTTCTAACGGACTCGTCGGCGGAGAAGCCTTCTCCGGCTGCCTCAGCACCGACGGTGGCGTCCTCCTGTCCACCAACACCGCGCCAGCGAGCGCCGGCCGCCCCAAAGCGCACTGGCAGGTCCTCACTCCTGTCCACGCCACAAAAATGAGAACGGGACCGTCCCAGAACACGAGTACCGCCCTCGCGGCGTACGACGTGTTGTGAGACCCCCTGGTGTGGCTGGCCGCCGTCGCCCGGACAGAGGACAGAATGCTGCTCCCTAGCTGGGCAGCAGCAGTTCACCTTCCCCGGCATGGCTAGAGGACACCTCCTCCACAGAGCTGGAGGATGGTTTCCACCCCTAGAAGCTGGATGAAGAAGCGGGACGCCAGCCCACGCGAAGGCAGGCCCCGGCTCGCCTCGCCCTCCTCCCCAGCAAGGATGACGAAGATCCTTGAAGCTAAGGGTGGGGCAGAGGCCGTAGCCCGGCTTGCTTCTCCCCACCATCAAACTGGTGGTCACCGTCTTGGGTGACCATCGGTGAGGGGATGCGGCCGGGCTGCCTGACGAAAATCCTTGAAGCCGAGCGATGGCTGAAAGGTACCAACCTCCACAAGGTTGCGCTCCTTCCACGACGAGACGAAGACAACGCGGGCGCTCCCCATCCGGGGGCTCGGAAGGCGGAAGGGCGCGATGCATGAGGAAAGTGCGAAGGCATGGCTACCACCCAGGAGGTCGATCCCTTTTTAAAGGCGACTCTCCCCACTTGCGTCCTTAGCCGTCGCGGACTGTGTCTTCACCAACACGCTCCAAGGTCCTCCCCCTACGACATGGGGGCTGGGTCCCACGCGTCATGCGAGCTGGCCCAGGACAGAAGAAGCCAAGCCGCCTCGTGCGGAGCGCGTAACTGCCTAGCGGTTACAAGCACTCCTCCACTTTCGCCCAGACCAGCGGGTGAAAGGGTGGACCGCCATGCAGGCGGCATACAACTGCACCAAGGGGGCGCAACCTTTCGACTTCGACGCGTCCAGCATGGAGGCCTAGGCCCACACGTCATGTAACCGGCGCGCCGGTTACTACGTGCGAAAAACTGCAGCGCCACTTGCGCCAGCACCGTGCCTTCTCGACTGCAGAACCGGTGCCGCGACTCGAGGCAACCCTGCGCGTGGACCAGCAGAGCCAGCCAAACATGCTGGTCATGGGTCAGTCAGCCGCGGGAGAAGGCGCGACGGTCGATATGGCTAGAAGTGGGCCGACATTAATGGCGGCAGCAGGCGAGCGGAAGCGGCGGTCAAATCGTCCGCAGGCTCACGTCCCCTCCTGGAACAGCGAGAGAGCCCTCTCCCACGGCGTGAAGACGACGCGCCCGTGTTTCGTTCCTTGAATGGCTCGCGCATGCACAACGGCTGCCCCGCGAACCACTCGTCTCGTCGCATTAACTCCGCGGCAGGGCAGGCAACACCTTTGGCAGGCAAAGCGGGCGACGCTTCACCTCTGCCGTAATGACCGCATCAAAAAAGGTGCGCTACGTCGTTCAATTTCGTATCCTTTTCTTCTTCCCCTTTCTCTCTCTTGCTACAGGGACCGGGAAAGGGGGATACTCCGAAAGGGATCCTTCTCCGTGAAGGAAGCGGGCCCCGAGCCCTCCTACTGATCAGAGGTTCGAAGGTTGGCCCCCCGGAAGGGTTCGACAGCCGCCTCAGAGCACTTGGGCTCCAAGCCCTCCTACTGATCAGAAGTTCGAAGGCTGGCCCCTCGGAAGGGTTCGACAGCCGCCTCAGAGCACTCGGGCTCCACGCCCACTACTGATCAGGGGTTCGCAGGCTGGCCTCTCGAAGGGTTCAACAGTCGCCCTAGAACACGCAGAGCGAGGGATGACTCTGGGTACGTCCGATACATGGCCGAGGCTCGGGCTATGCTCCCGAGGTACCCTAGGACATTTCCGAGACCAGCAGGAGCGATTCTATAACGGAATCCCATCAGAGGGAGGCATCGAGCCCTCGGACCCTATCGAATGGGACCGGGTCTGGCAAATCACCTGCAGGTACTTTTGGAGCGCGCCTCTGGGCCACTAGCCGACCCTTATCGAACGGGGCACGGGCGTCCACTCGGATCACCCATTAGCAACTCACTGGAGACACCATGTTCGGCGCCCTCCGAGGGCAACATGGTGCTTCCCCCCCCCCCCTCCTCCTTGCGGAAAGGCGACGAAGGGGCGTATGAAAAAGCTGAGTCAGTCCTTGACCGTCCTCTCGCCCTGTGCAGAGGCTCGTCGGCTGCTCTCGCAAACCCGGCTCCGGCCAAACCATTGACAGCGTCAACATACCAGCCCGAGAACTCGAAACCTGACTATGCACCCGGGCAACGACTAGTTCGGATGAGGGAACAACCAGATCGACCGAGGCATCACGAAAGGCACTAAGACCTCGAAGGAGTCAAACCACTCCTCCGAGGCCTTGGGGGCTACACCCGGCGGGTGCACTCGCGCGCACCCACCGGAACAAAATGCAACCGAGAAAGGCCGGTCCCCTTGCAAAAAAGTGCGACAAAGCCTCCAAGCGAGTACCCACACTCCCTTTGAGGCTCAGGGGCTACTGTCGGGGAGCATAATTAGGGGTACCCCCAAGACTCCTAATCTCAGCTGGTAACCCCCATCAGCACAAAGCTGCAAAAGCCTGATGGGCGCAATTCAGGTCAAGGCTCTGTCCACTCAAGGGACACTATCTCGCCTCGCCCGAGCCCAGCCTCGGGAAGGAACAGTAGACCAGGGCAGATTCATGCTTCGCCCGAGGGCCTCCTCAAGCAATGGGCGCACCTTCGACTCGCCCGAGGCCCAGCTCGGGCAGACTTCGCGGAGAAGCAACCTTGGCCAGATCACCTCGCCAGCCGACCGGATCGCAGGAGCATTTAATGCAAGGATCGCCTGACACCTTATCCCGACACACGCTCTCCAGTCGACAAGGCCGAAGTGACTGCAGTCACTTCGCCCCTCCACTGACTGACCTGACAGGAAAACAGCGCCGCCTGCGCTGCTTCGACTGCTGTGCCACCCGCCAGGGTGAGGCTGACAGTAGCCAAGTCCAGTGTCGGGCGCCATAGGAATCTCCGCCTCGCTCGACCCCAGGGCTCAGACTCAACCTCGACTCCGGAAGACGGTCTCTGCCTCGCCCGACCCCAGGGCTCGGACTCCACCTCAACCTCGGAAGACGGTCTCCGCCTCGCCCGACCCCAGGGCTCAGACTCCGCCTCAACCTCGGACGATGGTCTCCGCCTCGCCCAACCCCAGGGTTCGGACTCAACCTCGACCTCGGACGACGGTCTCCGCCTCGCCCGATCCCAGGGTTCGGACTCAACCTCGACCTCGGACGACGGTCTCCGCCTCGCCCGACCCCTAGGCTCGGACTCAGCCTCGACCTCGGAGGAGTCACCGCCTCACCCGACCTTGGGCTCAGACCGACCATGCCACAAGGGGGGCCATCATTACCCTACCCCTAGCTAGCCCAGGCTACGGGGAACAAGACCGGCGTCCCATCTAGCTCGCCCCGGTAAAACAAGTAATGATGGCACCCCGCGTGCTCCATGACGACGGCGGTTCTCAGCCCCCTACGGAAGCAAGGAGACGTCAGCAAGGATCCGACAGCCCCGACAGTTGTGCTTCTACAGGGCTTAAGCGCTCCTCCGACGGCCACGACGCCACATGAACAGGGCTCCAACACCTCTCCGACAGCCACGTCGGCATGTACATAGGGCTCTGGCTCCCCTCTGCTAGACACGTTAGCACACTGCTACACCCCCCGTTGTACACCTGGACCCTCTCCTTACGTCTATAAAAGGAAGGTCCAGGGCCCTCGTACGAAAAGGTGGCCGCGCGGGAGAATGGGCTGACGCGCAGTCTCACGCCATCTGTCTCTCTCTCCATCGCGAACGCTTGTAACCCTCTACTGCAAGCGCATCCGCCCTGGGCGCAGGACAACACGAGGCCGCGGTTTCCCCTTACTGATTTCCCCCTTGTGCTCCGTCTCGCGCCGACCCATCTGGGCTGAGACACGCAACGACAATTTACTCGTCGGTCCAGGGACCCCCCGGGGTCGAAACGCCGACACTTCTATTAAGCCATACTGGGTGGAAGATGCATTAAGAGATTCAGATTAGGTGTTGGCAATGCAAGAGGAACTCAACAACTTTACGAGGAATGAGGTATGGTATTTAGTTCCACGTCCTAATCAAAATGTTGTAGAAACCAAGTGGGTTTTCCGCAACAAGCAAGATGAGCATGGTGTGGTGACAAGGAACAAAGCCCGACTTGTGGCCAAGGGATATTCACAAGTCGAAGGTTTGGATTTCGGTGAAACCTATGCACCCATAGCTAGGCTTGAGTCAATTCGTATATTACTTGCCTATGCTACTTACCATGGCTTTAAGATCTATCAAATGGACGTAAAAAGTGCCTTCCTCAATGGACCAATCAAGGAAGAGGTCTATGTTGAGCAACCTCCCGGCTTTGAAGATAGTGAGTACCCTAACCATGTGTATAAACTCTTTAAGGCGCTTTATGGGCTCAAGCAAGCTCTAAGAGCATGGTATGAATGCCTAAGAGATTTTTTTATCACTAATGGCTTCAAAGTCGGCAAAGTCGATCCTACTCTCTTTACTAAAACTATTGCAAATGATCTGTTTGTGTGCCAAATTTATGTTGATGATATCATATTTGGGTCTACTGACAAATCTACTTGTGAAGAGTTTAGTAGGATTATGATTCAAAAATTCGAGATGTCAATGATGGGGGAGTTGAAGTATTTCTTAGGATTTCAAGTGAAGCAACTCCAAGAGGGCACCTGCATCAGCCAAACCAATTATACTCAAGACATACTCACCAAGTTTGGAATGAAGGATGCCAAGCCCATCAAGACACCCATGGGAACAAATGGGCATCTCGACCTCGACACGGGAGGTAAATCCGTAGATCAAAAGGTATACCGGTCGATGATAAGATCTCTACTCTATTTATGTGCATCTCGACCGGATATTATGCTTTCCGTATGCATGTGTGCAAGATTGCAAGCCAATCCTAAGGAAGTTCACCTTAGGGCCATGAAAAGAATCTTGAGATATTTAGTTCATACACCTAAGTTTGGTCTTTGGTACCCCAAGGGATCCACTTTTGAGTTGATAGGTTATTCAGATGCTGATTGGGCAGGGTGTAAAATTGATAGAAAGAGCACATCAGGGACTTGTCAGTTCTTAGGAAGATCCCTGGTGTCTTGGGCTTCAAAGAAACAAAATTCAGTAGCTCTTTCTACCGCCGAAGCCGAGGTATATTGCCGCAGGCCATTGTTGTGCGCAATTACTTTGGATGAGGCACACCCTTAGGGACTATGGCTACAAATTAACCAAAGTCCCTCTCCTATGTGATAACGAGAGTGCAATCCGCATGGCGGATAATCCCGTTGAGCACAGCCGCACTAAGCACATAACCAAAGGGGGGATATCGAGATTGCTTATGTTAGCACCAAAGAACAATTAGCCGATATCTTTACCAAACCACTAGATGAGAAAACTTTTACCAAACTTAGGAATGAGCTAAACATTCTTGATTCTCGAAATTTTGATTGACACTTTGCACACATAGCTCATTTATGTACCTTTGATCATATTTCCTTCATGTGCTATGACTAATGTATTTTCAAGTAAATCCTTATGCTAAGTCATAGATTGAAAGGGAAATGGAGTCTTCGGCGACGACAAGGCTTCCACTCCACTCTACCGATATTATTTACCCTTCGCCGTCACTCCACATCGCTCTCCACTTTGGTATAATCTTCACTCTTATTACTCATACCATTGGGGAGAAAGTAAAAGGGCTCTAAAGACTCCGTTTTTGGCGATTAATGCCAAAGGGGGAGAGAGTATTTGCCCAAAGCAAAAGGACCGCACCACCACGCAAATTTCAAAATTTTTCGAACCAAAGTTGTTTTCAATTGGTATCTTTGAAATTAGTATCCCTCTAAGAAATTCTATCTCAATTGGTATCTATAATTTAAGGAGGAGTTTTTCAAAAGTTGGTATCTAAAATATTTGATCTTCTTTCAAATTGTAAAAACCCTCTTGAACACTAAGAGGAGAATTTCATTTAGGGAGAGTTTTGTTTAGTCAAAGGAAAAGCATTTGAAATAGGGGGGGGGGATTTTAAATCTTGAAAATACTTCTCGAAATCTTATTCATTTACCTTTGACTATTTGCAAAAAGACTTTGAGAAGAATTTTCAAAAGGATTTGCAAAAACAAAACAAGTGGTGCAAGCGTGGTCCAAAATATTAAAAGGAAGAAAGCAATCCATGCATATCTTATAGAAGTTTAAATTGGTTCAACTCCAAGCAACCTTTGCACTTACCTTATGCAAACTAGTTCAATTCTGCACTTATATATTTGCTTTGGTTTGTGTTGGCATCAATCACCAAAAAGGGAGAGATTGAAAGGGAAATAGGGTCAAACCTTTTCCTAAATGATTTTGGTGGTTGAATTGCCCAACACAAATATTTGGACTAACTAGTTTGCTCCAGATTACATGTTCTACAGGTGCCAAAGGTTCAACACAAACTAATAAAAAAAGTTAAAGTTAGGGTTCAAAAGAAAGGAGCAAAACCAACCGAAGGCTGCCTTGGTCTGGCGCACCGGACTGTCCGGTGTGCCACCGGACAGTGTCCGGTGCACCAAGGAGATCAACTCTGAACTGCTCAGCTTCGGGTTTTTGGAGAGTCACTCCGCTATAATTCACTGGACTGTCCGGTGTAGCACCAGACTATCCGGTGTGCCATGCGGAGCAACGGCTACTATGCCAACGGTCGTCTGCAAAAGTGAACAGTGAACGTGAATAGTGCGCGGACAACGCGCGCAGAGTCAGAGCAGGCGCCAGAAGGCACACCGGACAGTGAATAATGCCTATCCGGTGCACCACCGGACTGTCCGGTGGCCTAGGCTGACAGAGCTCCAACGGTCGAACCCTAACGGTTGGGTGACGTGGCTGGCGCATTGGACAATGTCCAGTGGCGCACCGGACTGTCCGGTACGCCCATCGACAGACAGCCTCCCCAACGACCATTTTGGTGGTTGGGGCTATAAATACCCCCAACCACCACCACTTCAAGGCATCCAAGTTTTTAGCCATTGCATTCAATACAAGAGCTCTAGACTTCACTCCAAGACACAAATCAAGAGATCAAATCCTCTCCAAGTCCCAAACTCATTCCAAAGACTTAGTGGCTTGTGAGAGAGAGAGACATTTGTGTTCATTTGTGTTCTTATCGCTTGGATCGCTTTTCTTCTTCCTCCATTCTTGTTCTCAAGCAACTTGTAATCAAGCAAGAGACACCAAGTTGTGGTGGTCCTTGTAAGGGGTCTAAGTGACCCGTTGATTAAGGAGAAAAGCTCACTCGGTCTAGGTGACCGTTTGAGAGAGGGAAAGGGTTGAAAGGGACCCGGTCTTTGTGACCACCTCAACGGGGAGTAGGTTTGCAAGAACCGAACCTCGGTAAAACAAATCACTATGTCATCTGCTTTCATTTGCTTGTGATTTGTTTTCGCCCTCTCTTCGGACTCGACTTTATTTCTAACGCTAACCCCGGCTTGTAGTTGTTCTTAAAGTTTATAAATTTTAGATTTGCCTATTCACCCCCCCCCTCTAGGCGACTTTCATCCACGTCGAGGAGGTTCTAGATAGATGTTCAAAGCCTCTATGCTTCAAAGCAAAAACCAAACAAAATATAAGTATGAACTTTGAGTCAATTGATATACCAGCATTCCTAGAGAGTGGTTGACCTTCTCAAGGCAATGGTTGCACCTAGAGATTATAGAAAAGTGGATCAGGTGCAAACCCTAGGATGCAAATTTAAATACAAGTAATTTGTAACAACGCACAAGACGCATGTTTAATTGGTGGTCTAGCTCACCAACATGGCTTGCATATGTCTATGTTGTTGAGGGAGCCTTAAGGTTATGGAGTTCCTTTCAACTCCCATGTCTTCTAAAACCCACCATCAAGGTAGTTATTGAGCTTGGAGTTTCCACTAAATTACAAAGGCAATGCAAACTTTCTGATGCTCAACCACAACCTATTGGGAGCTCCCAGAAAAGCCCGGTCATCTAGGTGCCTAAGCTACAAGAGTAATAAACACTGCATACGGCTAGGGCGGCATGCGCGCACCAAGTGCTCAAGATGGGTGGATCTTGATCTTATATAGTTTTTCCTCTTCCTCTATCTCTATAGAAGCCAATTACCTCAAAGGATCACAAAACTTTAGACACAAGTGGTTGAGAGCATCAATGGAAGGGGATGAGAGTTGTTGGTCGAATGGGATGAATGTGGAAGAAGATGACCATTGGAATAAGTGTGGGAGAGGTATAAATACCTTCCATAGCTCCCGCAAAAATGGTAGAGTAGGTAGAACATGGAGGCTCCACCCATAACCTCTTTCTCCTATAGTTTTTCCTCTTTCTCAATCGCAAGAGATGATGTCCACTGCAAGGATCACCACACAATCTAAAAAGAGACAACTAAAAGACACAGAATGTATAGAGAGTCCATACATAATAAATGCAGCCAAGATGCAGAATGTATATAGAGTCGCGCGTAGAGTGAGACTCTTCACGAGGAGCCCGTCTCTTAATTTTTTCACTTATTAACACATAAGGATCCCTCGAGAAAGCACTCACTTAATTGGGTTGTACATACTCTAGGCATGAGATGCTTCAGCTACAAGCCATTGGAGTATATCTGGATGGAAGTTAACCGAGAACACGACTCGGCCAGCGCCACCAGCTTGCCATCCTAATTAATGTACCTGACGCAAGAGAAATTAAAAAGAAGCACGACAACAGATTGACAGCGCCCGCTGCGGACATTGACGCGCTCGCGCTCCTCGGGCTAGCTAGGTGTCTCGGATTGTCGTCCGCTGCCAAGTGCTGCGTTTGTCCTGTCGCACTTGCACGTACGGTTGCCACCGCCGCGCGTGGGCTCATGATCCTCTCCCAGGCCATGATAGATGTGTATTCGTATTAAACGGAGAGAACGTAACTGGAGAAGCCAAGCGCTTAGCTGGTGTCTGTTCCGGGAGCACGTTTTCGCCACCGAGCTGAGAGACGATCGGATATCCCACACATATATATACACGTATTCCGACCGAGCTAAAGGCGAGGGAAAGACAGGAGAGGAGAGGAGAGAGAGATAGGGATCAGTGTGCTTGTTGTGGCCATGGGCAACTGCTTTGGCCTCCAACTCCAACTTGGCGGAGGTGGGGGCCGTCAAGGCGATGGCGCAAGCCCATCACGCGCACCCGCAAGGTACGTACGTACGTACCTACTACCTACTACCAACGCCTTGCAGACACACGCAAAATGCTCGGCTCGGTCTCTGCTTCTTCGTCTCCGGTCCTGTTGCATGCACTTGGGTGCTCATGTTTAATTTAGGGACGGACGCGATCCTTGGCATGCATGCGTGCAGTGGCGCTGGCGAAGCGCGTCGTCATGGCCGCGCCGCCCAGTGCTGGCCAATCCCATCACGCCGCGGCGAGGCACCAGGGGGTGCCCGTTGCCCGGGAAGTCGCCGCCGCCGGCCACGGCCACGGCCACGGGAGGCGCCGGCGGCAGCAGGCCCCCAGCTGCTGCGGGCGGGGGCAGCGATCGTCAGGCGGACGGGAGGATCCTGGAGGCTCCCAACCTCCGGGTGTTCACGTTCGCGGAGCTCAAGGCGGCCAACCCGGAGCTTCAAGCCGGACACCGTGCTCGGCGAGGGAGGGTTCGGGCGGGTGTACAAGGGCTGGGTCGACGAGCGGACCATGGGCCCCGCGCGGAACGACAGCGGCCGCGTGCCCGTCGCCGTCAAGAAGCTCAACCCCGAGAGCTTGCAGGGCGCGCAGGAATGGCAGGTACGTACGACGTACGCTTTGCTTGGTATTCAGTCATTCTAGACGCTGCCACCGCGTCCACACATGCCCATGATGGCATGATGCTTGGTATTCAGTCAACCAAGCATGCATAATTCTCAACTGCTGCGTAGCTGTGAACTTCGTGTCTTCGTTTTTTTTTTTAAAAAAAAATCATGGATCTCAAATCACCGGCAAATGGTACCCCACGTTCGCACGACAAGCGCACCAACAAAGAAACTCAGCTCGAGTTGACGACGTTGGTGGTTGAGACGGAGATGTCAGGCGCTTCTAGTAGTAGTGGTCGTCACGACGTTGGTGGTGATGACTTTTGTATGCAGTCCGAGGTGAACTTCCTCGGGAGGCTTTCGCATCCCAATCTGGTGAGGCTGCTGGGGTACTGCTGGGAGGACAAGGAGCTCCTGCTGGTGTACGAGTACATGGCCAAGGGCAGTCTGGAGAACCACCTCTTCGGAAGCGAGCCACGCAGTAAGTCTAACAAACAAAAGGCATGCATGTTGCTGTTCCTTGTGTGTGCCATCGGATGGCTGGGGCATTAACAAGCTGTTGCCTGTGCAACCAATTAAACCGTACCACAGAAGGCGGCGGAGGAGCCGTGCAGCCGCTTCCGTGGAGCCTCCGGCTGCGCATCGTGACCGGCGCCCGCCCGCGGGCTGGCCTTCCTCCACTCGTCGGAGAAGCACGTCATCTATCGGGACTTCAAGGCCATCCAACATTCTTCTGGACACGGTACGCGCGATCTCGCTGCCCCGGCCCGCCGCACATGCACGCGCGCGCCGACTGATATATATATATGACTACTCCCCCACCCCTGCCCAGCACTTCAACGCCAAGCTCTCCGACCTGGGGCTCGCCAAGGACGGCCCCGCCGGCGGCAGTAGCCACGTCACCACCCGCGTCATGGGAACCTACGGGTACGCGGCCCCAGAGTACTTCCCACAGGTACGTACGTCACCGCGCTCATGCCACGGCGCATACGTACGGTGCTTTTGTACAGCAGATCGTGATGTGCAGCTGTGCACGCAGGCCACCTGTACGTGAAGGAGCGACGTCTACGGCTTCGGCGTGGTGCTGCTGGAGGTCCTGACCGGCCTGCGCGCGCTGGACACGGACCGGCCGACGGCGCAGCACAGCCTGGTGGACTGGGCCAAGCCCTACCTGGCGGACCGCAGGAAGCTGGCGCGCCTCATGGACCCGCGGCTCGAGGGGCAGTAACCCGTCGCGGGGCGCGCAGCGCGCGGCGCAGCTCACGCTGCGCTGCCTCGCCGCCGACCACAAGAACCGACCCTCCATGCGGGAGGTCGTGGCGGTGCTCGAGGAGATCGACTCCATGTCGTCCAGGGCGGGCAACGAGGCTGGATGGCTCGGCGTCCCCGCGCCCCCACGCCGCTGCGGAACGGCCACAGCCAGCGCCCCGGGTCGTCGGGCTCTACCTTGGACTGGGCTGGCCCGGCTTCCGGCTCCGGCTGCCGGCCGCATGCAGTACCAACCCCACCCGTCTGCTAGAGTGCCAAGGTAGACAGTTATAGTACGTTTGAGCTTGAGCGAAGCATTTTTCTCCTCCTGTTTTGAGAGCAACTCCAATAGTTCTCTAAACAACTCTCTAAATCCTAAATTTAAGAAGTGAACAGAAAAATGCTTCTCCAATGGTTCTCTAATAGACTTGCTAAATTTACTTAGTTTGCTATTCAACTCTATTTACTCTCCACATTTAGCAACTCGGTAGGAACTCCCTAAATGCAGTTGACGTCAATTTCTTTACACTAGCGTGATTATTTTTTCCCTTTCCCACACATCGACATAGTCAGGTATAGCACGCTCTTTTTTCACTTTCTAGCATAATGAGGTAGCTAGGTCAAACACGTGTGACACAAGTTTCTCCTTCATTGTCGAACCCAGCTTTCTCATAGATTGCGCCACCAGACCACCACTCCTCCATAGTTCATATCGACCGCTCTCAATTGTGATTATTACTCTCAACCTTATTGTCAGGCAGATCTCATAGGGGCAGAGCCACTAAAGATAGATTCAAAATTAAACTACCTTCTAAATATGAGCAACTATTGGAGACTAAGTTATTTTTTTACTTCCAATAGTTATTTAGCAACTTGCTAAACATGATTTTAGCAAGCTATTTTTTAGAGAACTATTGAAGTTGCTCTGACAAGGTAGACAGTTATAGTACGTTTGACCCGCGGCTTGAGCGGAGATCCAATGTGCTCTTGTATTTGCGGCGCATAGTACCCCACCAAGAACTGGACTGCAGTAATGGAGCCTATTGCAGCTGATGATAATCCATACCCGTTTTGAATTTAACCAAGTGCATGTGATTGACTAATTGAATCTCTATGCGAAGTATTAATCCCTTCGTTATTTCTTATTTGTCCCAGTTTAGTTTATAATAAACTAACGAGCCACAAATATTTAATAACGAAGGTAGTACTGTAGCTTACTCAGCCGAAATCTTTACTACTATTTAAGTACCTAATGTAGGCGTCCACACCTCCGGACGGTGCACTGTTCTGTCGTACCGCATCCCGTCCGCACGCCGCGCTCCGCGATCCTCAATCTTTACTACTACTTAAGTACCTAATGTAGGCGTCCACACCCCCCAGACGGTGCACTGTTCTGCCGACCGCATCTCGCCCGCACGCCGCGCTCCGCGATCCTCAAATCTGGTGAAGCAAGCCACGCCTCCGCCCGGCTCTCCGCGGTCCTCGCCCCACGCTCTCCCTGGAAGGAAACCTAGGCTCTCCTTGGAACTTGGAAGGAAATCGCGCGGTGACCTCGCCCCTCCCCCACACTCTCCTCGGAAGGAAACCCAGGCTGGCGCGACCCCCAAATCGTCGTGGTAACCTCGGCAAATCGAGGAATCCGCTCTCCATGGAAGGGGGTCGATATGATGGCGTTGTCGTCCCTCCCGTTCGGCCCGTGTATCGCGAGCAGAGAGGAGGCAACATCCGAAGCACGTCGAGGACGCCTGGGTAGGTCGGCCTTCCAAGGAGCCCGGGTTCTCGGTCCGCCACCATCGCGCCCGAGACCCCACCACGGAATTTCATCCCCTTTCCCAATCCTTGCGTCGTTTGGCTGTTCTCTTCCTCTTCGGCGGGGTCGGTGCTGCCCAAGCTCCACAGGAGCCGCTCATTCGACTCCACTACCACCGGAGAGCAAGCAACCGCCCCAGTCCCTCCTCGCAGGTACATGCGTCTTCTCTCCAATCCGCCCTCTTGTTCCTTCCCTTCTCTTCCCCAATCAACTGCCGTGAATCGATGGTCTGGGTTGCCACGAGATGGCCTGGCCTTAATTAGATTATGGGATGTATTTTTCTGGTACTATAATTCTTAGATGCCTCAGGCTTAATTATTTATACTGTTTTTCCTGCTACTATAATTGGATGTCGCGCCAGACTATTGTGATTTATTTATGCTATCATATCCAATAATTTCACTGATGGTTGTACTGTACTCCTGCTGAGGTTGTGCATGCATCCATTTTCCATTCTCTACCCTAAATTAGTCTACTTCTAAGAAATAAAAAAGAAAATTGGGGGTGCAGATTTGCCACACAAGAGGAAATATAACTGGCCTGATCAAGAGCTTGGATTATTTATGTTCAAATTGTGAGTTTCTCGTGCTTTTTTGTGTAGATTTCCAACATGAGAAAGTAGTGTGTTTAGATGATGCAGACTAGAACATGAATATTATGTGGTGCTTATGTAATTGGTATGTCCTGTACTGTGCTTGTTTATCCCTCCTCTCACTTACAAGTTTAACACATCAATAGTTGTGAAATTAAATCTCTTGAATACAAAAATGATTTCACTTCAACTTTGGGATGAAGCTTTGTTAGAAACTTTACAGCCTTGCACTTTGTCGGAGGGTAAATCTCTCCGGTCGGGTGGCGGATTGCACCCGCCCTAATTCCTAAAATGAGGAGGGCCTAAGCGTCTTGCTTGTTACGAGGTTGGTGGATGAACACACGAGAGCACACGAGGGTTTAGAGTGGTTCGGGCCGCCGGAGCGTAACACTCTACTCCACTGTGTGATGTATTGCTTGAGAGCTTGTATGAACTTGTGAGTGTCTGAGTGAGCCTGAGATTGGATTTGTCTTGTAACGTCGCATACCTTCCCTTTTATAGCTAAAGGGGGGCATGCACAAAGGTACTGAGCCCCGACATGTGGGCCCAGGGACATAGAGAATATAATACTTGGGACTATAAATATTTGCTGCCGGGGCAATCCCCTTGTGTCCTGTCGTCCGAGATCTGAGTATCTTCGGCGTGCAGGGAAAGCTTCTTATAGAAGGGATAACACAGTGCGTTGCTTGGCACGGGCGCACTGTTCGCCAGCAGACCCAGTAGGCGTGCCGCCTGCTGGATGACCTTGACGCCGCCTGCCAGCGGATGGGACGGGACGCATTAAATGTTGAGAGGGCACGTAGCCCGTCAGCGCAGTGGCAGGCGGCGCGCCCTCTCCTCAATAAATGCAGGGGCTGCACGGCTTTATGTTAGGCTCGGTCCAATGGCTTATGTCATGGGCCACAAGCAGCGGGTCTCTGCTTGAGCGGAAAGTGAAGGGCAAGGCCTGGACACATGTCAGCACTGGACCCCTACTCACGCCAGGGTCCTCCTCGTTCCGGGACCTTGCTGAGGTTCAGACCTTACTCGGAGGCTCCGGACGTATACGTATAGGGGTCTGGTGTCCTTCTGTGGAGGTCCAGACCCCACGATACATACTGGGATGTGTTGTCTTTTCTTGCCATGTGGCGCCCTTTGGCCTGCCCATGCGGTGGGGTCAGGCACCGTCCTCCGCGTGGCCTGGAGACGTCGCATGGGAGCGGCGTCTTCATGTTGTAGAAGAGGGTACCCCTGATTTAGGATACCGACAGTGGCCCCCGGGCCCGCCTCAGGAGAGGATACGACCCGGTTGGTGGGGCCAGAGTCTTATTGGCGGTTGGCCTGCTCTCCTGCGCGCCTGTTGATGCAGTTGCTGCCGGCCCGCCTATGGTCACGCCGGCGGCCATGCCCGTTTTCATGGTTGACCGGCCCGTGACTCTCGCACTGCTGGGCCATGCGCGGGGTGCCTCGAGTCACCGCACTGGTTTTGAAAACTTATCTTTTCAGTTTTCCGCAACGGCCCCGAGGAGTCATGGCATTGGCGCGAGTGGCGGTGCGACTTTTCCACACCCAGTGACCGGCTCGTCGGTTGCATGACATGTGGGCCTGGGCCCCCATGTTGGACCGCCGGTTGCAGCGAAGCTGAGGGGGCGCATAACCTCAGGGCAGTTATACGCTTCCCACGTGGCGGTTTGACTTTTCGACGAAGATGAGGGAGCGTTTAACCGCGGGGCGGTTGCATGCTCCTTTGTGCGGCGGTTCACCTTCCTGACCGCTGGTTGCCCCGAGAATGAAGGGGCGCATAACTTTAGGGCAGTTGCACGCTTCCTGCGCGGTGGTTCGCCTTCCTCGCGCTTCGGGTCAGTCAGTCTGACACGTGGGGCCTGGCCCCCGTGTCATAGGGTAGGAACCTTGGAGTACGTCGGGGGAGATTTTGCCCGTGACGCTTCAGGGCGCGAGTGGGGGATCTGCCTATAAAAAGGGATCGATCTCCCGGGCAGTAACCATGCTTTGATCCTCTTGCCTTCATCGCGCCCTTCCGCCTTTCGGGCCTCCAGATGGGGTGCGCCGGTGTTTTCTGGAGAGGTCCGCGTCAGGGCCGCCCCCTCCGGCGACCTCACCGCCGGAGAGCTCGTGCCCGTGGTGGTGCCGACGGTCTTGCCTTCTTCTTGCTGCTGTTTAGAGGAGCGCAACCTCAAGGAGGTTGGTTCTCTTCCACCATTGCTCGGCTTCAAGGATTTTCATCATGCAGCCCGGCTGTAGTCCCCCACCAGTGGTCATCCAGAAGGATGACTACTAGCCTTGTGGTGGGAAGAAGCAAGCCGGGCTGCGGCCTCCCTCCTGCCCTCAGCTTCAAGGATGTTCATCATCCTTGCTTGGGTGGGAGGCGAGACGAGTCGTGGTCCTGCCTTCCGCATGGGCCGGTGACCCGCTTCTTCCTCCAGCATTCGGGGGAGAAGGCGTTCACCGACCTTGCGGAGAAGGCGAACTTCGGCTACGCGGGGCCGACCGGCTGCAAGCGCTGTCAGCTGCCGCGTGCCTGGCTCCCTGGCTCGGATGGCCCTGAGGCCGCCTCCGACGCTTCCTCCTGCCGTTTGGTCGTGGCGTGGCTGTCCGTCCACCGCACGGGCGACGGTCGCGCCGTGCGCGGGTCCGCCACATCCACGGCTTCTCCTGCGCCACTGGCCGTACTAGGGGGTCGTACAAGACGCTGTACGCCGTGGGGTGGCGGCGGCGTTCTTGGATGGTCTTGTCCTCACTCCGTGGGAGGACGGGAGCGAAGACCTCTTTACGCGCGTCGAGGCAGCCGCCGTCCACCGGTGCAGAGGTGGCCGCTATAGTCGGTCCTGAGGTGGTCACAGCCATTGGTGAGGCTGCCCCTTGCAGAGGTGGTTGCCTCCGCTGTCGGGGCCATCACAGCCACCTGCTGCTGAGTCCCCGACTCTTTGGCTTTAATGACCTCGCTGTCACCCCCCGTAGGAGGACGGGGGCGAGGACCTATTCACAGTAGCGCTCACCCTAAGGTGATCGCTGCTGCTGGCGAGCCGCTCGGAGGTCGTTGTCGCTGCTGGTGCAGAGGTGGTCGCTGTCACCGTCGATCCGTCGATGCAGAGGTGGTTGCCGCCGTTGGGGGCTGTCTAGAGCCAGCTTCCAGCGCGACTCCTGCTGGTGCAGCATAGTCCATTCCTGCAGAAATGGAGCTGGGGTCCCGCTTGTAAGGGAATGTAATGACATTTGCTTGAGAGCAGAATGTAATAACATATGTACGCAGGATTTTAGCCTGGGAAGCCAAGTTGTGTGTTCGGACTCCCTGGATGGTGGCTTCAAGTACTAAGACACCTGCCACAGGTCGGTGGAGTATGCAGGCTCACGGTACGGGACCAGGCTGAGCGGCTACACGGTTTCTGGACCCCCCCCCCAGGAAACAAGTGTCCGTTCTTCAGAGCCGGACCTCCAGGTTGTTGGACGCACAGGACTATAGTTTTAAATACTAGGACACCCGTCACGGAGTGG
Organism: Zea luxurians; assembly: GCA_029449295.1. Lineage (NCBI taxonomy): Eukaryota > Viridiplantae > Streptophyta > Magnoliopsida > Poales > Poaceae > Zea > Zea luxurians. The sequence continues at coordinate 593,587 of JAOPSE010000135.1, read as the reverse complement.
TGGAGTGTGCAGGATTTTGCGTACGGAACCAGGCTAACCGGCCACACAAGCTCTGGACCACCCTATGGAACGGGCATCCGTTCTTTAGAACCGGCCCCCAGGCCTTCCCCTGTTTTTGTAAAGTAAAATATTGTCTACTAAGCAGTATTTAACACTTATCTGTGTATCGTCTGTTCCTGCTGTGCGAGATGTTGCGTTGTTGAGTCCCCTGGTACCTGGCCCCCCGCCTGGGATGCAGGCTTGATGTGTCGAGGTTGGATACCAGCGTGTTCTGAAAGAGTTGTCAACAATTCTCGGGAGGGAGCCTCTCCGAGACCTGGATCTGTACACAGCTTTTAGCCAAGGAGCATTAGTAATACACCCGTAGGACCCATCATCTGACACTAGCCATCCTTTGATACGTGCTCGGGACTTGCAGGGTCTAGTCTGGGGGAGCCAAGTTGTGCATCCAGACTTCCTGGATAGTGGTTCTAGGTACTAGGACACCCGCCACAGAGTGGCGGAGCATGCAGGCCCATGGTACGGGACCAGGCTGAGCAGCTACACGGCTCCGGGCCACTCCAGAAGACAAGTGTCTCTTCTCTAGTTCCGGACCCCAGGTTGTCGGACCCACATGACTTATAGTTCTAAGTACTAGGGTACCCATCACGGAGTGGTGGAGTGTGCAGGCTTTTGGGTACGGGACCAGGCTAAGCGGCCACACAGGCTCTGGACCACCCCATGGAACGGGTTCCCATTCTTTAGAACCAGCCCCTAGGCTCGGGCCCTCCTATTTTTGCAAAGAGGTCCTAACCTGCAAGCTTGGCTGTCCAATTCAGATGTCATTATGTTTGATGGAACAAGAACTGCTTGGGTGGGTTAGGTAAAATAACATCCAGAAGACTGCAAGGTAATACCATGGAGGAGTAGGACAATACTATCATAGAGGCGCATCTGAGAGGGTAGTTTTCCTTTATAACTTATCATGCATGTGTGCGGACCAACAGACCGGGTTTATGGGGACAGACCCCACCGGGTTGGCGTACACGTATGCGCTACCTAGTTACCAAAGGGAAACAACTCGACCCTCAGACCTGCTTTATAGATAGAACTTACAGAGATGTTCCAGCATCGGGGGAGGTACTCCTTTAGTCGTAGCTAGATAGTCGCCCTCGGGTCGGAGTTCCCGTTACCTTGAAGGGTCCTTCCTAGCTGGGGAGTGTTGCGGAGCCCTGATTTGGTTTGGTACTTCCGTAAGATTAGGTCCCGACCCCGGGTTTCCATCTGCGTTTGATGAAGGAGCCCCCTGTCCTTGGCCTTGGTCACTCCTAGATAAACTTGTCAGAAGTCTGGACCCGTGGGGGACCTAGAGTGGTTTTCGGAGGAAGGCAGGCTTT